>CM061064.1:16701991-17296624 GCA_030762895.1 Sophora flavescens | reverse complement strand
GAGTAATCAAATCAAGTTGGAGCCAAAGCTGAATTTGCCACCTAGCAGAAACTTCTCGCCCACAGTAGGGAGACACAGAACCGTTTATGGTTTTTTAGGACAGATGATAAAGACCTTTTGTTCACCACTTGTTTGAATCCTTGTTGAGGCCCGAATCCATACTCACCGAGTTTCGTCTCCTATTTTTTTCTGTTGACAATTATGATGAATTCCAATTATTTGTCGTTATTTATAAGCATGGGAACTAATCCTGTATAAAGGGATCAATGAAACCCCATGAGGGTGTAGCGTTCAATGTGATGCATGTCTACCTCATACCTGAATAAATGTTTCCAATTCTGAATTTATTGCGTTGATAAGCGTAGCATGATTGACTGGTCGCGATGAAGGCTATAAAGCAGTTCAGCGTTGGGCTTAAGATTAGGATGGTGGTTGAATATTTGCACAGGTGGTAGAATCGTGCAATCTTATAGGGAACAAGATTTAGTAGAGTTTTGATGATTGGGTTATGAGACTAGCAAGTAGTGATTCGCCGAATACGTCTATTGAGCACGATAATTAACGTTAGGAGAATTAGGGGGGTCTAGTTGTGCAATTGAACTTAGGAGAGATCATCATACTTGGTTATGTGATTGGGTAGGTGGATTTGGACGTTGGTGATTAATCAGATTTTAATTCGTCTCATCTTATCGCTTCCTATTTTATCTCAATTGAATTGTTGATTTGAATTGCGATCATATTTTCTCTCTCCGATAACTTGCGTTTACTTGGTCAAGCGTGTCAGCTCCGCAAGTTGGTAGAATTGGTAGCCCCATCCTGTGTCCGACCTCATTAATTACCACAGTGTTTTGTATACTTCTGGCGACGATACCTTGCAGTTGTTTCAGTGATTACCAGCGTTTTCGTATTCAATTACTACTATTATTAATGAAAATTGGATTTGAAGGTGGTTTATCTAAATAAGTTAATGTTCCTCCGGGATACAAAAAGATGTACGATTAAACCACTCTATAAGTGGTAATGGAGATTTAAGTCGGACCCTAGCTTTCCCGGACAATTGGTGAACCCCCGGGGCCAGTTTCTAGCTCTCGTGGTTTAAGTCTAAGTTTAATTCCTTAGATCAAATGCCTAATTTCACCGCTAGGTTCCTCATAGTGTCATGACATGCAATAAGTACGGAGTTCCACTGAGAAATTCGTGCATTAGGAATTAAATAAAGGAAATTGAAATTACGAAGTAAGTGTCAATTCATAATAAAACAAATCTTGGGTAAGCCCCAATTCCTAGGAAATAAAAAGACTACTCAAGCTTGCCATGTTCATGGCAAGCGATTAAAAAGCATAAGAAACCTAAAATGAAGAGATGGAAATTGGAGAATAAGAATCCTAGTTTTTTTGCCTAGGTAGCAGCCAAGTCCTCTATTTTTCAGACCTAATTCCCTATGTTATGGTAGGTTAACTTGAATCCGAAGCAATTAAAATCAGATCAAATCAGCTTTTTAAAATTCCGGATGTTCGCATCACGGCCGTGATACTATCACTAACAGGTAGTGGCGGTCTATCTTGAAAACTTGGCAACACTGCACACATCCCATATGATAGCCATCACGGCTTGTGTGACGAGGTTCTCACACCGTTCTTTCTTTTAGCCTTGCTCGATCATGGCCGTGATGGTTATCACGGCTAAAGCTGTAATGGGCTCGGTTTGGCTCATTTCACTTGCTTTTTCAAGCTCCATTTTCATGCTAGCTTAATCATTGGATCTTGAACATTTTAATCTTAATCACTTCTAATATACTAGCTGCATACAGTTCCAAGGTAAAAACTAGCAAAATCAAATCAAAATGCCTAAACTACATAAAATGCATTCAATATCATAAGAAATATGAGGTTAATCACACTCGTGGTGAAAATGTGTCTGATTTAAGTTATGTCGTTCAAGCGTTAAAAATATAATTAATTATATTTTTATTTGGGAAGTTATAAGTGTTTTTATTAAAATAAAATTATATTCATAAAGTCTACTTTATGATAGATGGATTCTGACGGTAAAATTTTCAGTTTATAATTCGACAAGCCGATCTGCGTTTTCATTACGTTACAAGTTTTTTGTCATCAAGCCTAATTTTTGAAGTGAGCAGGGAGTGGTTAGTGTTTCTAATATGTTTCCTTCAACTTTGGTTATTTTGAAAATTTCGTTAAATAGAATATAATATTTTATTGCGGGTAAGCGTAGAAGAATTACGTTGAAAAGTACAGTGTGAAAATGGAACTGATTAGGGAGCCTGAAAAGAAGTGAAGTGACTTGATGGGATTTGATGGAAGATGGGTTATGACCACTCCAAAGTGTAATCATCACATTTTCAAATTATAACATATTACATTCAAAAACCTATTTTTTCTCTCTTCTCAAACCAAACAAGGGACAGTCAAAACTTGCTCTTTATTAGTTATTCTTCTCCTCAAACTCTCCTTTGCTTCCGTCTACTATGTATACCACCATAGTTTTCTTCATCGTCTTCATTCTAAACCATTAAGCCTTCATAAGCTTCCTTTCCTAAAAGTTAAACTCTTAAAAGCTTAGTTTTTATTCATCTTTTTAATTAAGTTTCATTAAAGTTCTTCTTACCAGGGATGCCCTCGTAGAATCTTTTCTAGTTTTCATCTTTATTTCTTAGTTTACTTTGTGTATTCTTTTTACTTTAAACTTCCAAATCTCTCTAAAATGGAAGAGGTCATTTTGAGTTGAAACCCACTATATATTGTGTTGCTTATATTTTCCATACTAAGAGGTTTGTAAAGCAAAAATCTCTCTATCTCTCTCTACGAAGGTAAAATGCTTGCTTTTGAGCTAAAGATTTTGTTTCCAACTTTGGAATATGATCATTGTTTGAGTTTCTAACTATCCATTGATCTTCAATCTATAAATCTTGGAAGTTTTGATAGCTTGTTTCTATGATGGCTGAAAATGAATAAGTAAGCCTAGGATACTATGTTTGACTTTCCAGTATGATCATAGTTTAAAACTCTCAATACCTTGTGATTCTAAACCTAAGAGTTATTGTTAAACAAAAAATATTTCCTCATCATCCTATGATGGCGCGAAACTTAGTGTTTAGGTTCTAGAATGTTTGACTTTTATTTTTCCAAGATGATCATGGACTTGAGCTCAATAAGATATTTGGATGCTAAGTCTAAGAGATTGGAAAGTTTTAAAGGTTTCTAACCCTATAAAATCCTATAGTACGAACCTAGAAGGTTATGGACCATGATACTTTGTTCTTATTTTTCCAAAAATGATCATGGTTTTGAGCTCCTTAATACATATGGATGCTAAACCTAAGATATTGGAAAGTTTAGTGAATGCTAGCCTATTTTACTAGCCTTGATGAATACCCAATTTATAACTTGGTGGGATTTTAATTCAACTTTGTTAAATGATCATTGTTTATGAACTCCTAACACTAAGGATCATAAATCATGGGTTGTATAATTTTTGGAATCTCTAACCTAATAACTAGTCTTGGCCAGAACCTATACCTTGTGGCTTAGTGTTTAGGGACATTTTGACAATTTACTCTATTTCCTCAAGGAAGCCCTACATAAGCAGCTATTAACCAAATCTCTACTTTATTAATGAAAACACATAAGAATCAAGAGATATTTTATTTTGGTTGTAATGGGGCCATATGATTAATTGTTGGTGGGAAATCAAGAAAAGGAAAATTCAAGAAGGCTAAACAAAATATCAAACAATGCAAAGCATGACAACCTTCTAAAATACCTTTTTGGGCTTTAGTTCACTTTTCCACCTTTCTTTCTTTCTTCCTTTTTTTTTCACTTTCTTTTTCACATCCAACTTCTCCATTTTTTTGTTTATTTTATTTTATTTTATTTTTTTGGAGAAGGGAGATTTTCAACTTAAGATAAATATTTTTCTAACTTTTTCATCCCACAATTTATTTTTCAAACCACCTTTTGCCCTTTGTGCAATACTTTAAAAGGTCTCATCCAAGCATCATTCATCAAAATAAATCAAGGTACCAGAAAAACATTTTATTTTATTAGGCTCAAAATTGGGCAACTAAAGGGTAGCATTTAATCGAGTCAAAGCTCGGAGGCTAGAAAAATACCTAGTGCCTCAATCATTTTCAAATACGTTTTCAAAAATTTTTAAGTTTCAAAGCGGTTTCAAGTCAAGTTCTAGAGAATACAATCCAAGAGGAATAAAACACTCGATCACAAAGAAATTGGGTAGATTTAGTGAAATTACCCATCTAGGCTCAAAAAATATCACATTTAGTAGTTTAAAATCAATGAGAAACACAAATCTAAGGAACCACATGCTAATTATCAAATATCGGAAGATCATCTCAAGCATTTTTTATTTTTTAGCCTATCACAAGAATACAAAAATTGGGTTCAAAAATTCCACTTCATCTCAATTCATTTAGCGCTAAAGTTCTCATAATTGAATGCATATTCTAAGCAAGGGGCAATCTAATCATGTGATTATGCAAAACTATGCCTATATGAATGCAACATGAAAAATGAAAAAAATGCAAAAAAAAAATCAAAAATACCCCTACCTCAAGCTTAAAAACTTACATTTGTCCCGATGTAAATAATCAAGTCGGAGAGAGGGAGAAAAATGGAACAACTCAGGCGGTGGAGGTCTCGCTCACATGCCAGTCAAAGAGAGCTGTTGGAAGACGTGTCACGATCGTGGCATTCATCACGGCCAGGCCGTGATCAATTCTAGTGTCAAGCGAGTCCCCATCACGGTGGGCCGTGATCGGTTCAGTCTATAGGGCTGGCCTCTCCAGCCAGTGACCTCCCGTCTTCTGGCCGTGATACATTACGATCTTCTAGGTCCTTCTCATCACCACCGTGAGGGCTATCATGGTTGAGCCATGTTCCTTTACGATCTTATTTTGTTAGCTAATCACGGTCGTGACCCAATCACTGCTAGGCGTGATCAATTACGATTTTATTTTCCATGCCTTTTGCTCTTCCCGCCTTCATAACTTTGAAAATACTTGGCAAAACCATCAATTAGTGATCTTTCTTCTCTTAATCTTCTCAAATTATTCAAAAACAAAATTCAAATACAAATTAAAAGGGAAAGAAAACTTGGGTTGCCTCCCACAGCGGTTATTTATGGTCTTAAGTTTGACCATACTCCATTGGATCAACAAGGTCGGTGGGCTTGAAAGTGAAAGACACATTTCTTCAAGGAAGTCCTTCAAAGAGCCTATTTTGTTCATATGGCCACGTGCGCTTTATGCTCTTTTCACTCTTTGGGTTCATGGCCTCACTTCCTCCGTTGGAAGTTTTAACTCCACATGTTGAGCAGCTCCGATTTCATCATTATTTGGTGCATCATTTGTCATGCAAAGTTTCGGAGTTGCTTCCATGTTAAGTCTTCCTTCACCCATGGAGGCATTATCTCAATCCACACACACATGACTCTCAAAAGGAGGGTTGTTATATGAGTTAGTCAAATCAAAATCCACCTACCTTCCTCTTACATTCAAGAGAACTTACCACTTTTTACGTCTATTATCGCTCCAGTGTGGCAGGAGAATAGCCTTCCAAGAATGATAGGAATTTAGAATTCCCGTTCATATCCAACACCATGGAATCGGTAGGAATGAAAAATGTGCCTACCTTTATGGGGACATTCTCTAGTATACTTGATGTCATAGCAAAGTGTCCTAGTAAGTCATGAAGTAATAAAACACGGTAAGGATCTACCGAGTCGAACACAAGGATTGGGCTACCAATTCGACTAATTTACGTGAGAAGTCCGATGCGTTTGGTCAAATGTGAGAAAGTGGTTGAGATTTGAGAGAAAAGAGGATCGGAACAAATCCACAATTCAAATAAAGATATGAGTATGGAAATCCGGAATTAAAAGCATCTAAGGTCTCAAATCCACCTACCCAATCATGCATGGTACCCAAGTGATGATAATCTCCTCCCTAGGTTCAATTTTAATGTCAACAGGACCCCCAATTCTCTCTAAATTCACGCACGTAACTCAATAGGACGTATTAGACGATTTGAGTTAATTACTTACTAGGTCTCATAACCCTAATCTCAAGAATTCTATTAATTCTTGTTCCCTATAAAGTTGCACGATCTCCTATTCACTCTCGTGCAATACTTTCGATCGATGATCCCAATTCAAGTTCTAAAAGCGAATCGCCGCTCGGCCTCAACACGTTTAACTAGTCGATCACGCAAGCATATGATCAACACAATGAAAGCGCACGGAAAACAATGGAATTGAATTAAAGGAGAGAGAGATACATCACATGAACACTATACCGCCATGGGCGGATTTCATCGATCCCTTGAACAAGGGATTAGTTCCTCATGTAAGTAATCACGACAAAGCGTGCAATCGGAATTCATCATAACTCTAAAGTAAAGAAAGGAGAAGAGGGAGACGCAGCCCCGAATAAGGAATCTAAAAGTCTACAATACACTGCTCGATCAAAAAAGTCCCTAAATGCATTGCCTTTGTCTTACTTATAAGGAGGCCACGCGTCACGGCGTGATGGTCATCACGGCTAGAGCCGTGACGGCTTACATTTACAGCACGTTTGTGGAATCCGGACACTCGCACGTGAAGGGTGTCTCGCGACGCGAGCCTTGCATTTCAGCCGTGATGTGAATCGCGGCTCACTGGCGTGATGGTCTCGACTTATGTGGGTTTAGGTCACGGTATTGATGTGCATCACGCTAGGTCGTGATGGTTCTCTGTCTTCCGGGTCTTGACTCTCGTAGGGCGATCTTCTTCTGCGTGGCAAAACTTCAAACCTTGTCATCCACGGCCGTGACCTTCATCACGTTTTGGCCAGTGATGGTCTCGACTTCAGTGTTTTTATGATTAGCGAGTGAGCAGCTGCCTTTCGGGCGAGGCAGTGATGGCTGTTGCTGCTTTATCGATGTTCGGGCTTGCAGGCGAGCATCCTCCGCGAGGCAAGACCTCAAAAGTGCTTTTTCCTCCTTATTGACTTTCCTTGACTCTCGAGCTTCACTTATTGACTAAAACAACAAAAACAAACAAAAGCATAATTCTATTCAAAATAACCTAAAAACTATACAAAATACACAAAAGCGAGTCAAAGTCTAACTTAGGAACAAAACAAAGGCTAAATTTGGGCGAAAGGAGGCTGAACTCACTATTGTTAACACGTAAACCACCGTCTTACTAGTTATAAAACTAGATAAGGCAGAGGCTTATCAAAACACCCCAAACTTACCTTGCTTGTCCCAGCCAAGCTAAAACTCAAAAAGGACTCAAGACTTGCAAGCCTAAAGGATCTAATCATTTTTGCACAAATTTCCATATCTGAACAAACAGTTTTCTTAATGATTCCCCTTTTTACATCAATGTAATCCCCACATTCATTTACTTTAAACAATTGAGAACTTATCATTCATGCAATTATTAATCTAAGTTGAGGATCAAGCTACACACACAAAGGAAGATCACCTATTTCAAACAATTGCCTTCCTCACAAGGGCATTTAGTATTTCACTCATTCGCTCAGTTTGTCTAGGCTATCAACTTTTCCCTCAATTTCACATATCAAGAGCACTTCCATGAATTTGATTTTCATCTCAAAATGGTTCCCATGAAAACATGCATGCAACATCGAAGAAAGTCTTTTAAAGGTTGAAATGGGGGTCCGGGCCGTGAGGTAGGATATTCAAGGATGCTGGCTTAAGTCCTAGGAACTAAGAGAGCATGAGCATTTGACACATATTCCACTCAGATTCCTTTTTCCATTTTTCTTTTGCCTCGGGTGACTACAGGACTTTTTCCTTGCCATTTTTACCTTTTGCCCCTTTTCCTTTTGGCAATTTTTTCTTCTTTTTTTTTCTTTCTTTTTGCCTTGGGTTTCAACCTTTTTTTTTTTTTTCAGCCGAATTACATATCAACCTTGTAGCCACCCGCAGACTTAGTTTCAACAACTCTTTCACTAAGCTTCCATCTCTCCCTAATCCTAAGATTTGGTTAACATGAGTTTTTGATTTTGGCTTATAATTTAGGGTCATAAAGAAACAATAGGCTAATTAGGCTCAATGTGGCTAACTAGGGAACATGCGTTAGGGATGGTTCATTTTTAGGCCAAGTAGTCATTCAAAGAAAATCCTTTAAATCATTTGATGCAACACATAATCATGCAACCCATAGAAGAGATTCAAGCAAATTCAGAAAGTGCAACAAAAGTGATTTCACACAATCAAAAGCAGAGTTGGAGGCTCAAATCCTCACCTGGACATTTTGCAAATTGTTTGATGAGATACGATTCCTAGTGTGTGTGCCCCTCACCCTGGACTTATCATAAATCCGTCAATCATAATAAAATTCTCAAAGTTCAGTTTTCAATTTTTCAAGTGGGGATCAACTTTTCTACTATCCGGAACCTGGGGAAAAATCATCAATGGTCAAAATAATTCTATGCAATCAATCTATGCTCAATTTAATTAAAATCCAACAAACTTGCCGATACGACATTCATACAAAAACTCTTGATCTTCTCAAATTATTCAAGAGTGACAAACAAAAACAAAAACATAAACAAAACAAAACAAAAGTTAGGAGAAGAGAGGGATACCTAGCTTGGGTTGCCTCCCCAGTAGCGCTTGTTTAACGTCAGAGCGACTCAAGTCACCCAGGAAGGTTAATCCGGAGAAAGCCCTTGCTGCCATTTGGGGATCGATTCCCATGATAATGCTTTAGCTTTGTGTCCGTTCACCTTGGTTTGGGAGGCCCCTTCTAATTCCAGCCCCTGTGGGAAGACTTGTAGGATCTTGAATGGTCGGCCACCTTGATTTCAGCTTCCCAGGAAAGAGCCTCGACCTTGAATTATACGAAGTACCATTTGTTCGACTCCAAACCTTCTAGGCAAGATGTGCTTGTCATGCCGTACCTTAGTCCGCTCCTTGTAGATTCTTGCATTTTCATAAGCTTGCATGCGGATCTCGACAACTCATTCAAGTCCAAAAGCCTCTTCTCACCGGCCTTCGCCAAGTCAAAGTTGAGCTCCCGAAGTGCCCAATAAGATTTCTCTTCCAACTCCAATTAGAGGTGGCATGCCCTTCCAGAACACCAAATTGTAGGAGACCTTCCAATTGGAGTCTTGAAGGCGGTCCTATAAGCCCATAAAGCATCATCCAATTTCCTTGACCAATCCTTGGGGAGGAGTTACATTTCTCGAGAATGCTTCAACTCACGGTTGGATACCTCAAACTTGCCCATTTATTGGGGGATGATAGGGAGTAGAGACTTTGTGCTTGACCCATACTTCTCAAGCTTGTGCATTTGATTGTTGCGAAGTGGGATCCCCATCATCGATCAACACTCTTGGGACCCAACCTCGAGAAGATGTTGCGCCTCGAAATTCCCATGACTACCCGCGCATCATCCCGTGGTTGTTGGGATAGCCTCTACCCATTTCGACACGTAGTCCACAGCCACCAAAATGTATTGGTAAGAGAAAGAGGGTGGAATGGTCCCATGAAATCTATCCCCCCACACATCAAAGAGCTCTACCGAGCATGCAATTCAAGGAGTTCATGCCGCTTAGAAATATTGCCACCCCTTTGGCAACGATCCACGATTTTCAACAAAGGTGTAGGCATCCTTGAAGAGCGTCGGCCAATAGAAACCGCTTTGGAGGATCTTTTCTGCGGTCTTCTTTCCCCATAATGCCCACCGTAATCCGAGGCTATGACAATGCCACAACACGCCCGATTTGGTCATGAGGAATGCACCTCCAGGATCCCATCCGAGCATTGCTTGAAAAGATAGGGGTCCTCCCACACATAATATTTTGCATCCGAGAAGAACTTCTTCCTCTGTTGATTAGTCCAACCTTACGGAACCACATTTGAAGACTTGAAGTTGGCCATGTCCGCGAACCAAGGAGGAGAATTCTCAATAAGTGCAAACAGCTTTTCATCTGAAACTCTTCCTTGATGTCTAACAATTCCTCCTCGGTGTCGGGATTGACCAACCTAGATAAGTGGTCCGCCACCCCATTGCTCGGATCCCTTCTCGTCCTTAATCTCGAGATCAAATTCCTCAAAAGAAGAATCCACCGATTAACCTAGGTTTGGCCTCTTGTTTTGTCATCAAGTGTTTTATGGCCGCATGATCGGTGAAAACAACAATCTTAGACCCCATGACGTAGGATCTAAACTTATCCAAAGCAAACACCACAAGAATAGTTCTTTTCGGTGGTGGAATAATTAGCTTGTGCCTCGTTCAAAACTTTACTGGCATAATAAATGGCATGAGTTAATTTTTCCACCTCTGTCCCAAAACAACCTCACCGCATAATCACTAGCATCACACATGATTTCAAATGGCAAATTCCAATTAGGTGCAGTGATTATGGGTGCGTGTGACAAGCATATTTTCAAAACAAAGTGAAGGCATTTTAAACAAGAATCATTAAAATCAAAGGATACATCCTTCACAAGAAGGTCGCAAAGCGGCCTTGCGATTTTGGAGAAGTTCTTTGTGAATCTCACGGATAGAACCCGGCATGCCCCAAAAAACTCCTCACCCCCTTTACATTGGTTGGTGGGGGCAGCTTCTCAATCAACTCAATCTTTGCCTTATCAACCTCAATCCCCTTTGGGAGATTTTGTGCCCAAATACTATACCTTCCTTGACCATGAAGTGGCATTTCTCCCAATTGAGCACAAGGTTAGTCTCTTGGCACCTTTTAAGCACCAAAGTCAAGTTCTTAGGCAGTTGTCAAATGAGGTCCCAAAGGCCGAGAAGTCATCCATGAACACCTCAATACATCTACTCCACCATGTCCAGAAAAATAGAGAGCATGTACCTTTGGAAAGTAGCGGGAGCGTTGCACAATCCAAAGGGCATCCTCCTGTAGGCAAAGACTCCATAGGGACAAGTGAAGGCCGTCTTCTCTTGGTCTTGAGGATCCACCGCAACCGATTATAGCGGAGTAACCATCCAAGAAGCAATAGTACTCGTATCCAAGCTAACCTTTCAAGCATTTGATCAATGAAGGGGAGAGGAAGTGATCCTTTTCTTGTTGCTTCATTTAGTTTTCTGTAGTCGATACAAACTCTCCACCCAGTGATGGTCTTGTTGGGATCAATTCATTGTTTTCATTGACCACCACGGTTTGTTCCTTTCTTTGGGACCACATGGATTGGGTGACCCAATTAGCTATCCGAGATTGGGTAGATGATTCCGGCATCTAAAAGCTTAATCACTTCCTTACGCACGGCTTCTTTCATGATGGGATTTTAGCCGTCTTTGTGGTTGAACCACCGGGCCATAACCATCCTCCATCGAGTTTTATGCATGCATGGGAAGGGCTTATACCTTTTTAGGTCCAAGAAATCTTCCACCCATAAGCGGATTTGTGTTCCCAAGAACTCTCAACATCTTCTCCTCTTCATCCTTTTTCAAGGCATTGCTAATGATCACCGGATGTTGTCCCTTCTCCCCAAGAATACCCCACCTTAAGTGAGTTGGGAGTTGCTTCAACTCCCAGGTGTCTTGCCATCTTCCTCATTTCCTTCCTTGTTGAGCTTCTCCTTTGCACATCCATCCCTGGGAGACTCAGTAAAGGCTTCCATATGTTTCAAGCATTCAAGATAGTCCTCATCCCCCAAGGGGCTTCTTCCTCACTATCATCATCATGGGATTTTACCAAACATGCAAGTGAAGAACCATGAGGCTTCTCTAGTGGTCTTTTCCTTGACAATACTACTCACCACATCCACCCGATACACTTCGACTTCTCGCAGGGTGCTTCATTGCTTCAAAGACATTGAAGACTACATTCTCATCTTGCACGCGGAGGGTGAGCTTCCTTGTTGCACATCAATCGTAGCACGCCTGTGGGCCAAGAAGGGCCTTCCCAATATGAGAGGGATCTCGGCGTCTTCATCCCATATCAAGCACCACAAAATCTGGCTCAAAATATGAATTTGTCCACCTTCACTAGCAAGTCTTCGACAACCCCATAAGGGTATTTGATAAAGCGATCGGCTAGTTGGAGGCGACATCCGTGTATCCTTGGCTTCCTTGATCCCCAACTTCTTTCATCATAGAGAGGGCATCAAGTTGATGCTTGCCCCTAGATCACACAACGCCTTCCCTATATTCATCTCCCCAATAGTGCAAGGTATCGAAAAGGCAGGATCCTTCAACTTTGGAGGAGTTTTCCTAAGGATGCACTACACTCCCCGGTCAAAGCAAACCGTTTCCCTCATCCACTATTTTCCGGTTCTTGGAGAAGCTCCTTCATCCATCGAGCATAAGACGGCCAGTTTTGTTCCGGGGGCTTCCGCAAATGGAATGTTGATCCGAAGTTTGCGGAAGACATCAAGAATTCCATCGAATCGCTTTTCCCGAAGGGGCTTCCCATCTTTTCGGGGTATGGTACCTTCATGTAGGACGGGAGGTCCTTGGGCTCTACCCACTTCTTTCTACGGAACTCTTCATCTACAAGCTTTAACCTCCTCCTTTCTCGGTGCCTTACCTCTTGCTAACTCCTCTTCTTCTTTCTCAAGGTTGTTCTTCCTCAACATGTGGTGGGTTCGAGATCTCAACTTCAGGAAAACTAAGTGCACCCCTGTTAGATTCCATCATTCTACCGCTTCAGTGGTTTCTGGACTGCAACGGCTCTTAGGGTTGTTCTAAGTATCACCACGGGAGAGTGCCTGGAGAGACGTTCATTTAATTGCTTAGCTAGTTGCGCTATTTGTGTCTCAAGATTCTGAATTGCTGACCCTGCATGAGTGCCAACTTGTCAATGGCAGTGTTCGTGTTAATTGACAATTTCTCCCTGTTGCACTAAATCTTCTCAAGAGCCAGCTCCCACGGTTGTCTTCCACTATACATTATTTGCACTTGATTAGTCCCACGGAGAACCTGCTTTGAGTATTTGTTTGTTGAATTCCAATGTTCGGCCTCCGAGGACCACCGTTGAGGTTGTTGCCAACCCCGTTGAGGATGTTGTTGCCCCGGATAGACCACCACTAGCATTACTCCAAGCGAAACTGGGATGGTCTCTCCTCATATACCCCTATTCGATTCCCGATTGTAGTCATTCAGGCATTCCTCGATAGTTGTTTTTGGGGCACAGGAGTGTCATAGAAGTTGTGGAATGAGTCCACATGTTCTTGGGAGAAATTCAGCGGACAACTCCGATTGTCATGATCTCCATTACAATTGTCCAACCCTGGGAGGCATCCCCTCATGTATCACATTAACCCTTTTGCTTCCAAACAAAGCCTCATTCTCGCATCTTCAACAATTTGTTTTGCTCGAGAATGGCTTCCATTGTCGCTGAACTGATTCCACCTGAGGTTTCTCTACCATGGTTGTAATCATTATATGACATCTTCTCTAATAATGCCCATCCATCCTCAGTAGATAAATAGGAGAAAGAGCGCCAGCTGCGGCATCACGGTTCATCGAGAAGCGTCCCCTTAACCCATTAAAGAAATGTTGAACCTTGATCAAGGTCAAAGAACGCTGAAGGGCATCTTCTCAATAACCCATTGTACCTCTCCCAAGCTTCATTATAGGTTTCATCTTAATGTCTGCTTGAAAGATGTAACGGCTATTCTTGCATGTGCCGACTCGAGGAGGAAAATATTTGGTTAGGAACTTTTGTGCCATTTGCTCCCAAGTTCGATCTTTGTTCTATCCAAGCATGCAACCCAATCGTGAGCGACATCCCTAAGAGAGAGAGGGAAAGACGCAGCGAAACTCATCTTGTGAGACTCCTCTTGTCTTCCCAAGTCACAAGCTTCAAGAAGCGAGTGATGTGTCTATGAGGGTCCTCTTTGCCACTCCCATTGAAGCGATTCTCACGGATATGTAATGTGACACATCCTTCCACTCAAGGAGTCTCAGTATTCCAGTTGCCCTCACGATAGAAGAATCACAATCACCTGCTGGGTAGATCGTACTCAAAGAGAAGCATGTAACGAGGAGGAGGAGGAGGATTTTCTTGACCATGTCCTCAAGATTAATCGCTTCGAGCCTCTTTCTTCTTCGACTTCCTTCCTGGCGCCTTCTCGGTCTTGGTGATCGCCGAGATCAAATAGCAAGTCCTCTTGTGAAAGGGTACCTCGCATGCAAAAAACACAAGAAGACCAAGTGGAATCAAAGAAGTAGAGAAATAATAAATAAATAACAGAGAAATAAAAATAAAAAGCAACTACCAAATAATCAAATTCCTAAAAATTAAGGAAAATTGGTGTGTAATCCCCGAGAATGACGGTGCAAAACTTGTTGATGTCACCGGCAAGTGTACCGGGTCGTGTCAAGTAATAAAACACGGTAAGGATCTACCGAGGTCGAACACAAGGATTGGGCTACCAATTCGACTAATTTACATGAGAAGTCCGATGCGTTTGGTCAAGTGTAAAGTGGTTGAGATTTGAGAGAAAAGAGGATCGTAAGCAAATCACAATTCAAATAAAGATATGGTATGGAAATCTGGCATTAAAAGCATCTAAGGTCTCAAATCCACCTACCCAATCATGCATGGTACCCAAGTGATGATAATCTCCTCCCTAGGTTCAATTTTAATGTCACTCTGGGACCCCAAATTCTCCTAAATTCACTGTCGTGCTCAATAGGACGTATTCGACGATTTGAGTTAATTCACTTACTATGTCTCATAACCCTAATCTCGAATTCTATTAATTCTTGTTCCCTATAGGTTTGCACCGATCTCCTATTCACTCTCGTGCAATACTCGACCGATGATCCCAATTCAAGTTCTAAAGCCGAATCGCCGCTCGCCTCAACACGTTAACTAGTCGATCAAAAGCATATGATCAACACAATGAAAGCGAATGGAAAGCAATAATTGGATTAAAGGAGAGAGAGATCATCATAAAGCATATATCATGGGTGGTTTCATTGATCCCCTTAGACAAAGGGGATTAGTTCCTCATGTCCGTAATCACGACAAACGCACAATCGAATTCATCATAACTCTAAGTAAAGAAAGGAGAAGAGAGGGGAGACGCAGCCCGCATAAGGAATCTAAAAAGATCTACAATGCATTGATCCAAAAAAAGTCCCTAAATCTGTTACGCACTGTCTTATTTATAGGGAGGCCCACGCGTCACGGTAGTGATGGTCATCACGGCAGGCCGTGACAGCTCACTTTTTCGCACGTTTGTGGAATCCGGATACTCGCGACGCGAAGGGTGTCTCGCGACGCGAGCCTTGCCATTTCACCGTGATGTGAATCACGCTACGCCCGTGATGGTCTCCGACTTATGTGGGTTTTTTAGGTCACGGCCGTGATGTGCATCACGGCTGGGCCGTGATGCTTCTGTCTTCCAGGGTCTTCAGACTCTCGCGGGCGATCTTAACCTTCGCGTGGCGAAACTTCAAACCTTAGCTGTCACGGCGTGGATCTTCATCACTGGCCGGGCCGTGATGGTCTCCCGACTTCCAGTCTTTATGATTCCCGAGGCGAGGCAACAGCCGTGGGCGAGACAGAGTGATGACTATTGCTGCTTTATCCGATGTTAGCATGCCAGTGAGCATCCACTCACGAGGCAAGACCTCCAAAAGTGCTTTTTCCACGCTTCTTGACTTTCCTTGACTCTCGAGCTTCACTTATCGACTGAAACAACAAAAGCAAACAAAAGCGTAATTCTATTCAAAATAACCTAAAAACTACACAAAATACACCAAACGAGTCAAAGACTAACTTAGGAACGAAACAAGGCTAAATTTGGGCGAAAACGAGACTGAACTCGACTATTTTGCACGTAAACCACCGTCTTACTAGTTATAAAACTAGATAAGGCAGAGGCTTATCATATACCTATAGGGGTTTTAGTTGATCCATCCGGAAATTGTAAAGAGGACTTGGATGGACTCAATTCCTTGGTTCCTAACCTCTCAAAGATAGTAAGCTGGCATCAAACTCGCACTAGCCCCTAAGTCACATAAGGCTTGGTCTATTTTTAATTCTCCAATTGAGCAAGCAATAGAGAAACTTCCCTTAATCTTTTTATTTTATGAGGCATATTAGTTTTTATCATGCCATCATGCTCCTCAATTAAGCTTAGTTTCTTTTTCTACTTGTTTTTTCTTGACCAACCTTTGTGGGAAAGGTATTGGGGTTGGTAAGGTGGTGGAGGGACATACTTTGGCTCTATCTCTTCATGTTCACTAATGTCCTCCCCACATTCCACATTCTTTTCAACTACCTAAGCTTATCATCCTCGAGTATATAGCATTACAATGCTCATTGGGATTAACTTCAGGTTGTCCGGAAACGCACCTTAGTTCTAGAATATGTACTAGCTTGTTAGGGCAATCCGAGTTTCTAACATCTTATTATAGATGACTAAGTTATCTACCTTAGATGTTAACTCTTTTTTTGCCTCATTGACTGCCCTCCCTTGTTTCCTAAACTCTTCATTTTGCTTTGTTTGAGTTTCAACAAAATTTTCCAAAAAGAGACTCAAGTTTAGACTTTTGTACCTAAGGATACCCCGATACGGAGTTTCCTATTACATTGACCTTCCTGGATTCGTGGTTCAATGTGTTGTTGTAGTTCCCATAGGAGAGATAAGGGTTATTCTTCCTCACTTGGTTGTAAGGATTTGGAGGAGCATAGTTTGGCAACATCGAGTTCGTGTCATAGAAGTTGTGACAAGAGTTCATTTGTTCCCCCGAAGCACCGGATCCAGGAGCAATATGATGAGCCTCTGTTTGACTGGTTTTATAACTAGTAAAGACCTTGGCTTTGTGCTAATTTTATATCATTTTCACCCAAATTAGACTTGATTGTCCTTAAGTAAGATTTTGAGTCTGTAAAGTGTTTTTAGGTTAATTTAGTTGATTTAGAGTTAAATAAAAGTACTTATGTTATTTTCTTATTTTAGTTAATAAATAGGAAATAATTCCGGTTCGCCCCATGAAGGATATCTCGCGTCGCGAGTCACCCAGCCCCTGAAAAGTCAGAGACGATCACGGCTTGCCCGTGTTGAAGATCACGGCCGTGGCAGTTTTGAAGTTGAAGAGTTCGCCTCGCGAGCATCCATTCGCCTCGCGAGTCACGGGAAGTCGAATATAATTGCTGTCACCTGGAACCTGAACTCGGTCATGAAGATTGGGCCATAACTTGGGCTGTAGATGTCGGTTTGAACTGAAACCGGTGGCAAATGAAAAGATAAAACAAAGAGCTTTAACTCTCATGAAGACCATTATTCCAAACAGAGCCGTTTTGAAGGGCTTTAATCCATGTGAAGTCAGAGACGTTTCAGCTGCCCTATGAGTTGAATGTGGACATAACTCCCTCATCTTAACTCATAATTAAGCAAATTGAGTGGCTTTGGAAAGCTAAGAGGCAGAGGTTGAAGTGAATTAAAGGAGTATTCAGATATTGAGAGGACTTGAGAGAATTTGTATAAATAGTTAGTCATAGTGAGTCATAGCTAGTTTTTAGGTAGTCGAGTTAGATTTTGGCTAGTTTCTGAGCTAGTCTTAGTTAGTCTTTTGTTTTCTTTTTATTTATGTTTTGTTTTCCTTTTGTAATGGAGAGCTAGTCTCCTAGATTAATCTACTGCAATTGGTTTCTATTAACACTTGAGGTTCTGTATTCCCTAGTTTATTTTCTTTTCTCTTTTCAATGCCATTGTATATTTCCTCGTTTGTTTAATTCAGGAATGTATAGTGTTGTATTGATTCATTTCGGTGATGCTATGTTCCTATATATAATCGCGTTTGTTTTAATTCGCGTGTGTTCGTTTCGTGTTCGTTTAGTTCACGAAGGGCTTAACCCCCGTTTGTTTAATTCGGGAATAGGGAACATACATCCGTAGTAGTGGTTTCGTTTGTTAACTATTTCTACAGTAGGGAGAGGGATTAGAATAGGCTTGGATTTATTTGAACCAATGATAGTGGGAAACCGAGAACAGTAGGTTAATCGTCTTTAGTTTATTTGCTAATCTTTTAAACTGCTTTGTTTCTTTTCTCTGTTTTTGTTTTGTTTTTCTTTATTTTAGTTTCAATCCAAACAACCCCCAATTCTGACTTTTACTAATTTTCCCATTAATAATAACAACACTAAAGAGTCCTTGAGAGACGATCCAGGAGTTGTCGCACTATCTTGCATTATTTTATAATCGCTCGTTTTTTTTTGGCGTGGCGGCAGCACATCCACAATACCATGTGGGCACTCCATTATGTCATGTCCCTGCATTCCACGAATCTCACAAACAACATTAGTAGCACCTATTGAACTCACATTAGCCTTTTCAAGTTTATCAAAGCGTTTATTCAATGAGTCAAATTTAGACATAAGTAGATCAATGCAATTCATTTCAAACTTACCCCCCGAAAGCTTTTTCGGGTTATTACCTCTTTCCGAACCCCATTGGTGATAGTTGGTGGCTACGTTTTCAATGATATTGAACGAATCAGTCAGGGGTCTATTCATAAAGGCTCCACCAGTGCTAAGTCAAGTGACACCTTCGAAGAGTAATCCAATCCGCTATAGAAGGTATGCACTAACAACAACCTCTCGAGCCCATTATGTGGGCAAGACTCTAGCAATCCTTTGTAACGATCACAAGCTTCGGATAAGCAGTCTCCGTCCTTTTGGAAGAAGCCGGTGATCTAAGTTCGTAGGTAAGCAGTCTTGGATGGAGGGAAGAATTTTTCCAAGAATGCCTACTCCAGTTGGTCCCAAGTTGACAAAGTATTAGCGGGCACTTGTTTCAACCAAGCTTTTGCCTTTCCAGTCAGAGAGGAGGGAATAACCTCAGCGTATAGCATCAATCGGGGCACCTTGAATTCTTATTGCATCGGTGAACTCCAAGAATGTCTCACATGATCGATCGGGTCCTCCGAGGGTAATCCTCCAAACTGATGTTGCCTAATCATGCCAATTAACAGAGGCGGTATAGTGTAGTTCTCCACCTCAATTTCTGGCCTAGCAATACAAGTTCGCAAACCCCTAGCATTTTGAGTCGCGTAGTCCTTCAACGGTTTGGTATCCGGTAGATTCGCCATGAGTGGAATGGGAATCAACCTCTCTCTCTCTTTGTATTTGTAGTCTCCCACGTCTATGAAAGGTCCTTTCGATCCCGAGGTCAACTTCGACAAGATTTCCAAGACTTTGGGATCTTCGCATAAAAGAGAAAAATACCTGCAAAGAGAGAGATATATACTAGAAAAATAAAATAAAATTTAATAAAAAAAGTTCCAGAAAAATCAATTTAAAAATTAAATTGAAATTCAAGAAAGTGCAGTACCCGACAACGGCGCCAAAAACTTGGTGGGCTCGAATCCGCAAGTGTACGACTTTGTCGTCAAGTAATAAAAAGATCGATCCCATAGAGACCTTGATCTCAAATAACAATTAATTGTTAAATCAATTAAACTGGACTATATAAAAAAAAAGATTTGAAAAATATTTGATTTTTTGAATCAAGTAGCAAATCAAATTTAAAGTTGCAATTAAAACGAAATCAAGAACAAAATAGGAAAGTAGATCAAATCTGAGATTTCAAAATATCAAAGGGATTCCAGGGAATTGGGTTACCAACAAGACTTGCTCATGTTACTAAATTGACTACCCCTATTGTTAATTATCGAAATTTGTTTTGAAGGTGAATTTATCCTAAATAAGTTAATGTTCCTCTCGGGATACAAGAACCGTGCCCGATTAAACCAACCCCTACTCTACGTGGTAATGGAATTTAAATAGAACCCTTTAAGCTTTGTGACAATTCGGTGAACCCTCGAAGGACCGCTTCTAACTCTCGTGATTTAAGTCCTAAGTTTGATTCCTATAGATCAAATACCTAAGTTCACCGCTAGGTTCTTCCTTGGAGTATCTATGACATGCAAATAAGTGCGCACTGATTCACAAGTAATTCATGCAATATGAATTAAATAGAAAGCAAATTGAAATTAAAAAGAAGTAAAACGTCAATTCATAACATAAAACGGATCTTGGGCATAGCCCCAATTCCTAGAAATAAAAGACTACTCAAGTATTGTCATGTTCATAGCAAGCTTGATTAACAAAAGCATAAAAGAAAAACTAAAATGAAGAGAAGAAATTGGAGAAGAGAAATCCTAGTTTTTGCCTAAGGTAGCAGCCAAAGTCCTCCTATTTTCGAGCATAATTGCCCTATTTATAGAGTAGGTTAACTTGAATCCCAAGCAATTACAAAATCAGATCAAATCAGCTTTTAAAATTCCAGGATATTTGCGCGTCACCGTAGTGATGCTGTCACGGCTGTGCCGTGAGCGTCTCAATCTTGGAAAACTTGGCAGCGATGGCCTGTCACTAGTGATGATTCTCGACTTTTTCGTTCTTTTCTTTTCAGCCTTGCTCGATCATGGCGTGATGGTTGTCACGGCTAGGCTGTGATGGGCTCTGTTTGGCTCATTTTTCTTATTTTTCAAGCTCCGTCTTCATGCAAGCTCCATCATGGTTGATATTGAACATTTTAATCTTCAATCCATGCACATAAACACCACAAAACTGCCTTACCCGTTCCAAGGTAAAAACTAACAAAAATCAAATTAAAAATGCCTAAACTACATGAAAATGCATGCAATATTATAAAGAAATATAAGGTGTAATCACACTCTCAAAGAATGTAACGCACTGATTTTAATTATGTCGTTCAACCGGTTAAAATATAATTAACTATATTTTAATTTGAGAGTTAAAAAGTATTTTTGATTAAAATAAAATCATATTCATAGTCTACTTTATGATAGAAGGTTACGGTAAAATTTTCGGTTGAAAATTCAGACGAAAGTCGGTTTGCATTTTCATTACTAGTACAAGTTTACTGTACAGAAAACCTAATTTTGACCCGTGAACGAGACGGTTAGTGTTTTTAATATGTTTTCTTCAACTTTGGTTATTTTAAAAATTTTCGTTCAAAAATAGAATATAATATTTTATTAGTGAAAATGTCGGAAGAATTACGATTGGAAAATACAACCGGATACGAAATGGAGCAGGTTAAGGAGCAAAAAAGAAGTGAAGTGACTTGATGGGACTTGATGAAAATGGGTTATGACACACTGCAAAAGTGTAATCATCACACTTTTCAAATTATAACATATTATATTCAAAAAACCTATTGTTTTCTCTCTTCTCAAACCAAACAAGGCACAAAGTCAAAACTTGCTCTCTAAGCTCATTCCTCTCTCCTCAATTTCGTGTCACTCTCTCCCTTCTCTATATATACACCTCTCATTTTCACTTCATCATCTTCCTTCTTCAAACTCCATGAAACCTTCATCTTCTTCCTTTCTTCTAAAAGTTCAAGCTCTTAAAGTTTTAGTTTTTATTCATCTTTTCTACTTAAGTTCTTCATTAAAGTTGTTCCTTACACTAAGGGTAATGCTCTCGTATGAATCTTTTGCAAGTTTCATCTTTTATTTCTTAGTTTACTTTATGTGTTCTTTATATGCTTTAAACTTCTAAAATCTCTCTAAAATGGTAGAAAAATCATTTTGAGTTGAAACCACTTTCTATAGTCTTGTATTAACTTATATTTTCACATACTAAGAGGTTGTGTAAAACAAAAATCTCTACCTATCTCTTCCAATGAAGGCCGAATGCTTGCATTTGTGAACTAGGAAGTTTTTGTTTCAACTTTTGAAATATGATCATGTGTTTGAGTTTCTAACTATCCATTGATCTTAAATCTATAAATCTTGGAAGTTTTGATAGCTCAAATCGTAGATGACTGAAAATATGAATAAGTACGCCTAGGATACTATGTTTCAACTTTCCAAGTATGATCATGGATTTAGAACTCTTAATACCTTGTGATTCTAAACCTAAGAGTTATTGTTAAACAAAGAATATTTTCCTCATCATCCTATGATGGCCGAAACTTAGTGTTTAGGAGCTAGAATGTTTGAGTTTTTATTTTTCCAAGATGATCATGGACTTGAGCTCCATAAGATATTCGGATGCTACGTCTAAAAGATTGGAAAGTTTAAAGATTTCTAACCTATAAATCCTATGAAGGCCGAACCTAGAAGGTTATGGACCTAGGATACTTTGTTCTTATTTTTCCAAAATGATCATGGTTTTGAGCTCCTTAATACATATGGATTCTAAACCTAAGAGATTGAAAAGTTTAGTGAATGCTAGCCTATTTTACTAGCCTTGGTCGAATACCCTAAGTTTATAACTTAGTGGGATTTTAATTCAACTTTGTTAAATGATCATTGTTTATGAACTCCTAACACTTAAGGATCGTAAATCGATGAGTTGTATAATTTTCGGGAATCTCTAACCCTAAGAACTAGTCTTGACCGAACCTATACCTTGTGGTTTAGTCTTCTTGTTTGATTTTAACTTGAAATTTTGTGTTCATAACCTTAGACTTCCGTTGCGGAGGAAACGAGGACGTTTGTGGTATACCTCTTGAGCATCTAATCTCCTTACCTTCACAGAAGGTGGAGTTAGTACTTTGTGGTGTGACAACGAGGAGCTTCCGATTCGGGAGTTCGGTGATAACCAGGTGGGGGAAAGAACCAACCTATCGTCGGAATGGATAAGTAGTAGATTATATAATAATTGTGTAGGGCGACCTAAACCCTACTACTAGTTGAGTAATCGACAAGACCAAAATCACATTGGAAACCTTTTCTGAGAAACCAATGGCGATTCGGGGATTGTAGGTTTATCGATATTAGGTTGATTTTATATTCTTGATGGTTGATTTTATTTTATTACCTTTATTGAATTGATTTTGTGCTATGTTGGTGATATGAGAATATTTTGATTGATGTTGTGTTATGCATGATCTGCCTGGTTTGTATTATTATGCTTAGTGGTTTTTTTTTAAGCAAAGATATATGTGTTGTCTAAGAGATGATTATTTTGGGTGTGAGGACAATAATGATTTAGAAGTGCCTAACCTAGATGATGTATGTTAAAGAGGTATTACGACATAAAATATGTGTCAAGTTCTAATTGAAGGTTAAGGCACCAGGATGTTGTTAAAACCGGTTGGTGAGATTCAAGTATAGGAATTGTTGTCCACCACCGTGTATTGGTAATATAATACACAATGACAAAAGTGTATTGGTAATATAATACACAAAGACAAAAGTGTATTGGTAATATAATACGCAAGGACATCTGTGTATTGGTAATATAATACACCGTGTATTGGTAACATAATACACCGTGTATTGGTAATATAATACACGTAAAACACTTCTGTGTATTGGTAATATAATACACTGTGTATTGGTAATATAATACACATAAAATCAAGAGTTCTCGCGAGACCACTTCCACCTTAGGGAATGTGGGTGGAACACCTTAACGGAAATGGGGGTGGAACACCTTAACGGGAATGGAGGTGTGCACTAGGTGGAACATCCTAACGGGAATGAGGGTGTTCCCCGATGCAAATGAGGGATGGTGACAGGAGTGGTAGTGGCTAGGATAACGTAAAGACATGGTGACAGGATTTGAGAGGTTACGTTAAAATAAAGTGTCAGATTGCCTGAGAGTAAGGGTAGAGGATGATATATATTAACCTGAGGATGACTCGTTAGTTATTGGTGTTGATTGTCTGTGAAAATTACTGTATAATGTACTATGACTCTTTTCCGCATTTTGATGATAGAACTGCTTCTTATCCCCTATGTTTATGTATTTTTGTGGGCTACTTTGGTTTACATTAGAAGACCTGATGGAGGGTTATGTTGTAGGGGAGCTGGACGGAACTCTGTATGAAACGGAGATTGCTGAGGAGTTGGATGGAACTCCTTACGAACTAGACGCCGGGGGTCGAGCTGTGGTCCATGGCGATTAGAGTATAGACATTATGGCCAGCGTGTCTAAGGAGCATTTTTATATTTCCGCTAAGTATGTATGTTATTAAGTTTATGCCTGTGAGGGATCCTACTGAGAGGATACCCTCAGCAAGTGTTTTGGTATTGTAATGAACAATTTAGGTGTGTATTTACATATGTTAAAGTTGTTGTGTTTTAAATTTGCAGAAGTTATATGATAATTAAATAAGTTTTAATTTTTACGTATTTTCACGATAAGCGTGTAATTAAGAATTGATTTAAGAAGGTAATTAATCTAATAAAACACCGACGCACAACGGGTGTCTCATGCAGCAACACACAAATTTAGAAAGCACATATGCTGCTTCTTTTATTTTTATCAATAGACATATAGATAAATTTACCATACAAAATGCATACCAAATGTGACTTAAATGGATATGCAAAATTCTCAATAAATAGCTCATATAAAGCTCATCAAGCTTCAAAAATTCAATATATAATGATTATCTAGTAAGCACAAACCCGAGCATATCATCAACTTTCTCATATTAGTCCCAAAGAGTATTTACAATTGCGTCATTGCCAACATCATAGGAAAAAGTAAAAAAATAAAATAAAAATATGAAACTAAAGTAAACACAAAAAGGACTGTAAGAGATAGCAACAAAACCATTATGATCAAAATTTTCGTAAAAAAAATGATACTAAAAATAAAGAATCTACCATAGGAGATTAAAGGCTCCAAATGGAAACTACACTTTTCAAGTGAAGTATTTTGGTTTAGAAAAAAAATTTATATAAAGTGAAAAAATACAGGCACACCCACTCTTAAATTATTGATGGAATTAAAGAATAAAATCATAATCTAAAAACATACCTTAAGGCTATGAATAACACCATTTTCAACAATTGAACGCCACAACTTCTTAATGAGTTCAAGCCTTCAACTTGACTCACAGTAACTGTGAAGAAAGAAACAAAGAAAATGTGCAATCAAAGGAACATGTGGAGAAAATGACATGTTAGGTAAAAAAAAAAAAGCATATAAATGATGGTAATAAGTGATATACCTGAAAAGGATGTAACCAAATCGGCGGCGGCGGCGACTCCGCCGTCGATGTTGCCCGTTGGCAAAAATATTCGGTTAGAATTGGATAGGAGAAGACGGGGAATATTTATGTGGGTTTGATTTTGTAAGGGGTGGCCGGAAAATAAGAGAGAAGTTGGAGAAAGAAGAGAGAAAAAGAAAGATGAATGAACGTCGAGAAGATGAAGAAGGAAGAGGGAGAGAGAGAAGAAGGAAAGAAGAAAAGAAAAGGGAAGGGAAACATGTGCATGCACATGAAGTGTTTTTCTCGGAGGCAAAGTAATGAACAATGACCATATCTAATCCTAACAAGTGTATTTATTTATTTATTAATTTTTTATTAATTTTAAATTTTTATTAATTCTAATCACTTACGGAAAATATTGTTTCCGTAAGTGTGTTTATTTTTTGTTATTAAGTTTTTTTATATTTTTTATTAATATCCCAAATTTATTACTAATTATTAATTATATTAATAATATAAATATTTCTTAATTTTTTAAGTATATTTACTAATTTTTATTAATAATATTATTAAATTTTTAATAATTTTAATAAAATGATATACTATTAATTTTAATTTTTTATTAATTCTAATCACTTACGGTAAATATTGTTTCCATAAGTGTGTTTATTTTTGTTATTAGTTTTTTTTATTAATATCCCAAATATATTACTAATTATTAATTATATTAATAATATAATTATTTATTAATTTTTTTAAAGATATTTACTGATTTTTATTAATAATATAATTATATTAATAGTATAAATATTATTAATTATAATAAAACGATGTAATTTTAATTATAATTTTTATTAACTATAATTACGGAAACTGATTTTCCGCAAGTGTTAAATTTTACTCGATTCTTGAAAATCCAGTTCCGTAAGTGTGTTTATTTTTTATTAATTTTTCAAGTATATTTACTAAATTTTATTAATAATATAATTTTATTTATTTATTAATAATATAAAATTAATATTTTTTATTAATTTTAATAAAATGATATAATTTAATTTTTTTTATTAATTCTAATTAAGTAAACTGCTTTTCCACAAATGTAAAATTTTTCTCACTTGCAGAAAATACAATTTCCGTAAGTGTGTTTATTTTTATTAAGTTTTTTTATTTTTTATAAATACCTAATGATATAATTATATTAACACCTAATAATATGATTATTTCTTAATTTTTATGGATATTTAATTTTTTTATTAATAATATAATTATATTAAAAATATAATTATTTTTATTAATTATATTATTTACTAATAATATAAATATTATTAACTTTTTATTAATTTTAATAAAACAATATTATTTTAATAACGACTTACCAATGTCCAATCATAATAAATGCATATCTTTACGCTGAAGTAACCAATAAAAAAAAGTGCAAAATAAATTTTAAAAAAAGAAAAACAACATAAAATAATAAAGTAACAAATAAAAAATTAAAACTAATTATAATATAATAATTCCAAAAATCTGTAAAGCCGTCATGGCAGTGTTACAGTAAAATTGTGGGATGAGCCTTAATAAGTTTGTATAAATAATGAAATGCTACAATAGTGAGATAGTCCGTGCAAAATGATTACTGTATCCGATATTTGTATTTATTGGTGATTTTTATTTTTTTGGCGAGGATATATATTCGTGATTTAGCAGAGTGTAAGGACTAAGGAGTCGATATATTAATCTTTACTAAAAGAAAAAGACGAACGTAGACTTTACTTTTTTATTTTATTTTATCAACCAATAACATCAATTTTTTTTAAAAGGAAAAAAAAAAATTAGTGCGGAGAGGCCAAGACTATGCTAAAGGCTTCCCTAATCCTGAGTCGTGGTGGAACGGTGGTACTGAATACTCGTTACGGTTGTTGGTGTGGAGAATGGCTTCGGCGTGCAGCAGAATGGCGCTAAGAACAAAAACATCCCTTGCGTGTATTAAATCCAGAGTTGGTCCTTCTTCTTTCTTGAGATCAGGCTTCACCAAATCCACTTCTACTCAAAGGTCCTCCTTAACCGAGAGGAACAGGATTCTCCCCCAACTTCAATCGATGCTGCCACTCCACACTGCAGTTTCAGCGGCCACAATCACATCGTGCCTCACCATTAATTCCACCAGTTTCAGAGCGCTTTCTCACCCTACCTCACTCGGCCCCTAATGCTCTCTCAGTACCTTCACTTCCTTCTTCTTTATTTATTTTTTTATTTTTCAATCACATCTGATCCAATTGCACTGAATAAGCTTTCATCTGAACAATTCTAGAGAATCTATTGCAACGGACATGCTTAGTCATAGAATTTCTAGGTTACGCATAATTTCATCTGTAATTATCGGTTTTATCAATTTCTGGTTAAATTTGAGTATTGCTAATTAAAAAAAATTGGATTTCGAAGGACGTGAATACAACCTGAAAAGTGCCTCAAGTAGCTTGTAATTGTGATTTGATGTCAAATTGCCAACTAACTGTAAAATTTGGTTCCTGCAGGCACACAGTGACATAGTTGATTGGGACCTACCAATTACGGCACACTGCTTCATTATCAAGTATGAAAGAAATTAAGTGTTCTTTTAACACTTGACAATATATTCATTTCTATGAGATTATAGCTAAATTTTCTGCTATCTTATCAGTTACTTCGATCTGGAACTGAAATCTGAATGAAATTCTTATTGAATAACGGTTTTCTCTTTTCTCTTGTTTGGGAAACAAATCGACGAGGGAAACAAAGTGAGATGAATGAAATTAATTTGTTCATAGTTTTTTCAATTTATTTCACTTTCCCTCCTCTTAATACTTAACTTCCCAAACAAAGGCGCTAGCTCATATTCTACTTGTCACTGTAAACAATCGTTATTTGTCTTCTAGGAATTTTTCTTTTGACTAAATTCCCCATCCTGCTGCCTCTTTTTCTGTACGAGCAACAAATGTGATGTATTACTATTGTTGAAGTTTTGGATTGGATGAGCATTTTGTGAATGATCTATTTTGGTTTTGATTGTCTTACTTCCTTTAGTTCCTTAATCACTATGTTATATCTATCAGTTTTATATAATATTCTGGTATGGTAAGTCACCTTAGAGTTCCCTTAACCTTTTTTCTGTTATTCATGATATTGATCTTATTTGATATCATTGCGATGTAATTTATACCATTGAATTTACTGACAAAGTTTTATCGTGTTTATGGGATCAAATCCCAAGTTATTTATTTGAAATTAAAGAGAAATATGTTGGGGGGGAAATTTCAAGTTTTCTATCAACAAAACAGAATAAACTATTTCAATTCTCTTTTTGATTAGGCAACAACCAGATTTGAACTGGGGAGAAAGGATTTGCAGTTCCCCGCTGCTCATAAGCCTACTACTACTGGTTTTAGATACGTCCTTCCCTGTGGGAGAAAGAACCTTGCTTACCCTAGCTTTTGAACTTCCATGACCCTTTCTTAATCAAGAATCTCCCCTTGGACTGAATAATGGCAACAAAAAAGCCCTAGGCCACAAGACGGCTGTGATTGATGACGCCGCATTATATAATGCTTTTTCTAGAGGGATCAGTCTGGTACAGCTACAGCACTCAATCTATAATACTCCTTTCTTGGTTCTTATCCTTGAACAAATAATATCTGTAATTTTATACAAATAGTTGATGTTTTAGGGAATATGCAACCTGGGGTTTACATGTATTTCTGTGTTAACAATGATGTTTCTGTATAGATTTACTGCGGTTGTACCAGTGGGGATATATTAGGAAATAGGAAGAAAAAGCCTTGCAGGGATGCACAGGGAAATTGAAATTATTAGTGCACAGACTAAAGTGTTGAAAGTTGAATAGATAATTATGGACTGTTAGGAAAAGGACAGCCAACCGGAATATTGGATGCAAATATATTTCCCCTTAAAAGTTTACAATATATTGATGATCCTTTAAAGTAAATATGTATTATATGATAACACAGTAGACACCACACATTAACCATTGTAGTTCTTCATTGTACTGTGGCATTGTCTTTTGGTTGCACATTATGTAGGTTGTTTGCAGTTGTTATTGTTTAGCTTACTTTATTGATTGCTTTACACTCAAGCTCGTTACTGATTGAGCATTTGCTTTCATGGTTTTTTTATAGAGCTTGGTCTGTCAGTTACAAGGTGACCTGTTAGAAGAGAGACTGAAGAAGGCTTTTTTTTTTTTTTTCTTTTGTATGGCTGGTTTTACCTAAGCAGCTATGTTAGATGATTCTTTCAGGCTAAGAAAACAGTTTTATGATGAACATACTTATTTATAAATACATTCATATACATAATTAGAACTGCAACCTGCAGACTGCCTATACTCTATACCTACTTCTATTATACTTGCTTCTCTCTATCAAGTTAAATGCCTGTTTTACTCATCCCCCAGCTGTGTAAAAGCTTCATCAAGACTCAAGAGATTATGGTCAAGTATGAGGAAACGTTCAATATCCTCTCTTTTAATTAGGGAGCATCCAGTCTCACGTTTTTAACCACAGATGATATAGAAAAACACACCAATGTCTGAGATGTTTTATGTGAAACGAGGGCAATGGATTAATAAACATCTAATTTAGAAAATGGTGCTGGAAAATGAAAGATTTTTGTTGGTTGCACCCAACTACCCAAGCCTCAATCCCTGCAAAGACCAAAGCCGTTGCCTTGGCTGGTTGCACCCGAGTCTCTGTTGCCAATGAATGACACAGCTCAAGTGTCTCCTCTACTCACCACTCGCACCACCTTTGAACCTGAAACAAGGAGACCAGAAACAGGCTGTGGTAAAGACGTGAAAGAGGGAGAGGAAGGGTAAAGGGGGCAAGTTCCGCGGTTTTGTGGCTTTGCCCCGTGTCCAGGGGCATTCGTTTATTTGCGGCACCTGGGCTGATGTGAGAATGAGAGCAGCTTGTCTTGTTCCTTGCGTTCTGAAAGGCAATGACAAAAGTATCCTGACAACCATAAAGTAGAGGTCGCGCTTGATTTAAGTAAATGACACATTTACACTAGTGTTTTGTGACCTTTCCCTCACTAAACATGGGAAGCAGAGTATAGTGTTTGTGGGCAGCAGCCAAATCAACTTCGCTAGAACATGGGAGTCCCATTCATGGTCGTTGGTCATATCCATGCTGGAATAGCAATCATGCAATACCGCTCCACCTTAGCCAAATTCACATATGCAACTCCCCTGTTTCGCGACTTGGTAGAGATATTGAACTTGAATGGTGTATTCAAGGTGCATGGGGTCTAACCATGGGCCCTTTTTTTTTTCTTTCTAATTATTATATTTCTTAAGTTTCTAATGGTTAATTCACTTAACAGTTAACACCATCAATTTGTTGTAGAGTGCAAATTTTAAGAAAGGAAGAGGTTAATTGATATATCATCTATATTTTATCCTTTCATTTCTGAATTTATCAATTTACACTGGGTGCTTGGTAAATGGTCAATACCATACAGCAAGGGATCAACCACGGGAGCCCCGTTTGACCACACACTCATAGTAATTTTGCTTCTCCTGTCCCGTATATCCGTGCTTCCTAGGACAACACAATCTCAATATTTAGAAAAATGCAGAGACACACTCCTTTCACTGTGCATTCTCACGGTACAAAACTCTCTACTTCTATCCAACTAGAACCTGCCTCTTTCATCACTCCTTTCTTACTCATGAGGCCCCTAATTACACTGACGTCTTCCCATCTTCCAAAAGATGCGTACATATTAGACAACATCACATAAACATAATCTCCATTCCTCTCCAATTCAATCACCTTAGCAGCTGCAATCTCTGCTACTTGTAAATCTGCGCGAGTTCCACAAGCACCAAGCAAAGCCCTCCAAACCACCCCACATGACTCAAAACCAAGTCCATGTATCATCCTTTCCGCTCTCCACAACTCTCCTTTTTGTCCCATCAGCCGTATCATTGAACAACAATGCTCAATGGATGGTGCAATTCCATACTCATTGATCATGGATTCAAAGTAATGATTAGCAACTTCAAATGGTATTTGGTTATGGGAACATACAGATAAAAGGCTTAGAAATGTGATACCGTCAGGTTTTCGATCTCTTTTCAGCAACTCAAAGAGGTGGATGACTTGTGCAGAATCACCACTGCGAGCATAGCCAGATATCATTGCATTCCAGCTTACCAGATTCCTATTAGGCAATGCATGAAAGATTGATTCAGCATTCTTCACCTGCCCACATTTTGAGTACATATCAACTAGTGCACTTCCAACAACTACAGATGTATCTAAACCACACTTCAAACTGCAGCAATGAATCAACAACCCCCAAGTTAATGCTGACAGACCAGCAATCCCATTTAAAATGATTGAAAATGTGAACTCATCCATCTGCACATTTCTTGATTGCATTTTACAGAACATATGCAAAGCTTCTCGAGCTCGATTCCTGTTCACAAATCCTGTAATTATAGAATTCCAAGAAGATGAATTTGGGCTTGGCATGGTTGACAAAACCTGAACAGCATCTTCCATATTCCCAACCTGAGCAATGCCGTTTATCAACCCATTATAAGAAACGGTGTCAGGGTTGGGCATAAGGTGCAGAAACTTGAACGCAAGTTTAATTCCCCCATTCTTTGCACTTGCTGCTATGACAGAATTCCAAGAAATAATGTCCTTTTCAATAATGCCATTGAAGACCCTAACAGCTTCTTCACCTGAGCCACATTTTCCATACATGTCAATCAAGCAATTTGCAACAACAGTGCCATTAACCATACCCAATTTCACTATCTTGGAATGAAGGGACCTTCCCAGTTTCAGCAGACTCAGTTGGGCGCAAGCAGCCAAAGCAGATGTGAAGGAGAATGCGTCAGCATAAATGTGTGACCTTTGCAGTTGCGTGAAAAAAGACAATGCCTTTCGAAACTGGCCAGCGTGGAGGTACCCAGAAATCAAAGTGTTCCAAGAAACAACGTTTGGTTGAGGCATTTCAACAAACACTGTGTGGGCATCATTGAGTGAGTGCATTCTGACATAGAATCTGATGAGGGAGGCAGAGACATAGGAATCTGAACAATACCCAGAACGTAAAACGTAACTGTGGAGTTGTTGACCGAATGAGTGGCATCCTAGGTCGGTGGTAGCTCGAAGGAGGTGAACAAGAACAAAGGCATTTGGTTTGAGACCATAATTTAACATTCGAGAGGCCTCAAATAACGCAAACTCAGCATTGGTTCCACCTTGGGCAAGGGCCTCAATGAGATTTACCCATTTCAAATTACTGTCTCTAATGCTATGAGAAATTTGGAATTTTCGTGCTTCATTGCACACAAACCTTCGCATGGCTTTCCCAACGTATGCTACATATTATTCATTCATATCCAAGAGCGTGGAGTATGTCATGGCAAACGAAAAAAAAAATCCTTCCCATTCATGGCACTAGTTTAGGAATTTAATAAAAGCAAAAGACGTTATGTATTTATTGTTTGGAGAGGCGAAATAATTTATTTTCTAAAAACTTGTCCTTTTTTAGGGAAATGATATATATAATTTCAATTTCTAAACCAGTACTCATGGACACAATAAAAAAAAAAAAATCCGAGAAAATCAAATAAGTGTTCTCTTGATAGCTACATTAAATAAGAAAATTATAACTTTCAATTCTGATATCTTTTTGTCCTGTTTTGATTACTGAAAACAGTTATATAATTGTTATTTGTTTCAAGTAACTCATTAATTTAAAGACTAATGTAATGTTACTTAGTTTATTTTTGTTTCAGATTCAGGCAGAATGAATTGTTGCAGTGGCACCAAGAGTATTATTAAGGCATCACACATTGCATGGAGAATTCCAATTTTGGAATTAAACAATTCATACTAATGTTGTTTATTAAAACCTGTAATTCATCTGTAAAATAGAGAAGGGAAAGGATAATCCTTCCTGGTCTATTTTTAAGAAAAATTCTAGATTTAGACAATAGAGTCATTTCAAACAACGTTAACCAAACCAACTACCCCTATTTATATCTAGGAAAAGGAAAGTGAAGAATGAAACACGTCAGAGAAGAGAGAGGGAAAGGTTGGTAGAGAGAGAGAGAGCAACATCATGAATGTCATCTCTGCTCGAACAGGGAAACAAAGAGGCAGGCATATGCAAGAGCAGGGCAAAACACAATTGAAAGAGAATGAAGAGAGATAACAGAAAAGAAGAGGCGTTAATTTTGATATAAGTTGAATTTGTTTGGAAGAAAAGATGAAGAGATTGGTGGAAGATGTAGCAATAGTGGGAGGGTTAATAGGAGTCCAATTTATCTATGCAGGGAATGCTGTATTGATGAGTTATGCTATGTCATTGGGCCTTACATCTCTTACCATTGTCATTTTCACTTCCCTAGCTACATTCTTTATTCTCTTCCCATTTGCCTTTTGTTTTGAAAGGTCCCCTCTACCTCTACTTAATAAATTCATAGAAATGCGATTGTTACTTTCTCTATTCTTTTGGGATGATAATAATTATTTTAAAGATATATAAATTCTTCATGTAATGCATCTATTGCAGGAATAGCTGGCCCCAGAAATGCAGTTTCAAGTTGATTACACAGGTTTTGTTTCTTTCGTTTGGAGGGTAAGCAAATCTTACACCTTATTCTTAATTCCCTTTATCATTTATTTCCTTCTTTTTTTTATAAACTTTCAATTTAATGGGCTGAAAATAATGATAAACGAGTGGTTATGAAATTAGACCATATAAATATTGTTTTCTTTCTCTTGGCCGTTGTTATGCAGAGTAGTTTTCCAGTCTTTATTCCTCAAAGGAATCAATCTAACTTCACCAGCAATGGGAACTGCCATGCCAAACATTGCCCCAGGTCTTATCTTCATCATCGCATGGACTTTTGGGTAATCTAACTTATTTGATATCATTAATTATTTGTCAGAAAAATAAAATGTTATAATAATTCAAATCTGAGCCAAAAATATATAAGTGATATGCTTAAGTGTTCTAAACAATGCCACTAGAAACCTTCCACTACTTATCCCTTTGGTAATGGGAATTCTTATGTTGGGCAGGTTAGAGAAAGTCAAGTTAAGGAGCATACATAGTAAAGTAAAAATCATAGGAACATTGCTTTGTGTTTTGGGTGCTTTGACAATGAGCATAATGCAAAGCATTTCTGCTCCTGCAACCAAGAATGAGCCTATGCTTCAATTATCATCAGATTTCATATTTGACAAGGAGAAGATAATGGGTTGCTTCTATCTCATGACTGCTATCTTCATATTGTCAAGCAACGTTGTCCTTCAGGTAACATGTAATCAAATAAGAAAGAGGACACAAAGTCTACTTTTATTTCATAAGTCATAACCCTACAAAAATTGTTGTTCTTGCAGGCTTTTGCTCTTGGAGATTTTCCTGCACCAATGTCCTTGAGCGCAATAACGTCCTTGTTTGGGGCTTTCATGACTGCAATTGTTGAGTTAATTGAAGATGGCGAAGTGAAAACCGGTTGGCCACTTGTGAGTCTTGGAGACCTGATAGGCTATTCTGTTCTGGTAATTTCCACTCCTCTCGTAGGCTTCTTGGTGATTCCATTCCATGCTTATTTATTTGTCTAGCATGTATGTATACAGCTTTTAATATTCTCACTGTCATGACTCATGATGACTAGTAATGGCATAAAATTCTAAATGCACAGGCAGGTGCAGTGAGTGGAATATGCCTAAGCTTCAACGGGTGGGCACTTAAGAAGAGAGGGCCAGTCTTGGTGTCCATGTTTAGCCCCATTGGTACAGTCTGCTCTGTCATTTTCTCGGTTGTTACCCTAGGAGAAACCATTAATTTTGGAAGGTGCCTTATTAAGATTCCTAGCTATTCACTTTAATTTGCAAACTATATTCCCAATTATGGTATCTTATTAATAATCAGTACAATACTGCATTACAGCCTTGCAGGTATGTTCCTCATGTTCACCGGGCTCTACTTGGTTCTTTGGGCCAAAACAAAAGAAGGCTATGCAAATGGAGATGGCTTAGAGAGTGAGTCTGATGCAGAGAAGCCTCTTTTAAGTTGATGTCTTTTCAAATGTCCACAACTAGTATAGTATGTTCTCATTTCATTGAGCCAGAAACAAAGGAATCAACTCAATCAAGATAGGAGAAGTTAAATAAGCTTTAATGGCAATAGGCAACCCCAACCCGCATGTTTATATAGAGAAACATGGCAAAGCAATCTCTATATATTGTCAACAACGTTCTTTAGAATGTAATGGAGTGTGTAAAATTAAGCACCCCACATGCATTATTTTCATTTCATTTTTTTTATTTTTTCTTTGCAGAACCTTGAAACTGCTGCTCCCTTGAGGCATTCGTGACAAGGAGCATTTCTAAGAGCACCCTGGGAAAAGGTAGAAGCCTCTTGGGTTCTAACTTCAAAGGAATGAAAGATGACACATTGACTTTTTTTTTCTTTCTTTATAAGATGCAACTGAACTGAAGCAAAATTGCCACATAGGTAGGAGCAAAAGGATCTTGTGATGCTGCTCTGCTATATTTGGTGGAATAATATATCAAAAAAGCTTACTGAGTGAACATTGCTGGGTCGTTTGGTTTCATATTTCATTAAACAAATATCACTTCTTCACAAGATGTCCTCTCCTGTGGCTCGCTCTTGGAGGAATATTAAGCTGGTGCTGTCATATGTGTACGTGTAGTTGGTCCCAACATTTTTATCTTTGGTTATCATTAATTTTGATGCAATGTGGCATTGTACAAAGTACAAACTAGTTGTCTCTGATTTTTTTTTTTTTTTTGTGTGTGGATAAAATCCAGTTAATAGTTTGTGTTAAACTAAAATAATAATCGTGTAATTAAACATGTACTGTTAATTTTAAAATCAGAATGTAAGACTCAAAGAGACCAGTTTTTTTTTTTTCCTTTTATAGGCCAACTGATGTCCCTTAACTACCACTTGAGCCCCCTATGTGGGACGAATCAAAGAGACGAGTGAATTACTCCTTTACATTTTTCCAACTATAATTATGTATCTTTTGATTATTGTCTTCAAAGTTCATTCAGAAGTTTCTTCAAAGTCTAATTTCAAGTGGATGAAATTTCAAAACTGTTGATAACATCGAAAATTGCAAATCGACTTCTCAGCGCAAGTGCTCCCAAAGAACAATATGCAAATTCATCGTGGTCTCTGGACTCAATTATAAACAAAAAAAATATTTATATTTTTTGGACTCAAATATAAATAAAAATCAATAATCAAATTTTATTTAATGTCAGTATTTCACAAGTTAAGAAAATTAATCAATCCAATAAATTCTCCTTTTACCTTTTCAAGAGTATTACACACCATCGAGGTAATTAAAGGGTAATTCAGTAATTATAACTCTTTTTTTTTTACATAAATCAATACAATTAAACGAAATTAATTAACTTCCTTAATAAATATGATTACTAGTATCATTTTAGAATATTCTTGTGTTAATTAATTATAGAACTTTCTCATTGGTTGCCGTCTCAGTCTCCAACACTAACGTTTGGTAAACCTTGCATTTTGATCTACTTTATACGATTGTACAAGAATAACGGTAAATAAACACATTTTTGATAGCCAATATTATATATATATATATATATATTTATTATTTTTTCTTTCTTATTACATATATTTAATACTTAAAAATCATCCATTATCATATAATATTTATACTTGATATCCAAAAAATATGTTTATCTATCGTTACTCATTTCACAAACCTCGTAGCTGTTTTTGTTAGAGGAATGCTATCAACTCATCTTCTACCACACCCCTTTTAAACACTTTCCTATCTCACTTCCTAACCAATGAAGTCCTGTAGCTTTTTGGCTTTCTCTGTCACTCATCGAACATTTACTGGGATTTGGTACACACCAATCCAGTAAGCATTCTATATGCAACATCCATTGCCAAGTTGACCCGCCAACTTTCTCTGTGTTTATATAATATTATAGGATCTTCTTAGCTCAGCACGATACGTAAAGACAAAGGAAATGCCAAAATTTTATAACAGAAAAAAGAGAATGATAAATTCGGATGAATTTTTGTGCTTGCTTTTTCTTTTGGTATTTGGGATATTATTCTTCTAGGTAGTTTAATTTTAGGATTTTTTTTTTTAGAGTTTCTTTTAGAATCCATTTGAATGCTGCAATTGGAATTATGGCATAAAATTTTAATCTCATTCCATTTTTCAGAATTAGGATTGATTGTGAATTTAAATTTGGAGTAAATAATGATTTAGGGTTTGGTTGGGAGTTGGGAGGAGAAGGGTTTGAGGAGAGAGGGGGAAGAGAGGATAGCCTCCAAAACCCTCCTCTAATTTATTTTTTAACAATAAAAATAAAAAACTCCCAATTTCGGGAATAAAAAAAATTAGTTTTGACATCATTGACTAAACATATATTATCATATATGTCAATTTTTAAATGTTTGTAGTAAAAATCAAATATTTTTAAGAGTTTAATTTATATATATTATCAGTGTAAAGATTTTTACACTGACAGTCAATCAAAAATCATATAATTGATGACTTTTAAGGTGGTTATGATAAGAATCAAACATTTATAATGATGTGTCAATTTTTGATTGGTTAACAGTGTAAAAAAAACTTTACACTGTCGATGTATAGTAATTAAATCCTATTTTTAATGACATGATAATATGATTGATTGGTAATGTAAAAAGTTTTACAATAATGATGCATCACAATTAAATCCATAAATTCAATCCTATTCTTTTTATACATTAATAAATTTATTGTCATATTTGCATTGTTAGAGTAAAATTGCTTTACAGAGAAATGCTAGCAACACACTTTTTAATACATTCTTCCCAACACACTCCGCCGTATTGATTGAAATTTATGTGGGTCCTATAAAATTAAAGTGTGGCCCATATGAATTAATGAGACCTACATGAATTTCAATCAATAGGAGGAGTGTTGAAAAAAGTGTGTTAAGGAAGCACTCCTAGTCTAGAGGGAGGACCTTAGACGTTTCCCTAGTTTATATAAAGTGTAAACAACTTTTTATATCAGGGAAAAAAATATAAACAACTTACTAGCTGGTTATATTCTCTTGTGTATGGTATGAAGGCCACAAAATGTATATATAAGTAGGTGGCTTCTATGGTGAAGGAATAATTAAGTCTTTCACCCATAAGAGAGCAAAATCAACCCTTAGATATATTGTTAAATAATGGAATGGTCATGATTTAACGATGCTAGCAGGTAATACAGGTCACTTCCTACTTTGAAAAATGATCCCTGTTTTTTCTCTCAAAGTTTTGTAATTTACAAATGAAGAATGCTAACAAGTGTCCTCTGTACATTGTTTAAGGAACCAAAAAAAGAAAAATAGTATGGAAAATTATGTATTTAGCATTTCGAAAAGTATAACACTTAGTTTTCCAATACAATTTTTCCTTTTGTAGGTTCTTTAACCAATACCCTTAGGAGAAGACCCTTTACAAATTAATCCTTCTTAAAAAAACATCTCAGTGAACTCACTCTCTTTCCCGATTGTTTTCTGATTTTCTCTTTCCTTTGTAGTGGCATCCAGAGATCCACCATGAGATGTAGCCACCACCACCCACCATTGCCACCAGCTTTTAATTTGAACTTCCTAAAACAATGTTGAACATGAAACAGAGGCGCTAGTGCTAAACAGAACTATGTGGTGGTTCATAGATTCTTTCCAGACATTTCATTAGCAGCGTCGGTTGCGGCGGTGAGCAAGATACGGTGGTTCGCGGCTCGGACGCTACTCTGCATTTAGGCAGCACTAACGCGGTGAGAGTAGGTCGCACGGTGGATCTGGATGCAAGGATGAGAGGACAGTTCTGGTGTGTTACGGCTAAAAAAAATGGGTCCTTTGACCAGTCTGGAGGTAGGAGGTCAAATCCAGTTGTGACTTAAATTTTAAACTAAAATATATGAATCTAGTGTTACTAATGATGTGCATCGCAGAGGGATGCAGCTGCTCTCCATTTACTGGAATTGTCCAGTATGAGAGAGAAAGAGACGTAGACTAAAATAATATTATTTTATTTATGTCTCTTTCTCTCTCATACTGGACTCGTCCGGTATTAGAGAGGATCCAATTCCATCGCAGAGTGGCTCGATGGTAATGTGCTTTAGTTTTCATGCTCTAGGTCGCGTGTTGGAATCCCACATATGGAGGTTTTTATTTTTTGGTTATAGCACCTTGTCTTTTTTTAGCTAAAATACGAAAAATAAAAACATTAGAGTTTTCCCATCTTCATACATGGGAATAGTTTTCCCAAGTTTCTAACTATTATTCACTAATTTTATTTCCGGGAATCTTTTAAGCCTGCGAATAAAATTTTAAAACTTGTACCAAACATGGGAAACTTTTATTCCCATGCCAACATTCTGGGAATTTTTTTTTTAAAACTTGTAACAAACGCTACCTAGAGATACACAATCTGTGATCGAACACAAGACTTCCTCGAATATGCTAACACACTACAATAAAATATGTGATTAGCGATCGATATATATCTGTTGCTATAGTGACCGTAGTAGCGAAGGACTCTTACTTTTTTTACTATTTGGTCCCCACTAATTATTAACGACTGAATATGTCGGCCGCTAATGACTAAAATTCAAAAATAAAAAATAACGAATGATTAGCGACCGTGTTAGCGATGGACTAACGGTCTAAATTTAGTTATTTTTAATTTGGTCGCTAACTGTAAAAATCCCTAAATCGTGAGCGTGACCTCCCTTCCCCCCATTTCTCCCTTCCACTCTTTCATTCTCTCCCTCCTCCTCCCTAAGCATAACCCTCCCCCTCATCCCTTTCTCTCTGTCTCTGTCGCAGAGCCACCGCGAGAACCACCGGAGCTACTCCGCCGGACCACAGGTACAACTTCTTCTCCCTCTTCTTCACTTTTTTCTAATTAATTTTTGCTTTTTTTTAACCAATGCAGTGGACAGAGACCACGGCACCAGGCTCCCCACTACAGATAGCTCTTTGTCCAGATAACTCTCTCATTTTCATTGGTATTCATATCTCTCTCACTGTCTCTCCTTTCCAATCTTGTTAGGGTTTAGAGAAAAGATGTAATTTTTTGGAAAGAAAAATTGTTGGCTTCAGTCAATGCTCTTCTGGTTTTTATTTTAGGCCCTACAGTTGCTGAATAATCTGCCTCGTGACATAGGTATTGACGGAAAAATAATGCAGAAGTGCAAATCAATAATAGTAAGCATAGGTTTCTTGTTCAAAAAAAAAAGTAAGCATAGGTGTGTATGGACTGGGTTGTTTTAGGTTAATGCTCAACCTGAATTCAACCTAACAACCTACCCTTTGCATTCTGGAGGATCTGGTTTTACTAAGCAGAATGAGCTCTTAATTTGTTGGTCATGTTACTATGCGAGACTAATGTATAGATTCAAACTTAATCAGTGTTGCTATGCCTCTCAATAACTTTCGGTCAAAGCATATCACTTCTTTTATGGCACATTTGTATATATTAGTGACTTTATGCTCAACGCAAGTAGAATGCATCATTTTATGGTTTGCATGTGCATATTCAATTATGACATGAAAGTACATATTATTTTTTAGGTGTTAAATACTGAAATTATAGTGTTATTTTTATGTCTGCTTTATAAAAGTAGAAAGGGGAATTCATGTCTTCTTATTTTTCCTTTTCTTTGCATTCTTCTAACTACGGTAACCAGTCCAGCCAGCACCCTCCTTCACTGTTTTCTTGGAGTTGAGGTACGTCAAATACCTTGTGGGAAGTTAGATTAGGACTATGTTGGATGTATGTTGATAAAATCAGTCAAAGGCATGTGTTTGTTTCATCTATATGTTCTTTGTTAGTTGAGAGTAGAGCTCAATAGGGTGTGCCATTGTCTGAGATGCATGACTGATTATGTGCTGATAGTTTAGAAACTCTGCATGTGTTTGACTATTTGATTTGTTGTTTGTTAGTTGAGAGCGGGGCTCAATAGGTTGTTTATCAATTTTATTGTTCTGTACATTTTATGTTAAGTGTACAAGACCACTACAGTTGTATCTGCCCTATTAATTTGATTTTTTGTTTGTTAGTAGAGGAAGATGGGGTAAGTTTTATTAATTTTTAATGTTAATAATTTAGCAAAGCCATAGAATCCCGTTTGAGATACAATATCAATGAGCACGTGTACCTTGTGTATCTTTTCAAGGTACACATGCTCATTATATTGAATCTTGAATTGTCCAAGTTGGAAAGTTTGGGAAAAACATTTTCTTGACAAATTTAACGGTTATTCCTTGGATTCTCGTATCTTACACTAGAGTGAATTTTGGTATGTTACATTTCCTGTTGTTCTCCGGGTGCATATTTGATCGTGGTGGAATAACTGTGTTCAATTCGTGTATACAGGAGACCAATGGGAAATGCTGCCGAAATTTCGTCTGGAATAAGGCACGAGAATTAAGGAATAACTGTTAACGGAGTGTTGAAAAGGTTTGTTCTCGAATGGGTTAGGGTCACCTTGTAATAAGAATTGGAGAACGATGGAGCTATGGGACTGAGAATTCTTGTGGTAGTTAGTAGTGATGGAAGCATCTGAGAATCGAAAGTGGGTGGATAGAAGGAAGGATCGTGGACGACTGACACGCGAGTTCATAGAGGGAGTGAACGAGTTCGTTGTTTATGCGAGCCAGCAAGAGGAATATCTAAGTCAAAAGGATCCAAAAATTAGGTGTCCTTGCAAGAAGTGCAAGTGTCTAAAATTCCAGTACAGGGATGATGTGATGGCACATCTCTACGAGAGGGGGTTTATCGTGAATTATTATTATTGGCTAAACCATGGTGAAAACTTGCCATTGGTCCCCCCGGTTGTGATCGAAGATGCATATTATGGTCCTGGTGAGGGAAGGGAACAATTCGTACCTTTTGAGCAGATGATTTTCGATCATGCTGGCCCCGCTGTTGGTATAGGAATTCAATAAGACGATGATCATGTTGAGGACCATTACATAGAGGAGGATTCGAATTCGGATGCACGGATTTTATGACATGTTGGCGGCTGCACAAGCTCCTTGTGGGATGGATGTCAGACCTATTCGGAATTGTCGGCTTCCTTGGTTGCTCTTAGCATCAAGTCCGACTACAATGAGACCGAGGGTGAGTTCGATTGCTGGGTTGGCTTTATGGGTGATGCAATGCCGACCGATAACCGTATGCCTAGGAATATACATCAAGCGAAGAAATCTGTGTCAAATTTGGGCTTAGGGGTTGAGAGAATTGAATGTTGCCAGATTGGATGCATATTGTATCGTAACGAAGACGTGGACTTGATGGCTTGAGGATTTTGTCATGCTGACCGATATAAGATCAGAATTGATAGAAGGAGCGTTGAAATAAAAATCCCTTTGAAGAGAATGTGGTATTTCCCGATTACCCCTAGGCTCCAAAGGATGTACTCATCAATGGCCACCGCTCCTCATATGCGATGGCACGACACCAATCGGAGTGATCTAAGTGTCTTGTGCCATCCGTCGGATGGAGAGGCTTGGAAGCATTTTGACAGGATGTGCCCAGAGTTATCTCAAGAGCCTCGGAAAGTAAGATTGGGCTTATGTACTGATGGATTTAATCCTTTTGGTCAATACGGTAAAGCTTACTCTTGTTGGCCGGTTATTCTGACCCCCATATAATCTCCCGCCAGGCATGTGCATGAAGAGGGAATTTATGTTTCTGACGGTCATAATTCCTGGACCATCGGATCCGAAAAGCAAGATTGATGTGTACTTGCGATGTATCATTGAGGTAAAATTTCATGCTTAAGGCAGCTTTAATGTGGACAATCAATTATTTTCTGGCGTATGGGATGTTGTCGGGATGGATGACTGCTGGGTGACTTGGTTGCCCTTGTTGCATGGGGAGGTCGAAGGGTTTCACGCTCAACCATAGTTGGAAGACTTCTTATTTTGATTGCCAGTTCCTTCCACAAGATCATCCTTATAGGAGGAATATAAATGCATTCAAGAAGGGTCGTGTTGAGACAATCGTACATCCCCAAGCGTTTACAGGAGAACAGGTTTGGCAGATGGTTAGTATGCTCCCGTTGATTCATGAGTCTGGAGGTGGTCGTATACCTGGATATGGTATTGAACATAATTGTACCAAAAAAAGTATATTTTGGTGCTTGCCGTATTGGAAGATGCATTTGATACACCATAACGTTGATGTCATGCACACTGAGCAGAATGTGTTTATGAATGTGTTTGACACGGTGATGGATGTCAACGGCAAGACAAAGGATATGTATAAGGCACGATTAGATATAGCAAAAACTTGTAGACAACGGGATCTAGAATTGGTGGACATCGGGGGTGGCAAGTTACGAAAACCGAAGGCAAAGTATGCACCGAGTAAACCCTAGCGGGTAGCTGTCTGTGAATGGGTTAAACAACTTAAGTTACCAGATGGTTATGTTTATAACCTGTCCAGATGTGTTAATTCTAGGTAGGGAAAACAACATGGAATGAAAAGTCATGACTGTCATGTATTCCTGCAATGGTTGCTTCCCAATGCATTCGCCTCTTTACCTTTGGAGATTTGGAAGTCGATTGTTGAGTTAAGTCATTTCTTCAGAGTATTAACTTCCACAACATTGAAGGTTGAGCAACTAAAGGATATGGAGCGGGACATTCCGGTCTTGCTATGTAAGCTGGAACATATATTCCCCCCGAGGTTCTTTGCTTCGATGGAACATCTTCCCATCCACTTACCGTACGAAGCACGAGTGGGTGGTCTTGTAACATCCTAAAATTCTAATACAATTAATAAATAAAAAAAAGGATTATGTTATAAAAAAATAATAATAATAATGGTATAACAAAAATAAAATATGATTAAGAGGTTTAATGGTGAGAATTTACTAGTATAAAATTTATTAGAATGGGTTAGTGAATACAAAGAAATATTAAATTAAAATAAATATAAAAAAAAGAAGAAGAGAGAATTAGCGCCTGATTCTAAATTCTTTAAAAAAAAAAAAGAAAGAAAGAAGGGGAGAGACTTGGGCGTTAGGCCCAAGCAGGAAAAAAAAAAACCAAACCCTGCGTGATATATATATATATATATATATATATATATATATATATATAGTGGAATAGTAGCAGAAACAAAAGGAAAGGAGCGCCGCGCGGGGGTGGGTTTTTAGCGTTTTCGTCGGTTCCGGTTCATCTTGCCAGTGTAACCGTAACAACATAGATCCAAGAACGCCACCAAACGGGAGAGGAATTTTTAGGAAAGCACAAATCCCTATCATACGTGATTTTTAGAACACATTGGAGGTCTTCGAGAGGTGAGTAAAAATACTTTTCTCACACTTTCATGGTACAATTGATTTGAAGCTTTGTTATATAGATTTGTTTAATTACAAAAATTAAGATTTTAGAGTACATGATTTTTATTTGAAACTTTGAAATATTTTCACGTCACTTGATGAATTGGTTTAGTGAGTGTAATTTTCTTGTTATTCTATTAATGTTTGATGCAATAATATGATAATGATAAATAAAATAAATAGCTAAATAGATGCCCAAATTTCGTACCGTGCGTAACCTTATTGCAGTGACATAACATTATTTATGTTTGATATTAGATTATTTCTATTGATACATATATGCCACGCCCCTGTGAGTGAATACATGTACTATAACAAGCATAAATTATATTAAGGACTTATATGTTATGGTTGTGTTTGTATTTTAAATCCTGTTATAGTGTCTATGTAATTACTGCATGGAGTTTGAGGAAATATTTGGTAGTCATCTGGGATGACATTTGACAGTCATCTAGGATGACATGTTGCATGGCACATATGAGTTGGTCATCACCTTCCGGGAAGGGGTGACGGTTGTACATTCTATTCCGGGAATAGGATAAGAGATATCACCATCTGGGATGGGATATCAATTTATTGAAATTATTCACATCTGGGATGGAATATTAGATACCTCCATCTGGGATGGGGAAGGCAGTGGGACGCCATTGCATGGATATGAGCTCATAGACCTTAGTGGATCTGGGATTCACACCGGTTCTGGGAACCAAAGAGTCAAGTTAAGTGATTCTGGGAATCACCGAGTCATGTTTGTGGAGTTGCATTGTGTAGAGTTTGCATGGTGAATGTGATTAAATGCAATGCGATGTGACCGTTCTTTGAGTTTATGAGTTTGTGCTTTAAATGCTTGACATTAATTTTATATATATGTATATATAATTATTATTTTGGAGGTTTATTATATTCAATATTTTAAAAATTAGCGGGTACCATGAATGTTTTTCCGGTTCTGCAACCTACTGAGAAACAACACTATTTGCGAAAATATTTTTAGAACTTGATTTTTATTCACGGGATTATATCTCATTAAAAGTGTTGTTTTCGAGCACGAGGACGATATCACTTGAAGTCAAGAGGATTGAAGACTTAGCGAATTTACTTATTTATTATCTAGCTTTGTTAGTATTTTATTTTGAATAAGGAGCCGTTTGTGGCTAGACATATTTATTTTATTTTTTATTTATCGTTGGGTTTATTAGTAGACGCCCGGTTTTGAGGCTTGGGATTTTTATTTGGACATATGGACTTATTATTTATTACTTTGATACATTATTACTATTTTATTTAATATGAGACATTGTCCAGACTTATATAATTGATAAAATTTTTATGACTAACATATTTTAATTAAATTTATTAGAGGATTTTTATACAATTTGTTTTGGGTTACTAATGTAACGAAGGGCGTTACAGGTCTGGTTCAATATCGTTGGATGTACACATTTGAGAGGTATTAAACTTATTTTGTACCTGCAATCAATTATGATATCAAAATTGGTATGTACATGTTAATAATCATTAACTTAGGGTTGTAATATGTAGGTTTTTACGTTGGTTAAAATTTTTAAAGTAAAGAACAAGGCTAAGATTGAAGGTTCTATTTGTGAAGAATATCTAGTGGAGGAGGCTTCTACTTTTGTCTCTTTTTACTATCCAGACAACATAGAGACAAGGAGAACTATACTGTCGTGTAATGTTGATGTTGGTGAAGGATCTTCTTCTAGTCCTCAAATATCAATTTTTAATCATCCAGGCAGGGAATGTGGTGCAGAAAAGAAATATTGGTTGGCTACCCGTGAAATGATAGCTATTGAGTTGTACGCGCTTCAGAATTGCGAGGAGGTGGAGCCATTACTAGAGTGAGTTGCTATTAATTCATTAGTAACGTGTAATACCCTGTAATTTGATAATTTAATTATAAAATTCAAATAATATTATTCCGGTCAATTTTATTAAAATAGATAAATAAAAGAAAATTTTCTTGTATAAAGGTTACATGATATCTTTTTTATGAATGCATTTTTTTAATTAATAAAATATATTATAATCTAAAGATGCTTTGGGATTTTTTTTAAAGAATTAAATAAATGATTTTGTGACATAATTATGGTAGTTTATATATTGACATGTCATTAGTAAATTAATTAGTTTAAATAATAAATTGATGATTTGTGTGGGCTTCCTATTATACTATTAGGCCCAAGAGTAATTTTGGTCTATGTCAAAATCGATTTAAAGAGGAGCTCTCATTTTCTTCTTCTTCAAGTTTGAGAAGCTTATAGGGCAAGGGAGAGTTTGAAAAATAAAATAAAATTTGAGCTTGGGAAGGAGGCAAAAGGAAGAGCTTGAGGAGTTCTTCCACTTCTTCTCTTTTACCATTGTATGAAAATGTGAGGGATTATTTGGTGTGTTAGAATATTATGGTTAGATTGCCCTTTGATATTCAAATAAAATTGATATAATTGTTAGATTGGTTGGATTATCTTTATTTATATATATGTATGCTTGTTGTGGCATCTTCGATTCGTTTTTTTTTTAAAAACAAAAACCTCATGTGGCTAAGTTTGGTACAGAACAGTCATGGATTCCAAATAGAACATTGGAATGAAGGATAAATATATATATATATGATGTAGGAGCTTTTATGTAGATGAAAGGATTATATGTGTTAGATATGAAGGATAGAGATAAGGTTGAAAAGTGTGTTTGAGTTTATTGGTGTGATAAAAGATATATTGCTCTATTTCTCTATGGTTTCAAGCTTTTTTGCTACTGTGGGTATTCATGGATCTCTTTATAATTGATTTATGGTGCTATGATAAGGTATTATGTGAATTGTTTATTTTGTGACTAGAGAGTTTAGTTGTATATCAAGTTTGACATAATTTAAGTATTGGAAGTTGAGTGAGTTTTGTTTCTATTAGTGATGAATGTTAAATATGAATATGTGTGTTTGTTCATTTGTGATTTACATGAAATTTGAAAGAAGTACTTGATGGAATGGATTGTCAAGAATGAGTATGAATCTTTGGGTGGCCGACAGGGGAGCGGGAGACTCCGGTATATAAATATCACCGTCGGGGATGAGGGGACCTCGTTAGATACCTCAGGCGTTGTGGAAGGATGTTGTTGTTGCCCGAAAGGAGTGGTATCTCCGGGGTATGAAATTAAAACCGTCGGGGCAGGAGGTCCTTAGATAACCCACCTTCTAGGATACCCAAAGATTCGATGATATTATGATATGTAATATGTACCCATGAGAAATGTACTGATCCCTTGTGAGGGACTTAAGTTATGAGAGCAAGTCATTCCACAAGTACTTTCTTGAGGGACAAGATGTCCAAACAATATCTTGTTAATTTATGAGATACTTTTACATATGTAAAAATGTTGCTGATGTGTAGATTGAAAGTCATTGTCTATTTATTTGATCTAATGTTTGCCTGAGTGTGTGACTTTATTTAACCCTGGATTTTGTGTGATTGCATATGTTTGGGGGAAACTCCCTCACTGAGTCAGTGGACTCACCACACATTTAACATTTCAGATGCAGGTATCTGTGAGGTTGCGCAAGCCTTGGATGCCACGTGGACAACTTTTAATGGGTCGATACCCATAGTTTAAGTATATTTTTTTTAACTGGACTTTGTAATTTAGGATATTTAGTTAATCTGATGTATTATATTCATTATATTGTAAATAATGAAAGTAATCGTTTTCTGTGGATGAAATGAATTTCTGTATGCTTATGAGGCTGCGAAGACGAAAGAAAGACTTTCTTTTTCGGCCGGTCATGGCTACGAAATTCGGGTCATGACATAACGTCTTAAATTGTGTTAGTATTTCTTATTTAATAGATTTTGTATTGTCTAATGATAGAATATATGCCAATGCGCTGAAAGAGATTGATCCCGACATCTCGAAGTCTCAAATTCCTCAAGAGGTTGCCAAACATTTTCCTAAGTGGTTCAAAAATTATGTAAGTCATCTAACTTATATTGTTATTAACTACTACCTTACGATTGTTTTCACAACTAATACTCTTGAGAATCATTAACCCTAGGTTAAGGAAAGCCAAATACAAAACTCAAGATCAGACGCTTTAGCATGGGGACCAAACAGGAGGATTCGAACATTTGAGACTTACATTATAAATGGATATAAGTTTCATACAAGTCGATGGGGTCAGGGCATGAAAACTTTAAATTGCGGCGTTTGTGTTAGAGGGACCAACGGTCCATTAGAGGATGATTTTTTTAGAATCTTAATTGATATTTATGAATTAACGTATTCAGGTCATCCCAGTAAAAAGTTAGTCTTATTCAAGTGTGAATGGTTTGATATCACTCCCAATAGGGGCACAAAAGTTGACAATAAACATGGGACTATAGAAGTTAGGAAGTCGCGAAGATATCAGGTGTACGACCCGTTTATATTTGCACAACAAGCAGAGCATGTATATTTTACCCCGTTTCCAGAGGGATATCAAGACTGGTTGGGTGTTATTCGAGTGAAGGCACGCAGTGCTATCACTGACAATGTGATAAGTCAACCTGAGATAGAAGCTCCATATCAAGATGTTCATCAGATTAACGGGATTCAAATAATGTTGCAAATTGACCCGGACGAGTACCAGGGCATTCTTGCTGATCCCGGGCCTGGCGACGAGGTAATTGACACAGAGTTGGAGACTCAGTATGACTTGGCCACAGATAGCGAGGAAACATATGTCTCAACTGATGAGGACGAGAGTGGGGGTGAATTCAGTGATAGAGATTCCAGCTAGGTAATCTGTAAATTGGTTATCATCCATATTTGTTATGATATATTGTTATGATACTTAGTCTATTTTGGTTATGATATATTGTTATGTTATATGTAACTTGTGTTTTAATTATAGACAGATGGCTGACGATGCTGGACATGGGGGACGTTATTCCTGTGGGCGTGGGTCCCGTGGTCGTGGGAGAGCAGCACCCACCCCCACCGCCACCACCACCCCTTCTTATCATGTCGATGGCACAGGTGACGGTTCAGGAGCCACACAGTCCAGACATGGTGTCGACTCCCCCTCCACGACTCCATCAGCCACTATTGTGCGGACCCCTCTCCCTACAGCATCCTCAGTACAGCAGCTTGGGGGGGGGGGGGGGGGCATCGAGTTCGAGGGTGACTACACCCACGGACACGCGCACATGGGTTCGCCCATATGCAAAACTGGAGTGAGTTAAACATTTATCTTTATTTGTTGCTTTTTATTATTTGAATATTTATATTATGATTAATATATACATTTTATTTGGCCACAGTTTCTGGCCGGTACACGAGGATCGTCGAGCTTGTTAAGGGGAACTACACTGAATCTTGGCCCACATGGACTAAGATCCCCATGACGGTCTGGGATCACTGGTTCGAGCACCTCTTTGGTATTTAAATGGTACATTAATTACTTGGTGCTTGATTTAATTTTTATTATTTTTACCATTACACTGTTTGCTGATGTCTTGTATATCATGCAGTCCACTTACAGGTGGGTACCAGAGGATGAGGCTGCTATTCGGACCGCTTTTGAGCATCGCGTATCCCTGGTTGTGAAGAATTTCACGGGAAAGATCCGCGATGGTTCATCTCCGGGGGACTTCTTGACTCCCGAGGTTCTGGACGACCTACGTCGGTATTGGGCCACCGATGAGGAGTTCCTGAGGAGGAATGCGATCGGGAAGCAGAACTGAGCCGCAGATACCGGTGCTTCTCTATACACCGATTGGTCTGTGCCCATCACGAATCATCATGATAAACTGGTAATTATATAATGCATTTCAATTAAGTAAACTTAATTATTAAATATCTTAACAATTATTTATGAATTAATATGCAGAAGAACTAGCCGGCAGGGATCCCACTGCATTTGAGGTACTGAAGGTGACGAAGAAGACCAAGAAAAGGGAGTGGGTCGAGAACGCGGGAGATTGTTGTAAGTTAAATTCTATCATCACATTAATTAATTATACTTAATTATATATTCCTCCGGATGCTAACTTATTGTGCCTTATAATGCAGGGCGAGTTCAACCGCCGCCGAGATGACTCCATTAGTCAGGGGCAGGAGCCTTCTGTTGTCTCTGGCCTTTTCTTGGAGGTGGTTGGTGGCAGGAACAAGAAGGGCCATGCATATGGTTTGGGAGCCTTGGGAGATGAGTACGTGGCATCTGCCACACCATCTTCTCAGTCATGCCATGGCCCTACACCGGACGTTAGAGGGGTCGTGGCCGACCTCAACGCTGGGCTCGTTACTCAGCTTGCGGAGATGGTGGCTGCACTAGAGAAGGAGAATCATCTGCTATACTAGCACTTGGGCTTCAGACCCAACGGATCTGGTTCTGCCCCTGAGGACGCTGCTGCTTCGGATACCCATGCTCATGGACCTACTGCTCCCGATGACCGGCCATCCGTTCCCCCGACCTCTGGCCAGCAGCATGATGCAAATGATCACGAGGTTGATGATCATTGGTCCCCCCCACCCCTACCCCCACCGGTCCCCCGACCATCCCCATTCACCCCCACCCCCACTCAGATGACATATACTCTTTACTTACATTGACACAGTTTGTAATTATTTAAATTTTAACAGCATTTACTATTATTTTTTATTTAATTTCTTTTCTGTATTTTTATTTATTTTTATTTATAAGTTTTTTAAAAAAAAAGTAAATTAACAAAATAAAATAAAAAATTTCATATACAGCGACCGAACTATATCGGTTGCTAAATTGTGGTAACAATTATATATATATATATATATATATATATATATATATATATATATATATAGCGACCGAAATATATTGGTCGTTGTTCGGTCGCAACTAGGACCAAATAAACATTTTTAAGTACCAAATATTAGCGACCGATATATTTAATTTAGCGATCGACAAATTCGGTCGCTAAACAGTTAGCTACCACGGTTTTAGTAACCAGTTATGTTCGATCGCTAATTCGGTCGCTAAATGTTTTAGAGACCGAATTCTATCGTTTGGCGACCGAATATGTCGGTCGTTAAACACTTAATTTATTATAGTGACATTCTCCAATCACTACACCACTCTCGATTGGTTGCCATGATTTCGCACTAATATATGTTTATAGGTGAATAAAACATAAAGTAATTTTTGAAACTCATCTCCTACCTCTGGCCGTGTTGACCCGTGTTGCAAATATCAGTATCCCAACTTTTTGCTGCAACGCACCAAAAAACCCAGCAAAGAACCACCAGATCCAACCCCCGCACGACTTCGCAACCACCAACCACCATGGCTTTTCTCCAAATCGTGATTTGTCCTCTCAACCGCGCTACTCCGTAAGCCACCACTCCCATATCCGTAGACATGCAGCAACGTCGCCGCTCCATTTTGCCATCGAAGCACCGCGCTCCGTCATTGTCCATCACCGTCATGGCATCTCTTTCTAATGATATGAGTTCTAGCACCATGTGACGGAACGGGGTCTTTTTTGCAAAAAAGACAAATTAATAAGTTTCACATGTTTACATGTTATACCCGGTTATTTTTGCTCCTTTACTGGTGATGGACTTAGTTGCCCCCTCACCTTAGAAGTCATCGTATAAATAATAGGACTTTGAAAATTATATAATTAAAATTTATACAATGTAATTTCTTTATTTATATATATAATTTCTCTAATTGAAAATATCCACGTAACATTCTAACCTTATTAACTGTAGTAATAGTGGAGACACGAGAGTCGCTGCTAGATAGAGGCTTATCTGATTATATAGCAAGATTGTAGTTCCAGCAGACAGGAGGAGCAATAGTGAAGGACCTTCACTCGTCTTGTGATGGATGTAGGCCATTCTTTAATCTTGATATATGCCTGTCAAAAGTTTGGTTGATTGCACCAAATCGTGGTCCCTCACATTACATCTCTCCTTAGCTTCGCATGCAATTGCAATGCCTCATCATGTCTCATAATTTACTCGACTTTGACGCCAAAAACAACCATCTCACACTGATATTATTTAAACAACAAATAAATAAAAACAAAGACGATACCAAGATTAGGCCTTGTTTGGAGCAAACTAAGTCTCGGAAAAGCAGATTTTTCCAAGCATGTCTTCGACCAGCATTTGTTGGAGAAGTCAAAGTCCTCAAGGATGCCGCACCGAAAGAACTGAATTGCAAGAAAAGCATGGCCTCTTCCTCCTTTTGTCTGTCACCATCTATACTTTGTGCTTGGTTTTTTTTTTTTTTTTACCAAAATGAGTTTCTTTTAGAAAATATTTACCAGTTCAGGGTTATTCTGAAACTATTTACCAATGGGGGTCGTTTTGGACATGTGGCATATTTTATTTTTTCAATCTGACAGGTCAAAGGTGCCACTGTGGATGGCGCCTAGCCTTTTTTAAAAAAAAAAAAAGACAAAAGGGAGGCACCACTGCAAATGGCACCTTCCCCTCGGGGTGACGCTCCCGCACAGTGTCACGTTAAGACCGCAGGGCGTCCCCCCAGCCCCAACCAAAAATTGGACGCCTGCAATTTTAAAGGAACAACGCTACAATTTTAAAGGAACAACGCTGCAAAAAAAATTATACTATAAGTATAAGGAGTAACGATGATATTAATGATAAAGTATCTATTTAAAATAACAAGAGACAATAAAAAAATTCCCGTAATAACGAGTAGCAAATAGTATCACAGTAGGCATAAAAAAATAATAGCAATAACAATTTACACAAATAAATATTCATCAATTATTACATTAGTAAAAAAAAATTTACCTTATAAGAATTAAAAGAAAGTCACCTGCAATTTTAAAGGAACAACGCGACAAAAAAAATTATACTATAAGTATAGGGAGTAACGATGACATTAATGATAAAATATCTATTTAAAACAACTAGAGGCAATAAAAAAATCCCGTAATAATGAGGATTCCGGGCTTATATGACAGGAATTAGGAAGCGGTATTACCTATCTTAAATAATTTTTAATTAAAATATTATTTGATTTTAAATTTATTGTATTAGGGTAGAAAAAAAAATATAGTTGAAGGTAAACCATTCCTTGAAAAGAATAAAAGAAAATTGAGGGGCACGATCGGGTCTGGGAGTTGCGTGAGCCCATGAACTGAATAATCGCTGCACCATGCTATGCATAGATTTGCGGGATGCCAATGTGACAAATATTAATTAAAGAGTGGATGATTTATGATCTGATATAATCTTAATTATTATAATGCATATTGATCTAAGAATTGCACACGAATTAACATGTATTATATTAATTATATATCATTAATTATCTTTAACTATACTTGTTATTTTTTAAAATATAGGTTTGTTAATCATTGTCTTGGGGTAATAGTTAAGAAAATAAAAAAGGAATTTTTTTTATTGGAAAGCAAGGTTGAATTAATATAATTAAAAAATTGAATAATGATTCATTTAACCACATATCATATACATGTAAGAATATAGAAAACTTAAAACTAAGATATATTTTACTATATATATTTTAAAATATATAATATCAATTTATATTGTTTTATTGCCTCTTGTTGTTTTAAATAGATACTTTTATCATTAATGTCATCGTTACTCCCTATACTTATAGTATTTTTTTTGTCGCGTTGTTCTTTTAAAATTGCAGGTGACTTTCTTTTAATTCTTATAAGGTAAATTTTTTTTACTACTGTAATAATTGATGAATATTTATTGGTGTAAAATTGTTATTGCTATTATTTTTTATGCGTACTGTGATATTATTTGCTACTCATTATTACGAGATTTTTTTTATTGCCTCTTGTTGTTTTAAATATATACTTTATCATTAATGTCATCGTTACTCCCTATACTTATAGTATAATTTTTTTTGTAGTGTTGTTCCTTTAAAATTGTAGCGTTGTTCCTTTAAAATTGCAGGCGTCCAATTTTTGGTTGGGGCTGGAGGGACGCCCCCTGCAATGCCACGTGGTACACTGCAGGAGGCGCCACTGCAGGGGAAGACGCCATTTGCAGTGACGCCTCCCTTTTGTTTTGTTTTTTTTTTTAAAAAAAAAGGGGTAGGCGCCATCTGCAGTGACGCCTTTGACCTGTCAGATTGGAAAAAATAAAATATACCACATGTCTAAAACGACCCCCATTAATAAATAGTTTCAGAATAACTCTAAACTGGTAAATAGTTTCTAAAAGGAACCCAATTTGATCAAAAAGCCCTTTGTGCTTGGCACTTAGCAGTACAAAACTGCTTGCCAAAAACAAAACCAACAGAGTAAAAAAAATGTTTAGCCCAAATTTAAAATTGTATCGGTCAAGTTGGTGAAACAAAAGATTAATAGTTTTTTTTATCATCAATTAAAAGGGAGCGACAACTTATACCATATGTAAATACGATTGTAGGATATTGTCATCTATTTCGTTAATTAATTAATGAATATTAGATTGGGAACTAAACATGCAATTTAATTTTACTTTTGATTAATATTTTTCATCACTTGTTCCAAAATGTCCTATCTCATCCACTTAAATTGTGCATGTCATTTAAAAAAATATATGTATAATAAATAATGTAATTAATTTTTCAAATGACATAAAATAAATAAATGAAACAAGTAATGAGACGCCATTTTGAGATATGTAATCTCTGTCCCACGGTGATATTGTATCTTTTAAGTTTGCTGGTAGATAATATTTGCACTTCAAAAATCTCTGTATTACTTTTCAGATTTGGCATATATATAGCCTAATACAAGTCTAAACAGAGTTAGTTGCAACTAACTAACTGATTAATCCACAACTAACTATTTTAAGCAAGGCATAACTAAAAACTACTAACAAATCCTCCCTTAAACTGACTTGCAACAGGCAATCAGTTTAATCAAACAATCTACACATTCCCAAACAATTCCTAAATTCAACAAAAGAATCAAGTTTTACTGGTTTAGTCATGCAATCAGCCAGCTGCTCTTGAGTGCCACAATGGACAAGTTCAATGACTCCCTCCTTGCACAGATCACGAAGGAAATGGAACCTTACATCTATGTGCTTGCTTCGGCCATGGAGAACAGGGTTTTTAGAGAGCTTGATAGTGGAGCTATTATCACACAGAATGGTTGTAGCCTCCCTTTGATTGTGACCAAGTTGTTCCAGTATTCTTATGAGCCATACACTTTGACATGCACATGAAGCTGCAGCTATAAATTCTGCTTCTGTGGTTGACAGTGTCACAACCGGCTGCTTTTTAGATGACCAAGACACTGCACCTGACCCAAACATAAACACATAACCAGATGTGCTTTTTCTATCATTCACATCCCCCGCATAGTCACTGTCAGAGTAGGCAATGAGGTTCTCTGTTCCTCCCTTTTTGTACATAATTCCCAACTCCAAGGTTCCCTTTAAGTATCTAAGGATTCTTTTTTTTGCCGCCAAGTGCATTTCTCGGAGGCCTCTCCATGTATCTCGCTTATCAAGCGGACAAAGATACATCAAATCCGGTCTAGTGGCGGTCAAATACATTAATTTCGCCCACCATCCTGCTTTATAACCTGTAGCATCTACCTTCTTTCCATCTTCATCTTTAGAAAGCTTGCACCCTGGGACAATTGGACTTTTCACCATGTTGCTGCTCTCCATTCCAAACCTTTCCAATACTTCTTTTGCATATTAGGTTTGACAAATGAAAATCCCTTTGTCAGTTTGACTTACCTCTATGCCTAAGAAGTATCTCATTTTTCCTAGATCAGTCATATCAAATTCTCTTTTCATTGACTCCTTGAATCTTTCAAACATATTTTCATCATTGCCAGTGAAAATGAGACCATCCACATACAAGCTTACAATCAACAATCTATTACCTTCTGCTGTTTTCACAAACAATGTGTGTTCATGAGAGCATTTTTGGAATCCTTCTTTGCTGAAATAGGACTCAATTTTGCTGTACCATGCCCGTGGAGCTTGCCTCAAACCATATAGAGCCTTCTTGAGTTTGTACACCTTGTCTTCCTCTCCCCTTTTCTGATAACCTTGAGGTTGTTCTATAAAGACAACTTCATTCAGCTCACCATGCAGAAAGGCACTCTTGACATCAAGCTGAAACACTCTCCACCTTCTTATTGCAGCAAGGGCCAAAATAGTTCTGATAGTATCCCATCTAGCTACAGGTGCAAACACTTCATTGAAGTCAATGCCATGTTGTTGGGAATACCCTTTTGCAACAAGCCTAGCCTTGTGCTTTTCAATCTTCCCATTCTCATTGTATTTTGTTTTGTAGATCCACTTCACCCCTATCTTCTTGGCATCAGATGGAAGACTTGCTAGTTCCCATGTGTTGTTTCTTTCAATTGCACTAATCTCATTGTCCATGGCCTTCCTCCATACAGTATGCTTTGCTGCCTCCTTATAGGAAACAGGATCTTCTGGAGAGCTAAAGATTGCCAGATTATGCAGTTCATCCTCAGCACATTCAATATCATTTGTTTCATAATCATCAAGCCATGTTGGCCTTCTTCTATTTCTTCTGTCATTTGGTGTTGCTTCATTTGTTTCCTGTTTTGTTTATGTAATTACTGCAGGAACTGAATTCTCAACTGGACTTTGATTGGTTTCAGTTCCTTTTTCTGCTTCATCATCACTATTTTCAGTCTGCATATCATTTCCTCCATGTGTTGCCTCTCTTTCCTTCCATGGCCACTTGTCAGATTCAGGAAAGATAACATCTCTACTGACTATTACTTTCCTTGAAACAGGATCAAAGAGTCTATATGCCTTGGATTCTTCACTTACTCCTAACAAGACACACTTAATGCTCTTGTTATCTAGCTTCTTTCTCTGTTGGTCAGGAATATGAACATGAGCAATGCAACCAAATATTCGAAAGTGATGCACAGATGGCTTGACTCCACTCCAAGCCTCCTCAGGTGTAACATCTTGCACTGCTAGGGTGGGGCTTCTATTCAGCACATAGACTGCCCAATTCACTGCTTCTGGCCAAAATTCCTTTGGAACTTCCTTTTGTGCAAGCATGATTCTCACCATATTCATTATTGTTCTGTTCTTCCTTTCTGCAACACCATTCTGTTGTGGGGTGTATGCAGCAGTGAGTTGTCTTTTAATTCCATTTGTGCTGCAGAAATTGTCAAATTCAGTGGAAGTAAACTCTCCTCCTCTATCAGTTCTTAAACAACATATAGATTTTCCAGACTCCTTTTCAACCATGGCTTTAAATCTTTTAAAAACATCAAGTGCAGCAGATTTTTCTGACAAGAAATAAATCCATGTTTTCCTACTATGGTCATCAATGAAGGTAATGAAGTACCTCTTGTGACTATTTGATTCAGGCTTGATTGGTCCACATATGTCTGAGTGAATCAATTCAAGTGTTTGTGAGGCTCTCCAAGAACTTGCCTTTGGAATGGATTCCCTATGCTGCTTTCCAATCATGCAGTCAGAGCAAACCTGAGATGTCTCCTTCAATCTTGGCAGGCCTTTAACCATTTCCTTCTGAGCCAAGGTCCTTAGACCTTTGATACTGAGGTGTCCATACCTGCAATACCACAATTGTGTACTGTCTTCACCAGTTACTTGCATACAAGAAGCTGTGATTGCAGGGGCTAGAATTGCAAACATTCTGTTAGATGACATTTTGCTGGAGATTATAAGCCCTTTCTCATCATGATACACACCTCACCTATCATCCTTGAACACAACTGTCAAGTTCTTCTGCTGGAGTTGACCAATGCTCAGAAGGTTGTTTCTCAATTCAGGGATATAATACACATCACTAATTACTTGTATTATCCCATTGATTCTCAGCTTGACACTTCCCTTTCCCATGACCACCATCTTTGAGTTGTCCCTAAGCTTTACTGATTCTCTGAATCTTTCATCAAGATCAAAGAACCATTCTTTGTTTCCACTCATGTGATTACTGCATCCATTATCAAGAAACCATACCTTTGCTTTAGAGGAGTTTTTTTCATCTGAATGTGCCATAAGAAGAAGCTCCTCTTCTTCATTGAATTCTGCAAAATTAACATTTTCCTCCCACTCAGGGCATTCATTTTGGAAATGCCCCAATTTATGACATTTGTAACACTCGACCAGATCTTTATTGAAGGGTTGCCTCCCTCTTCCTCTTCCACCCCGAGAGCCTCCACGACCCCTTCCTCTACTTCCAGTTTTTCCTGTATTTGTGACTTTGAGAGCCTGTTCCTCTTCTTTTTGACCTCTCATTCTCTGCTCATGCACCAATAAACTGCTTTGGAGTTCATCAATGGACATAGTGATCACATTGTTGGACTCCTCTATAGAACACACTACATAGTTAAACTTTGATGTCATAGAGCGAAGAATTTTTTCAACAATTACCGATTGCTCCATCCTTTCACCATGGATCTTCATCTTGTTTGCAATTGCAAGAGTCCTTGCAAAATATTCATCAACTGTTTCTCCTTCTTTCATGGAAAGAATCTCAAATTCCTTTCTTAGAGCTTGCAATTGAGCTCTCTTGACCTTTGTGGATCCCTGATATTTCTGTTTCAGAGAATCCCAAATGTCCTTCGAAGTTTCTTTATTCAAGATTGTCTCCAATATTCCCCTATCAATAGCTTGAAAGAGATAGTTCTTACACTTTAGGTCTTTCAGTTTGCTTTCTTCAACTAGCTTCGATTGTTCTTGGTTCGCCCCAGCTGGAAGTGCTGGAATTCCATTCTCCACCAAGCTCCAATACTCCTTTGATCGAAGGAGGTTCTCCATCAACATTGCCCAATGATCATAGTGACCATCGAACCGTGGAATCGCCGGCTGCACAAAGTTGCTATTGTCTGCCATAGCTCTCAGTTTCTTTCTCACTCTTCTCACTTTTACTCACAGAACATCTAGTTTCAGATCAGGCCCCTAGATGGAGCTCTGATACCAGCTGTTAAGTTTGCTGGTAGAGAATATTTGCACTTCAAAAATCTCCTCTGTATTACTTTTCAGATTTGGCATATATATAGCCTAATACAAGTCTAAACATAGTTAGTTGCAACTAACTAACTGATTAATTCACAACTAACTATTTTAAGCAAGGCATAACTAAAAACTACTAACGGTATCCAAACTCCAGTTATAATCATTTTTCTATTTTGCAATCAGAATATCAACCTTTCACGATAGAATGATAGAGACTTGCATATAATGACCAAATACTCAACAATTATGAACTTCTATGTGCTCGTTTGATTTAGATTGTGAGGACCCAAAATATGGTGCATCGAGGATGAGATAAATTGTGGAGAATGGATGGCGTTCAAGAATCAGGACTTGAAATTAATATTTAGGGGTGCAGAGTTATGCATAGGGTCAAATTGTAACATCCCCATTTTTAGTAGTCTGTTCTAGTGTAAGGTCCCCAAAAAATGATTAAATTAAAATAAATATGATTAACATGTATGATTATGTGAATGAGTTTACTATTTTACTTGTAAGAATAGTCCTAATGTGCAATTGTTTGAGAATTAGTTAATTGATTAGAGTATTTCTAATAAAAGGGTTCAAACTTTAATAAAATACGGTAATATAATGATATAAATAAGATGAGTAATTAAAAATATATATAAAGTAGTAATTCAATGGACAGTTAGGTACTTCGGTTATCAACAAATAAGAAGAAAAGGAACCCAACCACTTTTATGGGAGGGAGAAAGGATGAAATCAAGGAATTCAAGGTCCCCCTTTCTATGATTTTAGAGATTACACAAGAAACCTTTTTAAGAATAAAATAAAACTTAATTAAAGTTGAATATTTGGAAATTGATGTTATTAGAAACCTTTTCTTTTATGTACTGAATTACTTGTATCCATGATTTCCACTTAGTTATATATATATATTTTTTTTTTATGAATCTGGATAATGTCATTTTTGAACTTGATAGTAACGTTGTGGTGGATAGTTTTGGGTCCCATAATGTTGATGCCTCCGAGTTTGGTGATGTTATTAGTGACTTAGGCACCTTTGTGGTAACAAACCAAATCTTAAGCTCCATTTTGGTACGAGACAAGCTAACATAGTTGTTCACATTATTGCTAGGGTGGCCACTAATATTGTTAGTCACCATATTTTTTTATTGCATTCCTCGTTGTATTGATGATTCTATCTTATTGGAAGCTTCACTTGGTAAAAAAAAGAAAAGAATATGACAATCAATAGTTATAGAGTTTATTTGGGAAAGATTAATTCTTTCTCATTCAGCTGTTTTTGAAGCATTAAACTGTTTTGTGAAATAATTATTACGTTTGAATACAATGATTATTTTTTTAAAAAAGCTTTTTATACTCATTTAAGCTGCTCCACCCAGCTGTTTGGTGAAATTATTTTTGATTATTCACATGCTTTCCTTTCTTACCCCAGCGCTCGTCCTTTGCATCTCGTCACTGCATCGTTCCTTTTTCACGTCATTTGAGATTACACCACTGTACATGTGAGGTTGCACCCTTCTCATTTTCACGCAATTGATGGTGCAATTGAAATTTTATGTAAAAATAATAATATAAAAGTTAATAAATTAAAATCTCTAGAGTGAAAAAAATAAATTAAAATGACCCATGGACTCTCATCACAGGTTATTTTTTTTAGAGTTTTCAAGAATTTGAATTTAAAAAATATAATTTTAAAAACGTTTATTGTTTTTTTTTTACTTAAAAAAAATATTGTTAAAAAAATCAAATATTATTAAATTATACAAATAACTTCATACCCTTTTTCGTAATTTACTATATAAAAGTGATTATTTTTACACCACCCAAATAAAATAGATTATCTTAAAATAGTTTTTCAGCAAACACATCCAAACAAAAACAGATTCTGATTATAATCGATTATCACAATAATCGATTATTTGAAAACAGATTATCAGCATAATCATTTTTTTCAGCTTTCCCAAACACACTTATAGAGTAAGGGCTTGTGTGGATAAACAGCTTAATTAAGCACTTATAGGATAAATGTTGTATAAACTATTTCTATAATCAAAGAGAACATATAGTCAAATTATTTTCATATAAGCTATAAGTTGTTTTCATAAGTTATCTTAAATAGCTTATCAAAATAAGCTGAAAACAACTTATGAATATGTCTTAAGTTATTTTCGTAAGCTTTCTCAATCACTTTGATAAGTGTTTATACATGTAGAAAAATCCAAATAAGTTATTTATAAGTCAATCCAAACATGCCCTAAGTGTACTATATCGGGCCTTGGCTTTTTGACCAAACTGGGTTCATTTTAGAAACTATTTATCAGTTTAGGGTTGTTCTGAAACTATTTACCAATGGGGGGTCCTTTTGGACACGTGGCATATTTTATTTTTTTTCACTCTGACGGATCAGACTGTCACCTTCCAAGTCAAAGGCAGACTGACGCCTTCAAAGGTGCCAGTCCAGTATTAAAAAAAAGGAAAAAAAAAGAAAGATAATTGATAACAATAATAAGAGGTATAAAAAAATAATAACAATAATAATTTACACAACTAAATATTCATCAATTATTACAGTAGTAAAAAAAAATTATCTTGTAATAGCATTAATGTCATCGTTACTCCCTATACTTATAGTATAATTTTTTTATAGCAGTGTTCCTTTAAAATTGCTGGTAACTTTATTTTAATTCTTACAAGGTAAATTTTTTTACTACTGTAATAATTGATGAATATTTATTAGTGTAAATTGTTATTGCTATTATTTTTTTATGACTCTTGTGATATTATTTGTTACTTGTTATTATGAGATTTTTTTTTATTGCCTCTTGTTGTTTTAAATGACTTTTTGACCAAAATGGGTCTCTTTTAGAAACTATTTATCAGTAGCAAGTAGCAAATAACAATGACAAGTTGCAAATAATATCAAAAGAGGCATAAAAAAATAATAACAATAACAATTTACACCAATAAATATTAATCAATTATTACAGTAATAAAAAAAATTACCTTGTAAGACTTAAAATAAAGTTACCTGTAATTTAGAAGGAACACTGCTACAAAAAAATTATACTACAAGTATAGGGAGTAACGATGACATTAATGATAAAGTATCTATTTAAAACAACAAGAGGCAATAAAAAAAATCCCCTAATAACAAGTAGCAAATAATATCACAAGAGTCATAAAAAAATAATAGCAATAACAATTTACACCAATAAATATTAATCAATTATTACAGTAGTAAAAAAAAAATTACCTTGTAAGACTTAAAAGAAAGTTACCTGCGATTTAGAAGGAACACTGCTACAAAAAAAATTATACTATAAGTATAGGGAGTAACGATGACATTAATGCTAAAGTGTCTATTTAAAACAACAAGACGCAATAAAAAAAATCCCCTAATAACAAGTAGCAAATAATATCACAAGAGTCATAAAAAAATAATAGCAATAACAATTTACACCAATAAATATTCATCAATTATTACAGTAGTAAAAAAATTTTCCTTGTAAGACTTAAAAGAAAGTTACCTGCAATTTAGAAGGAACACCGCTACAAAAAAAATTATACTATAAGTATAGGGAGTAACGATGATATTAATGATAAAGTATCTATTTAAAACAACAAGAGGCAATAAAAAAATCTCATAATAACAAGTAGCAAATAATATCACAAGAGTCATAAAAAAATAATAGCAATAACAATTTACACCAATAAATATTCATCAATTATTACACTAGTAAAAAAAAATTTACCTTGTAAGAATTAAAAGAAAGTTACGTGCAATTTAGAAGGAACACTGCTACAAAAAAAATTATACTATAAGTATAGGGAGTAACGATGACATTAATGCTAAAGTATCTATTTAAAACAACAAGAGTCATTAAAAAAAATCCCCTAATAACAAGTAGCAAATAATATCACAAAAGTCATAAAAAAATAATAGCAATAACAATTTACATCAATAAATATTCATCAATTATTATAGTAGTAAAAAAAAATTTACCTCCTAAGAATTAAAAGAAAGTTATCTGCAATTCAGAAGGAACACTGCTACAAAAAAAATTATACTATAAGTGTAGAGAGCAACGATGATATTAATGCTAAAGTATCTATTTAAAACAACAAGGGGCAATAAAAAAAATCTCATAATAACAAGTAGCAAATAATATCACAAGAGTCATAAAAAAATAATAGCAATAACAATTTACACCAATAAATATTCATCAATTATTACAGTAGTAAAAAAAAATAGCTTGTAAGAATTAAAAGAAATTTATCAGCAATTTTAAAGGAACACTGCTAAAAAAAATTATATTATAAGTATAAGGAGTAACGATGACATTAATGCTATTACAAGGTAAAAAAAATTTTACTACTATAATAATTGATGAATATTTATTGGCGTAAATTATTATTGTTATTATTTTTTTATACCTCTTATTATTGCTATTAATTATCTTTTTTTTTAATATTGGTAGGCGTCAGTCTGACCGGCGCCTTCAACCTTTGACTTGAAAGGCGACAGTCTGACTGGCACCTTCAAAGGCGCCAGTGATCCGTTAGAGTGAAAAAAAATAAAATATGTCACGTGTCCAAAAAAAACCATTAATAAATAGTTTCAGAACAATCCTAAACTGATAAATAATTTCTAAAACGAACCCAATTTAATAAAAAAAAAAAGTCTAGGGCCGTTAATTAAAGAAATGTTTTACTCCCATTATTATTCAAACTTTGAGTGGTGTCGTAATGTTCCAACTTCCAAATTGGACTCACCGCCTCAGTTTATCTTTATTCATTAGCTAAATGAGCCTTTCTTTCTAACCCCCAAACACGTCATAAATATCCTATAAAGTCTCTTAATCATTTTTATATATCTTCGCACAAATTATATAAAAAAAGAAAAATGTATGCAAGTGTATTTGTGGTACTTTAAGAGGCACAGAAACTGAAGCAGTAAACAGAAAAAGTTATTCCATATGGGCAAGGTTTGCCTGTTACTTATAGCTCTTTTCCTGTTCTCCCGATCACACTTTATTAATTTTTGCCCCTGAATAGTTAATGACATATAAATTGTTTTTTTGGTTTATCATTTCACATCTAATAAATATAAAGATATATGCAAAATCATAACTTTTGGGTTGTGTGTTATGCTTATTGGTGGGAGGAATACTTGTTACCTACTCCTTTTTAAGTTCCCAATTCTCTTCAAACATATTCACCCTTTTTACAATTCTACTTGCATTGTGGTGCCAAATGGGAGAGAGGCACAAATGCAAGCTTTGTCCAAGAACGTTCGCCAATGGCAGAGCACTGGGTGGTCACATGAAGCATCACTTCTCCACCCTCCCTCTTCCTCCCAAGCCCCAACCACCATCATCTGGTCACACTACTCATGACTCTGCTTCCTTCTCTTCTTCAGAAGAAGAAGAATTCAGAGAATCAGAGGAAAAAAGTCTCATTTATGGGTTGAGAGAGAACCCAAAGAAAAGTTTCAGACTTGCAGATCCTGTGTTCTCTCTTCCTGCTGATACTGGCTCTGTCGTCCAAGATAGAGAGAGCGAGAGCGAGTCAAAGAACCCAACTCGCAAAAGATCCAAGCGAAACCGAAAGTCCAATTTTGAAGCCAAGAAGCCTAAACTGAGTTTGATGGAGTCACCAGTGAGTTCAGTTTCTGAGACTTTTTGGCCTGATGAAGAAGATGTTGCTATGTGCCTCATGATGCTTTCAAGGGACAGATGGAGCAAGAGTAATAATGTTGTTGAAGAACAACCTATGAAGGGATTGGATTTGGAAGAAATGAAGTTGGAGAAGAGTGTTCGTGGGAAGTACAAGTGTGACAAGTGTGGTAAAACGTTTCGTTCTTCTCGTGCATTGGGAAGTCACAAAAGTATATGTTGTTCATCTCGTGATGATAATAAGATATTTGAATGCCCATTTTGTTGTAAAGTGTTTGGGTCAGGTCAAGCACTTGGTGGCCACAAGAGATCTCATCTCATCCAATCTTCATCCTCCACTGTTATCAATTCTACTACAAGATTCAAAGACACCTTCATAGATCTCAACTTGCCAGCTCCAACAGAAGAAGAAGAAGACCTTGGTGTTGTTTCTGATGCCTACTAATTCATCTGCCTATCATTATCAGTTATTACATATGTTTTCTGCTATTGGGTAAATTAAAGTTTCTTTTTTTTTTTAAAGTAGGTAAAAACATTTCATTATCTTTATTGTTAGATCATCAAATGCTTTTGATGGTACAACCATTGCTTATAATTTATGTTTTCACCAACTGTCTGCTATGTTAAGTGTTAAATGGTTAATCAATTGCTACCTAGCTAACACTTGAATTCAATTTCTTCATATTCATTGTACTCATATTGTGTTTCATAGTTTACTTGCAATTGCAATGCAAACCCAGTTTTTAGTTTTTCGGGATTTGGTTGTGGACCAACAACTTTGTGCTTTAAAAGTACTCCAATTCCGTTTTGTGTGGCCTGCTTCAGTTTCTGCTACTCTCTCACCTGTCCTTCCACTTTTGATAAAAAAAAATATATTAAATCAGTTTCCTTTTCCCTTCATCATTGCCTTTTTTTTCTGCTTCTGTTGTTTCCTAGTTGAGTTTCTGTTTGTTTTCGCGTGAAGTATGAAATCAATGATTCAGTTTCCGTAGACAGAGTCAGAAACTGTAAAATGATCATGAAAGAAAAGCCAATACAAACTAATGCAAATTGCTTCTTTTCTGTGTTGGGATGCCCTTGGAGAATATTAGAAAAACCCTTCAATTTCTGAATGTGCTGCTATCTATTTTTTTATTTTTTATTTTTCCATGGGTAAGAGATAAGTATATTTTTGTTTGTTAGATAAGACTTATCTTCGTTGAAAATAACGAAGAGTCCGGTTATATGGGTGAGGTCCATACTATTCTTATCGAAGAATCAGTCAGGTTTATGATATGATAAAGACACTGATCAAATACTTAATAAAGGATTAATAAAATAAATGTATCTAGCAACGACCACTTTTGTTTTTAAATGATAGTAGTAATAACTCCTGAAATAGAATTAAAAAAAGCTGGGACCATTTTTTCCTGCATGTGATGTCTTGCTTCACGAAAACTTTACTTGAATAGCGATAGTGATTCATTGAAGCATCTTGTAATATATATATATATATATTTTTATCAAATTGGAAACCTTCTTAATCATCGGAAGTAACGTGAGCCGGAACATGAAACAGAGTTATATGGCTCATTGTTTTCGACCCTTTGAATGTAGCTTGCTAATCCTGGCTTGGAGTGGAGATTGGAGGGTGTAATTTGCCAGTTAGAAAAAAAGATCAAAAGTGAAACGACAAAATTTACGGTTGAAAATTGTCGTCTATTCCCAACCTCTATGCTACAATGTCAATATATGCTTCTTTCTCCTTCAAATGGGTAGCACAATCCTTATCTACCCCTTCCACGTTTTGAAAGTCATTTTACTATTTGGTACCAAATATCAATTTTGCATTTTCTTTTTTGTTATTTATTTTGCAGGCCTTTTAATTAAGTTTCAAGGTTGTTTGAATACAAAATTACCAGATTTATTGTAGAAAACAATTAATTAATTGAACGATTTAACTTGATACATTTTGTCAAAAAAAAAAAAAAAACTTGATACATGAGTAAAATCATTGGAGGAGAGTTCCTACAATGAGATAGATCAAGATACTGACAAAATGATATTAGTGGCTAGTATAATTACAGTTTCACATATTGTCCCTTTGTTATTATTGTATATGTGTTAAAATACTCTTTGTATTATATTAATATACATCTTTGCTTAGGAAAAAAAAAAATACTGACAAAATGTTTACGATTTTTAGTCTAAAAGAATCTTCAAGAGAGTCATTCTAAGTTTTAACAAAGGAATGGGAACAATCGTAATAACAGCTAAACAAATGAGGTTGGGGAATAAAATGAAAAAAAATATAAAATTAAATAAAAGTATAAAAATATTTTTATTTTTATTTTTACATATGAGATGAAATTTTGAGTTTTGCGTTAGGAATAAAAAATTTAAATAACAACTGAAGTACTTGATATTTCTTCGTCAAAAAAGAAGTACTTGATATTTTTAAAACTTTAAAAGCTTTAATTTTTATTTATGATGAAAATAAAATAAAATAAAATAATGCTATTATTTCGTGTGATTCTGTAATGCAACTAGATTAATTAACATATTAAATTTTTAAAATGATGTAATTTTTATTTATGACGAAAAGGAGGATTTGAATGTAGAATATGTAATGATATACTAAATGGAATGGAGCGGAATGATATTATCATATAAGATTCTACTAAAGAAATTTTGTATTTATTTTTATTTTTTATGAAAATGGAATATATTAATTAAGCATCAAGAGTAGGAGGATAAACCCCTCCCAAGTCTTTAATAATGAGCAAATTCAAAAAAGGACATGGATAATCAATAACAGTACAATCAAAGGAAGCAATGTGTCCCCTGTTAGCTAACATATCCGCTATTGAGTTTTCATTTTTATTTATTACTGAAAAGGAGACCTTCCAATTAGGAGATTTTATAAGAGTAAAAGTCTATGAGAGCAGAGGTTTAATGAAAAGTAATTTTGTATTTAAAGTAGGCAAGTAAGAGTATATTTAAAATATAAGAAGATCTCAATCTACTAAATGATTTAAGGATATCTGGATTCTTACTAACATTGTTGGCACATTGGCTAATGACATGGAGTAATTTGGTAGCAATGACGTAGGTAAGGACCTAGTTACCAATTTATTTATGTACGAGGACTACAATCGAATGTGTTACGTTTGAGGACAAAAACATTAGTCAAATCATCATATGGAGCCATGTAAGATGCCAAGAAGGATGGTTGTCTATATATCCACATAAGACCATTACTAACTGTATTGACAACTCGTGTAACCACGAGGACTAATTTAGTTTAAAACCTATTAATAACATCAAAAATGCTAAATTGACATAGAAATGTGGACAACATAAGTGCACACTGTAGTATAAGCAGTCTTGACATGATCATTACCACAAGATGAAGATCAGTATTTTTATTTTTTTTTTTAAATTTAAATTTTTTTGTAAATAAATTTTTGATTAAGTATGTCAATATCCGGTGAGCGAGACAAATATCTGGTGAATGCCTTCAAATATGTGGTGAATGCCCATACTAAAACCAAGGTTTGGATGTCTTAGATTATCAGGTGAACGTAGTTCAATTATCTGGTGAATGCCTTCAAATATATGGTGAATGCCCATACTAAAACCAAGTTTTGGATGTCTTAGATTATCTGGTGAACGTAGTTCAATTATCTTGTGAATGCCTTCGAATATGTGGTGAATGCCCATACTAAAACCAAGTTTTGGATGCCTTAGATTATCTGGTGAACATAGTTCAATTATCTGGTGAGTGCCTTCGAATATCTGGTGAATGCCCATACTAAAAACCAAGTTTTGGATGCCTTAGATTATCTGGTGAACGTAGTTCAATTATCTGGTGAATGCCTTCAAATATGTGGTGAATTCACCAGATATTTGTACCCCGTTCACCAGATATTGACACATACTTAATCAAAAAATTTATTTACAAAAAAAAATTTAATTTAAAAAAAAAAAAAAGTCTTCTGAGCAACAAGACTAATTCTGATCCCACAGATCAGACGCAAGACTGTTCATACGATGCACCGTATGTTGTCCACCAAAATGTGTCAATTTAGAAGAGATGTAATAACATAAAGAGAATTGCACTCTTGTCTCAGAAATATTTTTTGGTAGAGTCTCTGAATTTTTAGTCACCGTTTTTTTATTTTTTTTGGTAAAGAAACACGGAACTAGAGAAAAATAAAAAAATGGTAATGTAAATTAGTTAGGCTACCCAGCTAGTAAAAGGGCCCATCTTGTTTTTGCATGTCAGTCCACAACCCAAACCTCAACCCTAATCGAGGCAGCAGAGCGGTACTAATATTGAATGTACCTGCGCGCGCAGCAAGCAAGCGATCAAATATCAGAAATCGGAATCAGAATGGGTAAGGTTCATGGATCACTTGCTCGTGCTGGGAAAGTGAGAGGGCAAACTCCGAAGGTAGCGAAGCAGGACAAGAAAAAGAAGCCCCGTGGCCGTGCTCACAAGCGCATGCAGTACAACCGTCGATTCGTCACCGCTGTGGTCGGATTCGGAAAGAAGAGGGGACCCAACTCATCCGATAAGTGAGGCAAAGGCTTGACGATGATCTTCCTTGTTTTATTTTTTGTTATGTTCTGTGAACGGTCTTTGTTGTTAGTTTAATGTTAAACTACATTTTTTGGCATACAACTTTATTGCTCGGGGAATGAAATAGGGTTGTGCTTCCAAGTTGCCTGGAAACATAAATAAATGAAACCTTTTACCGTAGCAATAGGTGTTTTGATAATCGATGCTGTTCAACTACCTTTATGGTTCATTTATGATCAGGTGAGTACTTGGCTGCAGTTTAAAAAAGTGGCGAAATGGCTATAAGCTCTAGTTTAGTAAGGTGATATGCTTTGTGATGCAGTGGATCAATGGACTGGAAGGTTAGCATGTGAGGTGAGTGTCCTGTCTGCTTCAAGTCTCCCTTCCAGGGAGTAGCCTCTATCTTGTTGATGTGAGTTGTTGATATTGAATACTAAGTGTGGGTTGGCTATAACTCGGATTTTTGAGTCATAAAAATCCCAACCCAATCTCTATCAAACTCGTGCTGTGCTGTGTTGGCACAATATATAATCAAATAATAAAACTATAGATCTTATTTGTTCTGATGTGATTATAAATATGTGGATTTTGATTCTTTCCTCTCTCCTTTTTTTTCCATTTGTGTTGGAGAGAGAGAGAGATACAAAATTAAATTTATTTTTGTAAGGTGGCACTAAAGCTTGTTTTTGTACTATTCTCTCGTGATATGAAGGAAAAATGAGAATAAAAGGAGGAGATTCTAATCTTAAATTTGTATGAGCAGTGCTGTTATAAGTTTGTGCGAGTGTCATTGTTATGAAGTATTAACTCTATTTATATAAGAAAAAGTACTTATTATGCTGAATTTGTTTGTTTGAAAAAAGTGCTTATTAAAAGGAACCTGTTCATAATTCTAAAAAAATTGGGAAATTTTTGAGGTAATAAGTGAATAATTTGAGAATTCAACTGCTATTTCATACGAATTTGCTTATGAGAAGCTTTCGTAGACAAATTTATGGAAGTGGCTATTATAATTATAAGCCGTCTAAGCTACATAATTCATGTGCTGCCGCGGTCAAAAGAAAAATGGCTCAACAAAAGTATTCTAAATGTGTATCAGTGTATGTATTGTAGAATTTCACCTCAATATATGTATCGTTTAAAGTTTTATTTTTGGTTAAAGTAATGTTTTGGTCCCTATACATCACACTGATTTTCAATTTGGTCCCTATACGTAAAAAATTATCAATTTGGTCTCTATACGTGACCATGGTTTTCAATACCGCTAATTGCTCCCTATATAAGAGGGACCAAATTACAAATTATTATCACATATAGGGATCAAATTGAAAATAATTGTCACATGTAGGGATCAATTTCAAATTTTTTTTGTTGAATTGGTCTCTACATGTGACAATAATTTGCAACTTGGTCCTCATATATAGGGATCAATTAGCGATGATGACCAAATTGAAAACCAGTGTTATGTATAGGGACCAAATTGATAATTTTTTACGTATATGGATCAAATTGAAAATCAGTGTCATATATAGGGACCAAAAGATTACTTTAACCTTTATTTTTCAATTTGAAAACATGACCTGAGTTTTGTGCAATTGTCACGTCTGAAGAAAAATTGCTCAACAATAAGTAGATAAATTATTTCGTACTAAATAGTATAACTAACATTTGAGTATTGGACTTTTTTTGTTGTTGAAGGAAATATTGAACTTTTGTTATAAAAAAACATTTGAGTATTGGACTTCTCTCTGGAATTTCACATTTGAGCATCAAACAGGGCATACAAATTTGTTTTTGTTTTTTGGGCTCGCGAAACCTTATCAGTGTGCCGGGGGTGCATCTTCTGTGGAACTCAAACCTGATATAATATTTGACGACAAAAAAAAAAACCAAATATAACCAAATTATCCTTATTCATTATTCTGCTAACTTTCAAACCTTTGGAATTTCTCAGCGTGTGACATTGTTAATGGTGTTGTTAATAGGAATTTAAAATTCTTGACGGAAACAGATCCGACAAGATGACGGAAAAAATTGAAGAGTCATCAGATAACCACAATCAAATTCAGCAAAGTTGACAGGTTGAAAAGTTGACATAAATTAGTATGTCAGACAGATAAAGCCGTCAAGAAAGGAAAGTACGTCAGATATTCGACAAATATATCCAGCTGACTGATGGAGGAATAGAACAACCCAACTTTCGACAAAGTTGGTAATAAGAATTGTCAGACAAACAAAGTATAGAAATGGCTAAGTTTCCAGGGTTGACAGCATCAGCAAGATAAGTTGTCAAATAACCAAAATGTGGACGACAAGTGGACATAAAACCACTCGAAGGATCGAGCGATTAGAGAAGTTTACTTGTCGGAGAGTTTGAAACATAGCAAAACGTCATACTAGTGTCAAATTTTAAGATAGGAAGTTTCTTTAGGCGAGTTATTTTGTATGCTTATAAATACTATCAATTCTGATGTAATAGAGGAGGTTGCTTGATGCTATATCCTACATATCTCGATCACACAGCAGATTAAAGGATTGTACTCAAGTACTCCCTCCATCCTTTTATTTCCAGTTCAATTTACAATACAGTACTGGTCATTTAATTTCTTTACTTTCAGCATTACTTTCATGCCTTTTACTTGCTTTATTTTAACTTTCTGCACTTTAAACGCTTTCTTTTATTCTTCACTCATTTAAATACTTGTTTCTTTCCTTTAATTTACTGTCATTTATCTTTACTCGTCATTTACAAGCTTTCAGTTAATTTCCTGCAACTTACACGCTTTCCTTTAAATTCCTCGTTGTTTATTGTTTCTTTTAATTCCATGTTCTTTATTTGCTTTCCTCTAATTTTTTTCTGCAATTTATATGTTTCTTCCTTCAAATCCATGAATCCTTAGAAATTCAAGTGAGGGTTCGCTCTCATTTAAGAAAGCAATCTTTCCTGTTAACTCAAAACGCATTTTACCAAACTTAAGTCCTTGCCAGTATTTACCAAGTTTGACTGGTTTGTCGAACTTATACTTGGCAGACACGCCTACACGTCCTTGCGAGATTACCGCATAACTCGTCCGTCCCTACACTCGTCTGATCTTGAAATCATTTGTGACAAAAGGATTTTGGACACCAACCAAAAACCAGCGTCAACAAATTGGCACGCCCGGTGGGACGAGTTTAGAGTAACTCGTAGTCAGGAATTTGACATACAATTTTATTTGTATGCGTTTACGGAGTGGAAAGGTGGTTCAAACATCTATTTCCCAGAACTCTGTAAATATGAGTAATGCAAGTGATGCAGGTGTAGTAGACACTAACGCCGCTGTGTCAACAGTGGATGCTATTGCACCGGTTGACAATATTCCTGCAAGTGGAACTAATGCAGAGATAAATAGTACTAATGGTCTAGGAATAAGAAGAGGCGTTTCTTACGCCCAAGTAGTTAATCGATTTGACGAAGTTGGTCAAGGAACACTTCCGTCACCAACTTCACCTGTCTTACAACAAATAAATACATCAACTATTGGATTGTCATCAAGAAGTGTTGTGAGTTCAAATCCAAGAGGGACTACACAACCTCTCTCACAACCTTTATATGGGATGCCTTATGGGTCAACAACCGTCAACCCAAATACTCCATTTGCTTACATACCATATCCGAATGGAATGACGATGGCTGCCCATACATCCGGACAGCGGGGCCATCGACCGGGGGCAAATTCCAGTCACGCGAATGGAATAACGGGGTCCATGATAGTTACCCATTCTCGACAAGAACAACCGGTGGAAAGGCCATATATTTCTCCATTGAGGCAACTCCCACAAAACATTGTTGGTCTGTCGGAGGCTACTTTAGCCAATGTCCGACAACAGATTGATTCTAGTAATTATGACATGGTGAACACATTTACTCAACAAATGAGTACAATAATTACACCATTGATGGAAAACACAAACAATGCATGTTTAGCATTGACAAATGAAATACGTCGGTTAAACAGAGCCTTAGGCGTTGTAACCCCAGGCGAAAATCAAAATACTAATAGAAATTTCAATGCAAATCTCAATAGGATTAATCAACCACAGGTTGAACCACAAATTGATGGATTTGAACAAGATGATGAACGACAACAGCTTCATCGTCGGGTTCCTTTGAGACGTGAAAATGTACATATTCTACAACCAGAGGAAGATGAAGATTTGATCCTAAACCAGGGTGCTGTTGGAGCGTTCCGTCAGAATGTTTTAAATCAAAATATCAACCAAGTGATTGAACATGCATTAAATAGGTTTGGTTTTAACATTGGTTATGCTAACTAACCATTTTTTGCATCAGCATTTCCTGATTGGGTCCAACAGGCAGAAATGCCTCGAGGGTATAAAATACCCAAGTTGTCGAAATTCTCAAGAGAAAGTGGAGAGTCGACAATCGAGCATATTGCTCGATATACCATCGAATTAGAAGACTTGGCCTTGGAAGAAGGATTAAAAATGAAGTTCTTCCCCAGCTCGTTAACTAAGAATGCTTTTTCTTGGTTTTCAACTCTATGGCCTAATTCAATCCATTCTTGGAATCAATTGGAAAGAGGTTTCCATGATCAATTCTTTAGAGGAGACTTGAAAATAGGATTGACAGATTTGTTTGGAATTAAAAGAATGAATAACGAATCTGTTGACGACTACCTAGCTCGATTCCGTCAGATGAGGAGTCGGTGTTTCACCCCTATTCCAGAAACAGAAATAGTGAAAATTGCTGCGGGTGGTCTAGATTACTATATCAGGAAGAAACTTGTTAACCAACATTTGATGGATCTTGCCCAGTTAGGAGACAAGGTTCGACAGATTGAACAATTAAGAACTGAAAAGATTTTTAAGCAGAAGAGATTCCTTAAGAGGGAAAGGGTTAATTTTGTCGGATGTAATGAATCCGACGAAGAGAGTAATGATTCTGAATATGAGGTAGATTATGTCGAACTAAAGAATGGTCCACCTTATATTTGTCAAGCTTTGTAGCCCGCAAGGGCTAAAGAAAGAATCCCTTTCATTAATAAGAAAGTATACACATTTGATGTGACCAAGGCCGATCAAATATTTGACATATTACTTAAAGATAAGCAATTAAAATTGTCAGATGATCATAGGCTCTTGAAAGCCCATGAAATTAAAGATCGGAAATATTGTAAGTATCATAATACTTTTGGTCATGTGACGAATGACTGTATGCATTTCAGGGATATCATTCAGAAAGGTTTGACAGACGGAAGGTTGAAGTTTTCAGACAAGAGACCGGAAATGAAGATTGATACAGAACCCTTCGGTCCTGAAGTTAACCAAGCAGACCGCCAAGTCCATATGGGAGTAGGCATGGTCAACATCACGGCCGGACAGAATATCCAAATGGATTTGTCAGATCCATTTGATGTTTATCCGAAGCCAGGGGAACCACTTATTGAATATATGACACGAAAGAAAGATGAGGGCATAATTAAAGTTTGCCCTAGATGCGAAGCATTTTATGATGAGATAGCCGCCAGAAAAGCTAGGGAGCAGAAATTACCATCGCATCGTCCACAAGATGACCATAGCAGGTTTTCACATTCAAATAGCCATGCCGGATCCAACAGTGTACAGAGGAGTGCTGCATCTGCTGTAAATAGACAGACAAACAGCCGTCAGCAACATATACACCAGTCAAAATTCGGACGGCACCATACCGGAGGCTGGTTTGATTCAACCAGAGGATCAGCAGTAAGCGCGCATGAGATAATTGTCGGCCACATATACACCAGCCAAAATCCGGACAAAGACAATCTAGGAGGCTGGCTTGATTCAATCGAGAGGATCGCGGTGAGGTAACTCTGTCAGTGGCAGAATTAATCCTGCTAAGACAAGGTTACCCCCATCCAACGTAATGGTGGATAAATGGGTAAGGAATTCAGCCATGACACAGTACCCAGAATTGCAAAAACAGATGTGGGCTCGGAGAAACAAGGGCAATGAACGAGGGCCACCTTTTGGAATGAACATTACCGAAAAGGTCAAGCGGCTAAAAATGCTCGAGATGGAAGGGCCTGGTCTTTCGGGACCCTCAACTCAATTGGCCATTTCCAAGAGCCAAAAGAGGAGACTACAAAGACTCCGACAAGCCCGAAAAAAGAAACTTGCCAAACAAGGAGGCGTCATTATAAAAGAAATGCCTTCCCAAGATCTTTGATGGCTTGGTTGCTACAACCGACAACAAAGTTGATAAGATAGCGAGATACCAAGATGAAGAGTGTAATAGTAAGTCACCCCACACGAAACTAATGTGAAGAAACTTCGATGAATCGGACCGAGCAAGGCGAACCTATATCTCGAGGTTTTTATAGAGAAGAAGACTTGAGGACAAGCATCCTCACCAATAAAACCCAAAGACAAATGGCCGGTCAGATTGTGGAAGTAGAGAGAGTTGCGGGGCTCGAAAAGAAAGTTGAGGCTAGAATAGAAGAGCAACAACTGACTACATTCAAGCCTGAATGTGATTTAACAAAGGAAGAGTTGTCATTTGATGCTGTCATTGAAGCATTGAATGATCCGAATGATGACATAAATGTCAGTGGAGCCATGGATATGGACGGCCAGAATGAGGATTGGGCCGACATCATGGAAGCGTTAGATAACTGTTGCGCTGGAATTGCCCGGCCTTTGTCAGATAGGTCAGGGTCAGATGACGAAAGTGACTTAAAGAGGAATCACGGCAGGGACGATCGGAGGTGCTTTTACGGATGAGGATCCGGACAATGAAATCATCTTTGGAGCCTGGAATGAGAATGAATATAGGTTTAATTTCTTTCATCCCAGCGAGAATACGAGGGATATTTTGAGTTTGATCCCTCTCGGCGGCATGAAGTGATGTCATCAACAATGTAGGAGACCCAAATGATCACTGGATGTTTGTACAAGAGAATTTAGATATTGTATTCGACAACGTGGCTCAGTTGGAGAAACCTACCGACGAACAGAAAAATCATCTAAGACCTTTGCATGTGAAGGCCATCATCGATGGAAGACCCACCAATAGAGTCTTGATTGACGAAGGTGCTGCTGTAAACTTGATGCCTAGGGCGATGTTTAAAAAATTAGGGAAGAATCAGTCAGACCTAGTCCCAACTGATATGGTTGTCACTGATTTCAGTGGCAAAACATCTCCGTCAGATGGTGTCACTTTATTAAACATACAAATTGGCACTGTCGAAAGAATGACATTGTTCGTCATAATTCCAGCCAAGTCAAGCTACAACATTTTGCTTGGCAGGGATTGGATCCACGCTGTAGGGGCAGTTCCATCAACGGTACATCAGAAGGTGATTTTGTGGAACGAACAAGATCAAGTGGAGATTGTGGAAGCAGACGATAGTGCTTGTTACGCTCAACAAGCACATATTGATTTCCGGGTGTATTCTCCGAATGTGAAGCCAATAACTACCATTGAGGGGGTTATCAACAAGGATGCGTTGGAAGCAAGCCTTTTTAGCCAGTTTGGAGTTACAATACAAGACAAGGCCGACAAGACTCGGCCAGAATCTGACAATGAGTATTGAGACTCACTTGAGAAGACTGTCGGCTTATCTGACCGACAAAGAAATACACACGCAAGAAAGTGTATTGGCGGATTGTATAATTGACGACGGCCCTTTGGGTTTTGAAAGAGGAGCCGAAGTCAAACAAAATATGGAAGTAGAAGATCCTCTGGAAGAAATAAATTTGGGGTCAGAAGAAAAGAAAAGACCCATTTTTGTCAGTGCTTTTCTACCAAAGGATTACAAACGAAAACTTGTTGGTTTAATAGCAGAATACAAAGATTGTTTTGCATGGGATTATGACGAAATGCCTGGTTTAAGCAGGGATCTTGTTGAACATCGCCTACCACTAAGGGAGGATTGCAAGCCTGTTAAACAAGCAAGCAGACGGTTTGCTCCAGAGGTGGTACATAAAATTAAAGAGGAAGTACAAAGACTGCTTAAAGCCAAGTTCATACGAACAACCAGGTATGTCGAATGGCTCTCTAATGTAGTCCCTGTTATTAAAAAGAATGGAAAAATGAGGGTATGCATAGATTTCAGAAATTTGAATATGGCTACCCCTAAAGATGAATATCCGATGCCTATAGCCGATATGCTTGTCGACTCAGCATCAGGAAATGAGATTTTAAGTTGTATGGATGGCCATGCAGGATATAATCAAATCTTTATAGCCGAAGAAGATGTGTCAAAGACCGCTTTCAAATGTCCAGGAGCAATTGGGACATATGAATGGGTCGTCATGCCTTTCGGTTTAAAGAATGCAGGAGCCACCTATCAACGAGCAATGAATACAATTTTCCATGATGTTATTGGAAAATTTGTAGAAGTATATATTGATGATGTGGTCGTCAAGTCCAAGAGCAATGATGACCATTTGGAGCATCTGAGGCAAGGATTTGACAGGATGAGAAAGCATAATCTAAAAATGAACCCAGAGAAGTGTAGTTTCGGAGTGTCAGCTGCAAAATTTTTAGGATTCCTGGTTCACAAAAAAGGAATCGAAGTAGACAGGAATAAAGCTAGAGCAATCATGGAGGCCTCCGCACCAACAAATAAGAAAGAGCTACAGTCCTTCTTAGGGAAGGTTAACTTTCTCAGAAGATTCATATCCAATCTGTCAGGAAGGACAAGAGTATTTGCACCACTGGTCAAGTTGAAATCAGAACAAAGCTTCATTTGGGAACCTTGTCACCAAGAGGCTTTTGACCAGATTAAGCAGTATCTAGTCAGTCCACCGGTCATAATGCCTGCAGTGCCCCGTCGACCGTTGAAGTTGTACATATCGGCATCAGAGGACACTATAGGATGTTTATTGGCCCAGGATAACGATGAGAATGTTGAAAGGGCTATATATTATCTAAGTAGAGTCCTAAATGATGCTGAAAGAAGATATAGTGCAATAGAGAAGTTATGTCTAGCATTATATTTTTCTTGTACAAAACTCAAACATTATATGATGCCATGTCATGTATTAGTTGTTTCCAAGACTGATGTAATAAAGTATATGTTGTCGAAACCAATCCTTAATGGACGAATTGGCAAATGGACCATTGCTTTATCAGAATATTATTTACAATACGTGCCAGCTAAAGCTGTTAAAGGATAAGTAATAGCTGACTTTCTGGTAGACCATCCAGGACTAGATGTACCAGAAATAAATATTGTCAGTTTACTACCTTGGAAACTCTATTTTGGCGGATCAAGACATCAAGGAGGAAGTGGTATAGGAATCCTTATTTTGACCCCACAAGGAGTTCCTACAAAGTTCATGTTTGAACTTAAATATCCCTGTTCCAACAATGAAGCCGAATATGAGGCTTTAATTGTCGGATTGGAAATATTGATAGAATTAAGAGCACGAAATGTGTATATTTTTGGGGATTCTCAATTAGTCATCAAACAACTCACAAGAATACAAATGCGTTAGTTACAATTTGTCAAAATATTGTATCGTAGCTAACAAGTTGATAAAAAAAATTTGATGACGTAATTGTTCAATACATTCCCAGAAATTTAAATCAAGTGGCCAATGAGTTAGCTCAGATAGCCTCAGGATATAAAATATCTCAAAAGACTCTGTCGACACTAATGGAAATCAGAGAATTGCTGTATCCATTAGAAGAAAGAGATATTTTAGTTAATGATGTAATTCTGCCTAATGATTGGAGGTTGCCAATAATAGAGTATTTGGAAAATCCAAGTCAGAATGTAAATAGAAAAACAAAGTATAAGGCATTGAATTACACAATGCAGGGAGGACTGTTATACAGAAAATCTGTTGACGGAACTTTACATAAGTGCCTGAGTGAGCAAGATGCTTATTTGGCTCTATCAGAAGTCCATGAAGGTATATGTGGAGCCCATCAGGCAGGTGATAAAATGAAATGGGTCCTACGAAGAAGTTTATATTACTGGCCAACTATGGTTAAAGATTGCATTTTATTTGCCAGATCTTGTGAAGAGTGTCAGAAGCACGGTCACATACAAAACGTACCGGCTAGCGAATTACATTCTATTGTCAAGCCTTGGCCATTCAGAGGATGGGCTCTAGATTTGATTGGTCAGATACATCCTGCTTCGTCGAAAGGACATCAATTCATTTTGGTTGGAGTTGATTACTTTACTAAATGGGTAGAGGCAATCTGTCTTAAAACAGTCACCCAACAAGAAGTAATTGATTTCATTGAAAACCACATTATCTGTCGGTTTGGCATACCCCAAACTCTGACAACGGATCAAGGGTCAATGTTTGTCGGAAAGAAAGTTGTGGAATATGCCAGTTCTAGGCATATAAAAATGCTCACTTCTACGCCATATTATGCACAAGCAAATGGCCAAGTTGAGGCCATAAATAAGATTATTATTAATCTTATTAAAAAACATGTAGGCCGACAACCTAAAAATTGGCATAATACCCTTGATCAAGTGTTATGGGCATATAGAAATTCACCCAGACAGTCAACAGGAACTTCGCCATATCGTTTAACTTATGGACATGATCCTGTATTACCTGTTGAAATCAATCTCCAATCCACTCGCATTCAAAGGCAAAATGACCTGCCTACTGATCAGTATTGGGATGCAATGCTGGATGAATTGAATGAATTAAGTAATGACAGATTGATTGCGTTGGAGAATTTGATTCGGCAAAAAGAAAGAATTGCCAGATTTTATGATAGTCGAGTTAAGTTCAAAGAATTCAAGATAGATGATTTGGTCTGGAAAGTCATATTACCCATGGATAAAAGTTGTCGAGAATACGGGAAATGGTCACCTAAATGGGAAGGACCATTTAGAGTTGACAGAATATTTTCTGGAAATGCTTACGCACTTGTCAATATTAATACTGGCTCGACAATTAAGTCGATTAATGGCAAGTATTTGAAAGAATACAAACCGACGATGTTAGAAGTACAAATTGACGAATAAAGAAAATAAGTATATTCATTAAATTGACGATACAATGAAATATTGTCATTTGATGATAGAAGTCAAGCTGTCAATTAAAGTTAGTCTGATCCTAAAATACAGGACATTATACTAATAATATTTTAGTTTCATACAACAGCAGAGAAGTGCAGCTAAATTTGTTGAGGCTTCATTCCCATGAAATTCCGATTGCCTCATTTGTCAAGGAGGCTCCAAAAGGGAGATAAAGCACGAGCAGATGTCACCATCATTTCATTCAGAAGGTGGTTGTTGCTACGGTAGATAACACCAAACCCTTCTTGATGAAGATGATGGAACTAGACGAGGTACACTCGTTACGTATCAAGATCCGCTTCTCTCTAGGATATGCGGTGAGGCCGATTATGGATGTTACATTGGTTCTTGACCTTCACTATATGTTTTTACATTGGTTATTGACCTTCATGAAGTATGTGACCATTAATACAAACACCTTGGTTTAAAAACTTAATACAGACAAGGTCATATTCTCGTGAAGGAAGAAAGAGGAATAGGTAGAGGCTTGTTGTAGAGAAAAGCATGGTATGTGAAAATTCAACTGTAAAATCTGAGATTGACAGACCTCGTTATTTATAGTTGAACACAAAAGGCATTTATTGCAATTTGGTTTACCAAAGTTTCGAAACTTATCACGGCATTTATGATGATTTGATAAGGCATGAGTTACGAAGTCGGTTGGAAACATGCAGTCAAATCAAGTAATAAATAAACGTGCAAGGAAATAAAATATCTAATCATTAATTAATGACTCAAGACCAGACTAAAAGTGGACATGTACAATAGTTACAATTGTCAGTTTTGGTCTAAATAGAGGATAATTGATCCCATGCAAGGGTTAGATTAGTTTTGTCGACAATAGCTGCTTCATAGTCAGGCTGCAATGCACGGAGTTTGCCGACTACACTTTCAGCTTTTTGGCCAAGTTGGACAGATTCATCATCAATAGCTTTAACTCTGTCTTTGCTTTTTTCCAACGCCTTGTCAAATTTGGCACACTTTTGGTCCATCAGTTCAATCTCAGCCAACAGCTTCTTCCGGTACTCCAGTAAGCTCTCCTTGGTTTGAGTCCCGATAGAAATAAGGTCAAGTTCTTTTTGTTTAGATGACTCGAGATTTTGAAATTGAACTAAGAGATCGTCCTTGATTCTTTCTTCCTCTTCGTAAGAAGGAATGACATAAGTCATCCTTTCTAATTTACCGGAGAGCCGTTCCCAAAATGTCTGAATAGAGATAAAAAGCGAACGGCTCGACAGAGGAAGATTAGAATGAAGAGGAGTAATCTCCTTGACAAGTCGAGATAATTCTTTTTGAATCTTGATGTCAGACAGAAGTTCATCAAAAGGATTGACCAAAAGAGCTTGAATATCATGCATGAGGTTAGTAACTAGAGAGTCACTGGAATCATGTTGAGTCGATGAGGAAGTGGTAAAAAAGGATGACTCTTTCCGGCTTACTTCCGACAGCATATTAATCCACGTATTAAAATGTAGAGCCGGTTTGGGATCAGGAGACTTCATGGTAGGAGGTTTGATAGCAGGTGGAGAAGGGATAACGAGAGGCTTTTTCAGCCAACGGGGCCTCCATGTCAATATCTTCATCCAGGAATTTCAATCATGACAAGTAGTTCCTTACGGGTTATCATTGTTGGAATTGAGGTGATTGAAGTCGGATGATGAGGACTCGTAGGCATTCCCTGATGAGAGTCAGGAACCTGCAATTCAATTGTTAAACTCTTAGTACCAACAGAGATACCTCCTAAAGTTTGGTCAGTATACAGTTCCGAATCATATACATTTATAGGCTCGACAGTTGTGATAATCTCCTGAATGGTTATTGAGTCATAAAACTGGGGAAACTTTTCCTGACATGAGAAATAAATAAGAATTTATACAAGTATACAAAAGAAAATGACAAGATCAGTGGAAATACTAGATTAGAATCAGAAGACATCAAGTCAACATCAACAATAGCCTTCTCAGAAACCAGAATGGTCTCGACGGTTTTGTTTTTCTGTCAAGAATAGCAAGCATGTGAGCAAAAAGATGTAACTTGACAGACTAATCTAAAATTATTACCTCAGATTGGTTGGAGGGCGAAGTGTTGGAAGAACTAGTCATGGTATCTTGAACTTTGGAGCTAGTGGAAACTTTGGCAACATCAGCAGCTGCCACGGTTGGAAGACTCTTGGCAGACTTTGATTTCTTGGAGAGAGAGTCAGAAAGAGCCGTTTTCTCTTTTCTTTTCTTGGATCCTTTTGACTGAGGATCAGAAACATAAGCTTTGGTTGACCGAGAGTTCTTCTTGACCAAGGGGATAACAGGTTCATTATCATCTTCGGAAGCTTCTCCCGAAAGTGCGTCAGACTTAGACTTGCCAGGGAGGGGTTTGTCAAGAGGAATAGCTGTCAATAGCAATGAAAATAAGTTGATTGTCAGACGAAAAGAAAAGCGAAATAAGTAATTTGACAAATGAATACCTGAGTTACAAGTTAGAATTCTTGAATAGAATTCAAAGTCGTCATCAGGTTGAAGAAACCGACGAGCGAAGGTAACTGGGTTTGGTTTTTCAAAAGGGTCAACGTAAGCACTCACGCTGTCCAAAAAGAAAAAGTTACCTCCTTTCGACGGTTTTCCTGGGTGTGAATCAGCTAAACCAAAAGGGGCACAAGGAATAGGCACTGGCTTAGGAAAAGGAGCTTTCAAACTGTCAAAATATTCCCTAGTCATATTGGGAATATTCCTATACATGGCAAGCCTCTCAGATTCCTTATTATCATGCTTCCTTTTGGCTTCAGCCAAAACACTATTGACATGACGAACCATATCAAATGGTAACTTGGGATTCCACTTAATTTTATAAAATTTCTCAAAGGCTTGGATTTCTTTCTGAAGTTCACCTCGAGTTTTAGTTGCTGGATCCTGTTCCTGCACGAGAGAATCATCGGTGTTACCCGCGATGTCTTCAATACAACTCAAGCAAGTCTGTAAATTCAGATGATGGCTGGAGTAGTATTCATCCCACCAGTCAAGGAAGCTTTGAGTGACTCCGTGAAAGGCCGAAAATGAAACGGGTTGTAAGAAAGCCCCCCGAACTTTGTCTTCCTCACTAATGGCAACAATATGCTCATACGTCGGGACTTTGATACCGATGAAATTCTCGTCAAGATCTGACGAATAGGGAGCAGGAATAGCTTGGCAGAAGCCAAGCTGACAAACAACAGTGTTGGGTAAATGGAGATAGGCTCTATGAGTTTTAAAGCCAGGGCCATCAACAAAAAGAATTTTCTGACAAAGAAATTTGGTCCAAATAGATTTGTTGGATTTAGAGATGGTGGTGCTCAGTTGTGTAAACCATGTTGGACCATATTTCCGGTCGGAAAAGGGAGAGAAGTTGATCTTTGGAGATGAAGATGAAAGCGAATGGAGAATTTTAAAATAGAATTTGAAATTCGCAGTCTCATCTCTCGTCAAAGACTCGGCAGACACATAACAGAGATAAGATCCATACGTGTCGATTGTCAAATCTGCGGGAGCTTTATATGAAAATTGACGCTCCAAAACTGCATTTAACCATAATTGGAGAAGCCAAAGGGGCCCTCCTATATTGGTTTTCTTTTTGGATTTGACAGTGTCAACTAGCATACTCATGCTATCATAAAGATTAGCTAAGAGACATTGTCCTAATGCTACTCTTTTACCAGACGACAACAGATTGGCTAGAGGGACATATGAAGCGACCAAAGAAGCAGATTTGCTACAAAAAACGTAAGCACATAGCCAAAGAAACAAAAAGGCTACATGCTCGAGATCCGTCACAGGATCATGAGCTTCACCTCTAAAATCTGCTATGTATTTAGAAAAAGAACACTTCGACACGTAAACATCAATTTGATTTTCAATTTCTACTTGGTATGCATGGTGGGACCATCCGGACGAAGGCCGATAATAAGCCGACATATCAAATAAAGTCGAACCCATCATTCCATAAGGAAAATGAAAATTATTTGTTGTTTTGTTCCAAAAGAAAACTGATGCTCCTATTAAAGAGAAGTCTACCAGTTTAACATGACGAGAAAGTTGAATGAATTCAAAGATTCCAGCTTTTTCCCATACACTTTGTTTTTCAGTTTGAATTCGGTCCAGCCAACTAATGTAGGCATCGAACCGAAGTAGCAGGAGGCATTCTGAAAATCCTATTACTCTTCTTGAACATATGAATGGGAATAGGAGTAAAAGAAGATAGAATAGCCTCATTTACGCTAGCGAAAGGAAAGGAATTGCGTAAACCCTCAGAAATTTCATTGTTGGCCACAATGGGACCCAAAAATGCAGCAGGAGGATTTAAAGCAATAGCAGGATCAAGAATAGGGTAAATTACCTTGGATTCTTGTCATAACTCGGATTTCTCCAAAATTGGGTCTTGGACCACTGTCCTAGGAGGTACGATTGTAGTATGAGGTACTGAAGACGGCACCTTAGAAGATGTGGCCATGGTTAGATGGAATAAAAATACAGGGTTCCTTTTAAGAAAAAAAAATTTTGCGAGGGAAGAAGAAAAGGTCTTTCGTTAGAAAAGATTTACTAATGAAGAAGGAAGGATAGGAAGAAGAAAGTCAATTCTGATGTGATTGACATTTAAAGGAGAACCTTCGGTACGAGTTCCAAGAAACCTGCGGCGTCACGATTATCCCTATTAAGTAGGGATGAGATAAGAAGCAAGGTTTAATTAATGAATAGGAACCCGAGATTAAGACAATCGTTAGGGATTTGAAAAATCAAATTTTGCTATTCTTACGGACAAAAACCGTCGAAAAGCAAAATTTGGGGGGCATCTGTTAATAGGAATTTAAAATTCTTGACGGAAACAGATCCGACAAGATGACGGAAAAAATTGAAGAGTCATCAGATAACCACAATCAAATTCAGCAAAGTTGACAGGTTGAAAAGTTGACATAAATTAGTATGTCAGACAGATAAAGCCGTCAAGAAAGGAAAGTACGTCAGATATTCGACAAATATATCCAGCTGACTGATGGAGGAATAGAACAACCCAACTTTCGACAAAGTTGGTAATAAGAATTGTCAGACAAACAAAGTATAGAAATGGCTAAGTTTCCAGGGTTGACAGCATCAGCAAGATAAGTTGTCAAATAACCAAACTGTGGACGACAAGTGGACATAAAACCACTCGAAGGACTGAGCAGTTAGAGAAGTTTACTTGTCAGAGAGTTTGAAACATAGCAAAACTGTCATACAGGTGTCAAATTTTAAGATAGGAAGTTTCTTTAGGCAGCTATTTTGTATGCTTATAAATACTATCAATTCTGATGTAATAGAGGAGGTTGCTTGATGCTATATCCTACATATCTCGATCACACAGCAGATTAAAGGATTGTACTCAAGTACTCCCTCCATCCTTTTATTTCCAGTTCAATTTACAATACAGTACTGGTCATTTAATTTCTTTACTTTCAGCATTACTTTCATGCCTTTAACTTGCTTTATTTTAACTTTCTGCACTTTAAACGCTTTCTTTTATTCTTCACTCATTTAAATACTTGTTTCTTTCCTTTAATTTACTGCCATTTATCTTTACTCGTCATTTACAAGCTTTCAGTTAATTTCCTGCAACTTACACGCTTTCCTTTAAATTCCTCGTTGTTTATTGTTTCTTTTAATTCCATGTTCTTTATTTGCTTTCCTCTAATTTTTTCTGCAATTTATACGTTTCTTCCTTCAAATCCATGAATCCTTAGAAATTCAAGTGAGGGTTCGCTCTCATTTAAGAAAGCAATCTTTCCTGTTAACTCAAAACGCATTTTACCAAACTTAAGTCCTTGCCAGTATTTACCAAGTTTGACTGGTTTGTCGAACTTATACTTGGCAGACACGCCTACACGTCCTTGCGAGATTACCGCATAACTCGTCCGTCCCTACACTCGTCTGATCTTAAAATCATTTGTGACAAAAGGATTTTGGACACCAACCAAAAACCAGCGTCAACAGGTGTTAATATTATGATGAATTGATTTAAAATTAACAGGATTTATTTATTCCTATCAAGCTATATATGATTCTCAATAGTTATATAATTTGATGTGTAGGTCCATTTTAAAGATGCGTAAAAACCCAAAAGACCTATTCATCAAAACAAAAACAAAAAACCAAAAGACCCGTGCATTTTGCTAGTTTAAATGTACAACTTTTATCGATACCTAGGTGACACTCACACTCACAATTGAATACTGTATATCTACTCCATCTCAGCATACGATAAATCTTCATCGTACCCACACTCACATCAATCCACGGTGTTTATACGGGTGTCCCATTTCAGATGTCCAAAAAAAACATTGCTGTGAAAATAAATATTGAAAATTTTTGCTGACTCTAACTATAACAGGTGTACTTGGTATTAACTGTCACTAATTGTACAGATAGAAAATCAGTTTTAAGTGAGGGATTATGTGGGAAGTTATGTTACACAGAGATCGTGGAATTTTGTTCCACTCAATCACAATTCCAGTCTTGGATCCCACTTTAACGAAGATATTACCTATTCACTAATCCCGCTAATCCAGAGTTAAAATTGTGTTAGGAGTAAGTCAAAGTCCAAATCACAGTTCTTATAAACTAGTACTCTATCTTGGAGTATTGTTGTGATGTTGACGGATTGAGATATTTTGTCACAATTTTTTATGCCAAATCTTGTCTCATCCAATTAAAATGTAACAAGTACACATTATATTTTTGGTAAAAAAGTCTAATTATGCCGAACTCTATCCTGTTTATCTCAGTGCTTGCCAATTTACACGTTTAAATACTGCAACCAATTGCAAACGATACAAACACGTGACAAGTATAGCAAGCCTTGTAGAGGCAAAATGGCCTCGTCATCTCTTGCTTGCTCCGGAAGAATGACCGATTTCAGCTGTGACACCTTGATGGTGCAAATTCAATATCACTTCCTCCACACAAAAGGAAGAAGTGAACAAGCGTCTCTCAGTTCTGAAGCACGGTATGTGGGGTATTACTGTATTAAGCCCCCTTCAGTTTTTTATGAGCTTGTCAAGAAGGTCCTTCTCTGTCACAGCCTTGTATTATGCTCAATATAACTTAAACCAAGAAGGCGGAGAAATTTCTCCTATCCCTTTCTAGAGATAGCTGAAGACCCGCCATTATCCTCACCACAGCTACCCACAGAAATGGTGCAGAACAGAAGGCATAAGCAAAGACACACAGAGCTCTTACTACCCCATCCGGATACCAAGGAAATGCCATGACCATGAGGGTCCCAGTAATCCCAAGCCATGGTACCAAAACTGGTAACATTGGTAGCAGAAAGGTATTAATTGCAATCGAGCAAAGTGCAAAAGCACCAAGCAAATACAGGCTCCAGCCAAGTAGAGGGTGAACCGTATAGGGAATGATACAGAAAGGTATTGTGTAAGCTGCAACGATGCACCACAAAGCTACTAACTTGAGGCTGTTGTGCACCAGGCTGATGCTCTTATCAGATCGCCTATAACACAGCTTAGAGAGGCTTGGCCTTGCCAAACGCGTCATTGCTATTACTCCCAAATATATAGCAGATTGGATAAGTATCACAGCCATCTCTGCACCATACCTGCACCAACACCAAAACAGTATTAGTTTTCATGAAGTAGGAAAAATTATTTCAAAAGAATATGTATCTCCCGAAAGGAATGGTGTGACAAAAAAATCAAAGGGCTACCAAAAACAAATGAACATAATGCTATGTAGGTGATATATTCTCAAATCCTGTGTTTTCAAAGTTATACACCACCTTCATTATTTTTAGTCAGAAGAAAATTAGAGGACATAAAAATGAATACACTCTCTTTGGACTTACCCCAAAGTTTGACGACGTTGTTCATGCCACTGGAGACCTAATGGAAGGACAGGCCAGGACCACCAATACCACGGCTTTAACCATGGTGCCCCTGGGAATGTGATCACACTATTTGGTCCACAGGGTATGCTCCAACGAAGTTTAAGGTCTAAAGCAAGGAAGAATATCAGTATCATAAACTTAAAATAACAATTTTATTTTCTATTGTGTAACTTGCTTACAGTAGTAAGAAGCATCCATCTGATAACATAAAGGAAGCCTATATGTTCCATCAAGCCTGCTGGTGCCATTTTGAGTTGGATGAAACATTGGCTTATCAAGCAAATCTGGGAAGTAGCTAGTTATAAAACCCTGGTCAGCACCATCTGGATTATCTCTCGCGTTCTGTAATTCATGAACCATGTCCTTGAACACGTCCATTGATGGCTGCCAGTATCAAATAATTAGAATCTACATGACAGAAATCAACTACGATGGTCAAATTGAATATCAAAATGCTTTTTTCTAAAAAACTTTAGCATGGGATTTTGCTGTTATTCTTATTATTATTTGGAAGGTTCTTTTTCGGTGGGCATAAAATAAAATAAAATAAAAAAGGTTTTTTTTTTTTTTTGTGCTCAAAATAAAAAATGGTTTTACTCATACGAAGTTAATAATCATATTTCCTTCTCAAAAACAAAACTTCAATAATAAAAGGAACAAAGGTATTACTCTTGCAAGTTGTAGCTATGCTGTTATTAATAAACTTTTGAACATTAAACATTTACGGTAAATTAAGGTTAAATTAATATGTAGACTAAATGTCCCTGAATTATTTGAGAATTTTCGAATATGTCCCCACACTTTAAAAGCTTGTAATTGGGTCCCTTAACAAATTAGAAAATTTGTAATTGGATCCCTCGTACACTTTTACGTTAGGATTTTGCTAAGTATGCATTAGGGTTCCGTTAAGTGATCTATCCACTCGTCGTTTGTGAGTCTTTGGACATTTTGAAAAATTCAAATAGCTCTACTTTTTTAACAACTCAATGAAATCCTAACAAAAAAGTGTATAAAAGACCATATACCAATTACGAGTGTGTTTGGTTTAGATTCTTCAACTTATAAAATCCCGTTTGAAAACCCGTTGAATGAAAGCTCCAAATATCTACTTCATATCAAAGTGCATTAGGAAAATTTGTATAGGAAAGTGTGTTTTTTTCCGTTTGCATTTAAAGAAATCTAAAGCAAACATGCTATACAATTGTTATTGTTCAAGGACCCGATTAGAAATGTTTAAGGCATAATAGTTCAGGTACTTATAGATTTATTAAACCTAAAATTAATAATCTATAAATATTAAGCAACTCATCTCGAGTATAATAATATACCATTATGGGTATTTTAAGGTAAAAAAATAGTGATGTTTGGGGTATTATTGCACTTGACTAGATGATGATATTTTTAGCCCATTTATGCGAGAATTATGTTAAAGTTACGGGTTTGGATAGAGAAAGAAAAAAAAAAAAAAGAATGAAAACTCAAAGTATGATTATGATTGATTATGATATTGCAGTTCAAAAAGCTTAACCACTAACCTCTATTTATAGGGATACAAAACTCGAGAAACTAATTATGATAATAACTAACTGATAAGAACCTAATCCTATGAGATAATTCAAGATACTCTTATAAGATAAGATATAAGTTCATCTAAGATAATATAAGTTCATCTATTCTAACAAATTACCTGCAAGACGAAGAGGCCAGTGTGGAATACGCAAGGGTTGATGAAGACAGCACAGAATTGTCCACATTGAAACAACTCATCCGTCTGCTGTAAGAATAGGTTGTCAGCGTCGAGCATGACTACCCTGTCATAGTCCACTAGGCTCCACGCGTAGAGTTTATTCAACGATAACTTGAATCTCTTGTCGAAGTTGTCTTGATGCTTGTAGGGATTGTCCATGTTTTCCACCCTTACGACTTTCGCCCCATCTTCCTGTTCTCTGATACAATACAAAGAAAGGTAACAACTTGTCCAACTCAATAAATGCATGTATGTATTACAACTGAACCGACAAAACTTCATCAAATTGGTTGGTTGTAGTTATGTTTTGTATGAGTATGTTTTGGAATTTTTTAAGAAGCTATCGGGTAATTTTTGAAAAGTAGCATGTAGTAAGTGATACTCCCGGTAATTTCACACTTATGGAAGACATTTGATTTAGTTTAATTATCTCGGTACATGTAAAAAAAAAAAAATTATAATTATTAAACTATCATTTAATTATTTTATTAATAGAAAAATTGATTGAATTGGTTGATTGTCTAATTTTTTGAACTATAAATAGAATTAAATTAATTGAATTTTGTAAATAATTGAATCTATAAAATATATATTAATTTTTTCTGGTTAACAGGGAGTAACTTGGCAAGTGGAAAAGTTGAAGTTCGGGTCTGCCATTAGGAGACAAATTATCTGACTGACGAGTCAAGATTGTAGCTGAAGAATTTTGGCATATCCTTTCAAAATAATTTTATAATAGAAAACACTAAAAGTAACAGTGTTGTTCTGGGTTGGGTTTGAAAATTGGGAAAACAATTGAACATCATGTTCCACGAAGGAACAACAATAACCAAATCGGAAAGTGATTGTAATAAACTATGGCGTTAAAGTAAAAGAGAATATGAGGGACTCACAGAGCTTGAATCCAGCGGAGAGGGACATCGGAGGAAGCAATGACGAGAAGATCGGCTTGAACGTGAAGTGCGGAGAGAGATTTAAGAAGGACTCGCACTGCCACGTAGAACTCGTAGTCCCTGGGAGTCCCCATGTACATCATCGTCGCGTATGCGTTCTTGTACTTCACTTTCGATGACGACGTCGCTTCGATACAGGGTGATGTATGCAAAAACCATAAGCCCAGTAACAAGAGCGCCACCCCCAACCTTCTCAGAAAACCCGCGTTGTGACCCATTCTGTTCCCCTCAAATGAAATGAAAGAACGGAAATGGTGTCCTTTGGGTTTAGGGAGTAAAATCAGACGAACGGGAGGAATTGGGAAGGAAGGAAACAAACGGAGAGAAAAGTGAGATATCGTTATTCATTAACCAACGAATGAATGAGGACGGGCAGAGGGGAAGGTCAGGTAACAGCTTTTAAAACTGTAGCTTAGCTAGGCTGGTACGCGGTACGGTACTGTCTGTTGGACAAAGTTCAAAGTTGGGGGCTACTTATTCAACAATTGTTGCATTCAAAAAGAGCTGCACCATTCGGTGCAGCAATTGTTGAAAAAGTTATGCATGCACAGTAACCCAAACATGTATAAATAGAAGCCTTCAGTTGAAGTAAAATTTATTCCAACACAACCAAGTGTGTTCAACTAGTCACAGAGAGAAAATTTCAAGTTAGAGAGAAAAGCTTCGTAGTTGAGAGTAAATTACTGTGAGAGTATTTTCTGGGTGTAATTGGGTTGTGGATTATGAGAGTTTTGTGAGTGTTTGTAAATATTTTGTATACTTCCTTATCCAATAAAAAGTCTGCAGCAGCCCGAAGACGTAGTCATCATTGGCCGAACTCTGTTATCAAATATTGTATGTGTTATTATTCCGCATTATTTTTGCTCCTTTCTCGAATCTGGTCATTATTTTTGGAAGAGTCTCTGAATTTTTAGTCACCTTTTTTTTTTTGGTAAAGAAACACGGAACTAGAGAAAAATAAAAAAATGGTAATGTAAATTAGTTAGGCTACCCAGCTAGTAAAAGGGCCCATCTTGTTTTTGCATGTCAGAGTCCACAACCCAAACCTCAACCCTAATCGAGGCAGCAGAGCGGTACTAATATTGAATGTACCTGCGGGCGCAGCAAGCAAGCGATCAAAGATCAGAAATCGGAATCAGAATGGGTAAGGTTCATGGATCACTTGCTCGTGCTGGGAAAGTGAGAGGGCAAACTCCGAAGGTAGCGAAGCAGGACAAGAAAAAGAAGCCCCGTGGCCGTGCCCACAAGCGCATGCAGTACAACCGTCGATTCGTCACCGCTGTGGTCGGATTCGGAAAGAAGAGGGGACCCAACTCATCCGACAAGTGAGGCAAAGGCTTGACGATGATCTTCCTTGTTTTATTTTTTGTTATGTTCTGTGAATGGTCTTTATTGTTAGTTTAATATTAAACTACATTTTTTGGCATACAATTATCTCTTTAACTTTATTGCTCGGCTCGATTGTTGCGGAATGAAATACCTATTTGGTGTCTGTAGTTACTTTTTTTTTTTTATTGAAGTTAGGGTACTTGGCTGCAGTTTAAAAAAGTGGCGAAATGGCTATAAGCTCTAGTTTAGTAAGGTGATATGCTTTGTGATGCAGTGGATCAATGGACTGGAAGGTTAGCATGTGAGGTGAGTGTCCTGTCTGCTTCAAGTCTCCCTTCCAGGGAGTAGCCTCTATCTTGTTGATGTGAGTTGTTGATATTGAATACTAAGTGTGGGTTGGCTATAACTCGGATATTTGAGTCATAAAAATCCCAACCCAATCTCTATCAAACTCGTGCTGTGCTGTGTTGGCACAATATATAATCAAATAATAAAACTATAGATCTTATTTGTTCTGATGTGATTATAAATATGTGGATTTTGATTCTTTCCTCTCTTCTTTTTTTTCCATTTGTGTTGGAGGGAGAGAGAGATACAAAATTAAATTTATTTTTGTAAGGTGGCACTAAAGCTTGTTTTTGTACTATTCTCTCGTGATATGAAGGAAAAATGAGAATAAAAGGAGGAGATTCTAATCTTAAATTTGTATGAGCAGTGCTGTTATAAGTTTGTGCGAGTGTCATTGTTATGAAGTATTAACTCTATTTATATAAGAAAAAGTACTTATTATGCTGAATTTGTTTGTTTGAAAAAAGTGCTTATTAAAAGGAACCTGTTCATAATTCTAAAAAAATTGGGAAATTTTTGAGGTAATAAGTGAATAATTTGAGAATTCAACTGCTATTTCATACGAAGTTGCTTATGAGAAGCTTTCGTAGACAAATTTATGGAAGTGGCTATTATAATTATAAGCCGTCTAAGCTACATAATTCATGCGCTGCCGCGGTCAAAAGAAAAATGGCTCAACAAAAGTATTCTAAATGTGTATCAGTGTATGTATTGTAGAATTTCACCTCAATATATGTATCGTTTAAAGTTTTATTTTTGGTTAAAGTAATGTTTTGGTCTTTATACATCACACTGATTTTTAATTTGGTCCCTATACGTAAAAAAATATCAATTTGTTCCCTATACGTGACCATGGTTTTCAATACCGCTAATTGCTCCATGTATAAGAGGGACCAAATTACAAATTATTATCACATATAGGGACCAAATTGAAAATAATTGTCACATGTAGGGATCAATTTCAAAATTTTTTTGTTGAATTGGTCTTTACATGTGACAATAATTTGCAATTTGGTCCTCTTATATAGGGATCAATTAGCGATGATGATCAAATTGAAAACTAGTGTTATGTATAGGGGGACCAAATTGATAATTTTTTACGTATATGGACCAAATTGAAAATCAGTGTCACGTATAGGGACCAAAAGATTACTTTAACCTTTATTTTTCAACGTGAAAACATGACCTGAGTTTTGTGCAATTGTCACGTCTGAAGAAAAATTGCTCAACAATAAGTAGATAAATTATTTCGTACTAAATAGTATAACTAACATTTGAGTATTGGACTTTTTTTGTTGTTGAAGGAAATATTGAACTTTTGTTATAAAAAAACATTTGAGTATTGGACTTCTCTCTGGAATTTCACATTTGAGCATCAAACAGGGCATACAAATTTGTTTTTGTTTCTTGGGCTCGCGAAACCTTATCAGTACTCAATCCTGATATAATATTTGACGACAAAAAAAATAACCAAATATAACCAAATTATCCTTATTCATTATTCTGCTAACTTTCAAACCTTTGGAATTTCTCAGCGTGTGACATTGTTAATGGTGTTAATATTATGATAAATTGATTTAAAATTAACAGGATTTATTTATTCCTATCAAGTTATATATGATTCTCAATAGTTATATAATTTGATGTGTAGGTCCATTTTAAAGATGCATAAAAACCCAAAAGACCTATTCATCAAAACAAAAACAAAAAACCAAAAGACCCGTGCATTTTGCTAGTTTAAATGTACAACTTTTATCGATACCTAGGTGACACTCACACTCACAATTGAAATCGTATATCTACTCCATCTCAAAGATACGATAAATCTTCATCGCACTCCACACTCACATCAATCCCGGTGTCTATACGGGTGTCCCATTTCAGATGTCCAAAAAAACATTGCTCTGAAAATAAATATTGAAAATTTTTGCTGACTCTAACTATAACAGGTGTACTTGGTATTAACTGTCACTAATTGTTCAGATAGAAAATCAGTTTTAAGTGAGGGATTATGTGGGAAGTTATGTTACACAGAGATCGTGGAATTTTGTTCCACTACATCACAATTCTAGTCCTGGATCCCACTTTAACGAAGATATTACCTATCCACTAATCCCGCTAATCCAGAGTTAAAATTGTGTTAGGAGTAAGTCAAAGTCCAAATCACAGTTCTTATAAACTAGTACTCTATCTTGGAGTATTGTTGTGATGTTGACGGATTGAGATATTTTGTCACAATTTTTTATGCCAAATTTTGTCTCATCCAATTAAAATGTAACAAGTACACGTTATATTTTTGGTAAAAAAGTCTAATTATGCCGAACTCTATCCTGTTTATCTCAGTGCTTGCCAATTTACACGTTTAAATACTGCAACCAATTGCAAACGATACAAACACGTGACAAGTATAGCAAGCCTTGTAGAGGCAAAATGGCCTCGTCATCTCTTGCTTGCTCCGGAAGAATGACCGATTTCAGCTGTGACGCCTTGATGGTGCAAATTCAATATCACTTCCTCAACACAAAAGGAAGAAGTGAACAAGCGTCTCTCAGTTCTGAAGCACGGTATGTGGGGTATTACTGTATTAAGCCCCCTTCAGTTTTTTATGAGCTTGTCAAGAAGGTCCTTCTCTGTCACAGCCTTGTATTATGCTCAATATAACTTAAACCAAGAAGGCGGAGAAATTTCTCCTATCCCTTTCTAGAGATAGCTGAAGACCCGCCATTATCCTCACCACAGCTACCCACAGAAATGGTGCAGAACAGAAGGCATAAGCAAAGACACACAGAGCTCTTACTACCCCATCCGGATACCAAGGAAATGCCATGACCATGAGGGTCCCAGTAATCCCAAGCCATGGTACCAAAACTGGTAACATTGGTAGCAGAAAGGTATTAATTGCAATTGAGCAAAGTGCAAAAGCACCAAGCAAATACAGGCTCCAGCCAAGTAGAGGGTGAACCGTATAGGGAATGATACAGAAAGGTATTGTGTAAGCTGCAACGATGCACCACAAAGCTACTAACTTGAGGCTGTTGTGCACCAGGCTGATGCTCTTATCAGATCGCCTATAACACAGCTTAGAGAGGCTTGGCCTTGCCAAACGCGTCATTGCTATTACTCCCAAATATATAGCAGATTGGATAAGTATCACAGCCATCTCTGCACCATACCTGCACCAACACCAAAACAGTATTAGTTTTCATTAAGTAGGAAAAATTATTTCAAAAGAATATGTATCTCCCGAAAGCAATGGTGTGACAAAAAAATCAAAGGGCTACCAAAAACAAATGAACATAATGCTATGTAGGTGATATATTCTCAAATCCTGTGTTTTCAAAGTAATACACCACCTTCATTATTTTTGGTCAGAAGAAAATTAGAGGACATAAAAATGAATACACTCTCTTTGGACTTACCCCAAAGTTTGACGACGTTGTTCATGCCACTGGAGACCTAATGGAAGGACAGGCCAGGACCACCAATACCACGGCTTTAACCATGGTGCCCCAGGGAATGTGATCACACTATTTGGTCCACAGGGTATGCTCCAACGAAGTTTAAGGTCTAAAGCAAGGAAGAATATCAGTATCATAAACTTAAAATAACAATTTTATTTTCTATTGTGTAACTTGCTTACAGTAGTAAGAAGCATCCATCTGATAACCTAAAGGAAGCCTATATGTTCCATCAAGCCTGCTGGTGCCATTTTGAGTTGGATGAAACATTGGCTTATCAAGCAAATCTGGGAAGTAGCTAGTTATAAAACCCTGGTCAGCACCATCTGGATTGTCTCTCGCGTTCTGTAATTCATGAACCATGTCCTTGAACACGTCCATTGATGGCTGCCAGTATCAAATAATTAGAATCTACATGACAGAAATCAACTACGATGGTCAAATTGAATATCAAAATGCTTTTTTCTAAAAAACTTTAGCATGGGATTTTGCTGTTATTCTTATTATTATTTGGAAGATTCTTTTTCGGTGGGCATAAAATAAAATAAAATAAAATAAAAAAGGGTTTTTTTTTTTTTGTGCTCAAAATAAAAATGGTTTTACTCATACGAAGTTAATAATCATATTTCCTTCTCAAAAACAAAACTTCAATAATAAAAGGAACAAAGGTACAAAGGGATTACTCTTGCAAGTTGTAGCTATGCTTTTATTAATAAATTTTTGAACATTAAACATTTACGGTAAATTAAGGTTAAATTAATCTGTAGACTAAATGTCCCTGAATTATTTGAGAATTTTCGTATATGTCCCCACACTTTAAAAGCTTGTAATTGGGTCCCTTAACAAATTAGAAAATTTGTAATTGGATCCCTCATACACTTTTATGTTAGGATTTTGCTAAGTATGCATTAGGGTTCCGTTAAGTGATCTATCCACTCGTCGTTTGTGAGTCTTTGGACATTTTGAAAAAATTCAAATAGCTCTACTTGTTTAACAACTCAACGAAATCCTAACAAAAAAGTGTATAAAAGACCATATACCAATTACGAGTGTGTTTGGTTTAGATTCTTCAACTTATAAAATCCCGTTTGAAAACCCGTTGAATGAAAGCTCCAAATATTTGGAGCATATCAAAGTGCATTAGGAAAATTTGCATAGGAAAGTGTTTTTTTTTTCCGTTTGCATTTAAAGAAATCTAAAGCAAACATGCTATACAAATTTGCTATTGTTCAAGGACCCAATTAAAGATGTTTAAGGCATAATAGCTCAGGTACTTATAGATTTATTAAACCTAAAATTAATAATCTATAAATATTAAGCAACTCATCTCGAGTATAATAATATACCATTATGGGTATTTTAAGGTAAAAAAATAGTGATGTTTGGGGTATTATTGCACTTGACTAGATGATGATATTTTTAGCCCATTTATGCGAGAATTATGTTAAAGTTATTGGTTTAGATAAAGAAAGAGATGAAAAAGAATGAAAACTCAAAATATGATTATGATTGATTGATATTGTAGTTCAAAAAGCTTAAGCACTAACCTCTATTTATAGGTATACAAAACTCCTAATCCATTGAAAAGAGAAACTAATTATGATAAGAACCTAATTCTATGAGATAATTCAAGATACTCTTATAAGATAATTCATCTATTCTAACAAATTACCTGCAAGACGAATAGGCCAGTGTGGAATACGCAAGGGTTGATGAAGACAGCACAGAACTGTCCACATTGAAACAACTCATCCGTCTGCCGTAAGAATAGGTTGTCAGCGTCGAGCATGACTACCCTGTCATAGTCCACTAGGCTCCACGCGTAGAGTTTGTTCAACGATAACTTGAATCTCTTGTCGAAGTTGTCTTGATGCTTGTAGGGATTGTCCATGTTTTCCACCCTTACGACTTTCGCCCCATCTTCCTGTTCTCTGATACAATACAAAGAAAGGTAACAACTTGTCCAACTCAATAATTGCATGTTATGTATTACAACTGAACCGACAAAACTTCATCAAATTGGTTGGTTGTAGTTATGTTTTGTATGAGTATGTTTTGGAATTTTTTAAGAAGCTATAGGGTAATTTTTGAAAAGTAGCATGTAGTAAGTGATACTCCCGGTAATTTCACACTTATGGAAGACATTTGATTTAGTTTAATTATCCAGGTACACGTAAAAAAAAAAATGAGTTACAATTACTAAACTATTATTTAATCAATCTTAATTGTACTATAATCTTGAAAAAATAAAAACAGAATTGATTAAATTGATTAATTGTCTTATTTTTTGATCGTGAAATAGAGTTGAATGGTTTGAATTTTGCAATATTTGAATCTACAAAAATTAACAGGGAGTAACTTGGCAAGTGGAAAAGTTGAAGTTCGGGTCTGCCATTAGGAGAAAAATTATCTGACTAACGAGTCAAAATTGTAGCTGAAGAATTTTGGCACATCCTTTCAAAATACGACCTTAATAATTTTATAATAGAAAACACTAAAAGTAACAGTGTTGTTCTGGGTTGGGTTTGAAAATTGGGAAAACAATTGAACATCATGTTCCACGAAGGAACAACAATAACCAAATCGGAAAGTGATTGTAATAAACTATGGCGTTAAAGTAAAAGAGAATATGAGGGACTCACAGAGCTTGAATCCAGCGGAGAGGGACATCGGAGGAAGCAATGACGAGAAGATCGGCTTGAACGTGAAGTGCGGAGAGAGATTTAAGAAGGACTCGCACTGCCACGTAGAACTCGTAGTCCCTGGGAGTCCCCATGTACATCATCGTCGCGTATGCGTTCTTGTACTTCACTTTCGACGACGACGTCGCTTCGATACAGGGTGATGTATGCAAAAACCATAAGCCCAGTAACAAGAGCGCCACCCCCAACCTTCTCAGAAAACCCGCGTTGTGACCCATTCTGTTCCCCTCAAATGAAATGAAAGAACGGAAATGTTGTCCTTTGGGTTTTGGGAGTAAAATCAGACGAACGGGAGGAATTGGGAAGGAAGGAAACAAACGGAGATAAGAGGAGTTATCGTTATTCATTAACCAACGAATGAATGAGGACGGGCAGAGGGGAAAGGTAAGGTAACAGCTTTTAAAACAGTAGCTTAGCTAGGCTGGTACGCGGTACGGTACTATCTCCCTCTACTCAGTCTCAACCATAAAATGAAATATTCAACCATTTTTTCACTTTCCACAACTGTGCGCCCCAGTCTTAATCTCATTACCTCGAAAAATATCTCTGTTTAGTTATATTTTTTTTTGTTGAATCTCTATTTAGATATTTTATTATCTGTTAAATTAATCTTTTCTTATCCATAATTTTACTTAGTTTTTAAATAAATGTGTATTATTAAATTATGCATTGTTAAATAGATTTTTACTATTATAATTTTATGAATTTAACTACAAAAATTATATACTTTGTAATAATTTAATTAAAAATTGAACAATTCTAGAAACATATGCTCCCTCCAACAAACACCCTATTATTGATGGATTTCACATGATATCCAAGAAGTAATCTCACGTGATTCATAGTCTATTTGAGGAAACGATTTAATTAAACGTTTATAGGATAAATGCTATAAGCTATTTTTATAATCAAAAAGAAAATATAATCAAACTGTTTTTATATAAACTATAGGTTGTTTTCATAAGCTATCCTGGATAGCTTATCGAAATAGGCTGAAAACAGCTTATGGACATGTCATAAAACTGTTTTCATAACATCTCCCAAACATTCTGACACGTGCTTATGACAATAGATAAGTTCAAATAAGTTGTTTGTAAGTCAATCCAAACAAACTAGTGGCTTTCACATAAAATCTACAAAATAATAGAGAATGTATTGAAAAAGTGTACTAAAAAATGTATTGCTAGCATTTTTCTTAAACGTTTATTTAAATATAAGGATCTATTTTTAATTTTTTAAAAGTTATAAGGGCTTAATAAAAATTTGCCACTGATTTTTGTTTTTTTTTTTTAGGTACACTGGGGACTTGTTATTTGCTTTTGAAGTTTTCAACAATTGTTAGGACTTGAGGCATTTGAACTTTGGGCCTAGAAAGGCAACAAGTGGCGTATGTATGTGAGAAACCTTGTCATATCCAAATATAATTTATTTACGAAGTCAATGCAACAATGTAAATTATTACGCTAGCCTACCTGCATTTCTTTCCATTTTGCGTTATTAATTACAATTAGATAGAATCCTGGTCTGATATCAAAAAAAACAAAAAGATAGAATCCTGGTCTATTCCATTTTATTTTATTTTTAGTTGAGTACATGATCACGCCCAGAGGGGGGATTACTGGGACAGGAGGAGAGCACTTCCATAGTTCCATTAATTAGTTCTCCACCAGGCAGCCCTCCCAAGAAAGATAATTTCTGCTTCACAAAAGATGCTTATATATATCATTAAAAAACAAATGATGTAATTGTAATAATGTATATATTTAGTTCTCCACTGATGTTATTTTATTTTATTTTTAGTTGAGTACATGATCACACCCAGACGGGGGATTACTGGGACAGGAAGAGAGCACTTCCATTAATTAGTTCTCCACTAGCCACCCCTCCCAAGAGAGCACTTCCTTATGTTATTTCCTGGACTCAATCCCTTGACTTTCTTAAGGAATCAATTAAAAGAAATATTTTATGGGTTCTTTTTTAATCCTTAACTTAGCATTGGCACACGAACACACGCGATACTGAACGAAAGGCCAGACAAGTTGTTATGAAAACAGCTGGTGGGCAACAGCCAATCAGAATATGGTTGACTGACTGCAAGTGGACCAGATGGGTTGGCTGGCTCCTTAACCCGTTAAATTTGATAGGTTAGATTATAATTTTTATTATTTTTTAGGTGGAACAATTTCACCCGTCATGTATAACCTGTGGATTGAGGTGAGATGGATTGATTTAATGGAGAGGTATTTAATATTTTGATAATTGATTCATTTGATTTTTTAATGAAATTTTTTTTTTATTTGTAGTATTTTTTAGTGTGTTTTTTTTATCGTGTGTAATCTTATACAAGTTAAGTAATAAAAAAGTTAATTCACATGACAACTTGCGTATTTTGTACTTTCAAAAATAAAATGTTTATTTTTTTATTATAAATAGTTACTATTTTTTATCATGCTTAACTTGTTCAAGTTTAATAGATGTCTTTAGTATACTTAGTTAGCAAAATCCTGATTTTTATTTGTATCTTGCTAACAACTATAGCAGGGGAGTTGATTAAGAAACCCAAACAATTCAATATTTCATTGGAAAATTAAGTGTATCACTTCTAAAAATATTAAATACAACACTTTGTAATAAAAGTTTTCTTTTTTTAGAATCAGGATCATAGAGGCAATGATTAACATTTCCTTTTTTCCCTTTATATTTTTTTTATAGTGAGTTAGCATGTCAAAACATAAGTAACCACTAAGCAATGCTGTGAAAATATTGAACAAACTAGTCCATAACACTTGCATCAGCAACAGGCTAGGCTGTGTGACAAGCTTGTGTAAAGTAAATGGGTCAATTTTTGCATATTAATCTTGTGAAGGAGTTTTTCACAAAAAAAAAAAAAAAAAAAACTTGTGAAAGACTTGATCATATTGCACAATTGTCAGTCAACATGGTAAAGATTCCTTCCTCTGGAATGATTCACCTCAGAATGAACCAGGTGCATCTTTTGACATATTATAAATTACCTCCGGAGGGAGGTATAAGTATTTGGTTTTGGAAATTGTTTTCTTTTTACATCAATCTTTTTAACATTAAAATAAGAATATTATATGATTTTTTTTATATTTTTGAAATGTATATATATGAAGAATGTAAAAAGAGTGAAAAATAAAAATAAAAATATAGGATATGGAAAATCTGTTTAGAGGCTTGCCAATCTGCAATGTCTTGCCTTCTCAATCTAAGACTGCCACTTCCATTGCCAAGACCAAGTAAGCATATAGATTTGCATCTGAGATCCCACACATATCATTGTCAAGCCATCTCCCTGAACATATCAACTATTAGCTTAAAGAAACTAGCTAATCATAGCTGCACCCCAAGATAAATGCATATCCTTTGGCTCCATAACCTCCACAAAAGACATAGAAGTATTGCTGATAATGAAATGATTGTGCAAGTGACTGAAAATAATTTGGGTGGAGTTGTTCACCATCTTCAATATCATCTCCTGATTCCCTAACTGTAATCATATTGTGACATATTCTTGTATGTTTTTATTGTAATAATTACATTTTTATAATCTCTAACCAAGAACGTGTTAACGTTGGTTTTTGGTTCTTGACCAAAATTCCTTCGTTACAAATAATTGAAGATCAAACGAGAGTGGGACCTACGAGTTATGCGATAATCTCGTCAAAAATATGTATGTAAATTGTCTGCCAAGTACAAATTTGACAATTAGCCAAATTAGGAATTACTTGGCAAAGACTTAGAGTTAAAACAAATATGTGAGTTTGAAAGAGATGATGTGCGAATATTGCCAATAATGAAAATTTGACAATAAAACGACTTGAGTTTGAAAATATAAGTTTGAAGTTTAAAAGAAGGACAATTATTTAATAGAAAATAACTTCCTAATCGTACTGAGTTTATAATGAAAAGAAAACTGAAGTTTGAAAGGAAAGTTAAGTAAAGAAAGATCTAAACGACACTACTTGCAAGAAGTAAAATAAACTTAAACGACGAACTTGAGAAAAATACTGTAAATTAAAAGGAACAAGTAAAGAACTTGAACAGAAGAGATGAAAATGGCATTGAATTTTGCCATAGTATTGAAATAAGAAGGATGGAAGGAATACTTGAATGTAATCCGTCAATCTGCTTTGTGATCGAGATATGTAGAATGTGTATCAAGTAACCGACCTAGATAATGAAATAGTTTATGAAATACTAAGTAATTAAGTATGAATACTTGACAGGAAGTAAAACTTAGATTTGAAATGTATGAACTATACAAATGAATTAATATAGAAAATGTAGTTATTTATTAAAGTTGATGAAGAACAATTTCTGATAAATTGAATAGAAATGAATGAAAATGTTAATTTAAGTAAAAGATGTCAAAAACTAGGAACTACTTATAATATTAGAGTAAAGGAAAACTTGACAAGCATGAAGTGCAGAAAAGTAATGAAAGTTACAGAAAGAATATGAAGAACATGATGAATAAACTGGAAAGTGTATGACGAACTTGAAGGAAATGAATCAATATTGTATTGAAATTGAACATTGTATTGATGATAAAAGTGTGGAAGGAATACTTGAGTTAATCTTTTCGGTCTGTTGTGTGATCGAGACGTGTAGGATGTTTCAAGTTTCCAACTCTTATTACATTGTAATAACTAGTATTTATAGGCAAATAAAATAAATACCTAGTAGTAACTTCCTATATAAATGACTGCCACGTATCTTGGCGGTTCTCTAAATTTTAAATTTAAACTACTTTTCAAACAACTCCGATAACTTCTCAATTTCTTGAACCGCTCCGCGTCAACTTGATTATCTTCGATGGTCTGGCTGCTTGACAGCTTATCTTGCTAATGCCTTGTCAGTCTTGAGGACTTAGCCATTTTCATACTTCTCTGTACTTTTGAAAACTCTTCTTAACACTTTGTCAAAAAGCTTGATTGTCAATTTATCCTTTCTGTCGACTAGTATTTTATTGTCAACTAAATATTTTCAATACTTAGAAAATATTAGTCATTACTCTGATTCCTTCGTCAGCCTGTCGAAATGCATCCGTCAATAATCAGAAATTTCACCCTAAAGTATGCCCCCCCAAGTTTTGCTTTTCGTCGGCCTTGTTTGTCTGACATGTCAACTGAAGAACTTCTTGTCAACTCCACACTTGTCAATTCTGCTATAATCTTCTGAATTTGACGTACTTCTTTATGTCAATTTTTTCTGTCAACTTTCCGTCTGTCGACTTAGCAGTTGTCAACTTTCTTTTAGCCAAAACAAGATATATCAATTTTGGGACTTCTTTCTCAATTTTTATGTAGCCTCTTTCTGTCTGTCTAACGAAAGCTCAAATTTGAAAATTCACTCCTAATAGATGCCCCCCAAGTTTTGTCTTTCGACGTCTTAGGGAGAGAGGCAAAACTTCAACAATCGTCAATCTTGATGCCATCAATCCTCCTGAACAACCAATTCATTCTTCACAAACTCCTCAATAAACTCTAATTCTCGGTCACATCTTCCACCTCTTCCGACAGACACCTTGTCTACTGTCGTCAAACCAGTGAAAGTTCCTGCTTCTAAACTTGAAAACTTAATTGATTTTTTGTCAAAGATTGGTCATCAGAATTCATCAAGATCTACCCATTTTTCAAATTTGACAAGGCAAGATTCGAGTGATTATCAAGCTGTCAAGTTTATGCAAGAGCTGAAATCCCTTTTCAAGCATCCACTTGACATCCTATGTTCAGATTCAGTCGTCCGTTCGACCATGGCCAATCTTCTCCAACAACTTAATCCAATTAAGAACAATCTGCCAACTTCAAGCAGGGGCACTTTGGTTTCTGTCCAAGACTACTTTGATGGTATGACAGACAAATTGTCAACTATCAATGATGTTATGTCCCCTTTTGAAGCCGAAGAAACCAACAGGGACAATATGTTGGGGACTCTACGCACCATGAAGGCCACAAGAGAACAAGAGATTTATGTCATTACTAACAACGTCAAAGCTGACTTGGCAGTAGACAAAGAGATTGCTGACTTAGAAGTTGCTTTAACTTAAGCTAAAGAGAAAAAACCTCAACTTGCACAAACTCTGTCGGTCAACAAAGAAAAGGTCAATCAAATTGACCATGAATCTAAAACGTTAGGGGTGACTGCCAGGACTATTGTCAACATTCTAATAGCCATGCAATCTGAATATCTGGTAGCCAAGGCTGACAGAGAGGCTCTGGAGAAGGCTTGGGAAGAAATCAGAAATTCTCAATCTTAGTTTAGTTGGCATTTTTTTTATGTGTATGTCAACTGAACATTTTTTTAACCTATCTTTTTGAATGCTCTTAATTCGACACACATCTGTGTATGCCAACCGTCAGTTTCCAGCCCGCACTCTTAGGAGTAAGTTAGCTTAAACTGATAGGATGTACTTTTGACAATGTAAAATTGTATTGCCAAATCAATGAATAAAACTATTCTATCTCATTTAATGTCAATTTTTACTTCTAGCATCGTCGGCTTATACTTTTTCAAATACTTGTCATTAATTGACTTTATTCTTAAGCCAGTATTAATGTCAACGAGTGCATAAGCATTCCCAGTAAAAACTTTAGTAATTTTAAATGGTCCTTCCCATTTTGGGGACCATTTGCCATATTCTCAACAGCTTTTATCCATGGGTAAAATGACTTTCCACACTTGATCATCAACTTTAAATGCCTTAAGCTTGACTCGTCCGTCATAGAATTTGGCAATTCTTTCTTTCTGTCGAATCAAGTTTTCTAAAGCAACCAACCTTTCATCATTTAACTCGTCTAATTCGTCCAACATTGCATTCCAATATTGGTCGACAGGCAAATCATCTTGCCTTTGAATACGAGTTGATTGAAGATTGATTTCGACAGGTAACACAGAATCATGCTCATATACTAACCTAAATGGTGATGTCCCCGTTGACTGTCGGGTGAACTCCTATATACCCATAGTATTTGATCAAGAGTGTTATGCCAGTGTTTAGGCTGTCGACCCACATGCTTTTTAATAAGGCCAATAATAATTTTATTTACTGCCTCGACTTTGCCATTAGCCTGTGCATGGTATGGAGTATATGTGAACATCTTTATATGCCTAGAACTAGCATATTATACAATTTTCTTACCAGAAAAAAAAAACTGACCCTTGGTCAGTTGTCAAGGTTTGTGGTATTCCAGACCGACAAACAATGTGATTTTCAATAAAGTTAATTACATCTTACTGAGTGACTGCTTTAAAGCAAACTGCTTCCACACACTTGGTAAAATAATCGACTCCAACTAAAATGAATTGATGCCCTTTCGACGAAGAAGGATGTATTTAGCCAATCAAATCCAAAGCCCATCCTCTGAATGGCCAAGGCTTAACAATATAATGTAATTCGCTGACTGATGTCTCGCGCGCGAATGCACGCGCGCTCGTGCGTATCCGGCAAGTGTACCGGACTGCCGTCAAGTAATAAAAGATATCGAACCCACAGAGACTGTGTTCCCGAATCGCAATTAATTTCGAATCGATTGAATCTGGACAGTTTTAAAGAGGGTTTTGAATTTGAAATTAAATGATAAACGAACGAAAAACAAATGTTTTTGGGGTTTTCGATTTAAACGGATTCCTAGGGATTTGGGTTACCTTTGAGGCTGTTTATGTTGCTAACAGATTTACCTTTGTTGATTACCGAAATTGCCTTGAAGGCGAGTTTATCCTCTGATAGCTTAAGCTCCCTCTCGGGTTACAAAAGCCGTGCCCAATTGACCCGACCCTACTCTCGTGGTAGTCGATCCCAGATTGGACCCTTTGCGTTCCGTGACAACTCGTTGCTCCTCGAGGGACGGCTTCTAACTCTCGTGATTTCAGTCCCAAGTCTGACTTCTATAGGTCCGACACCTAAGTTCACCGCTAGGTTCCTCCTTATAATGTCTCAGTCATGCAAACAACCTAAGTTCACCGCTAGGTTCCTCCTTAGATCATCCACTTCTCACAAACAAGCGGCTGCCGGGCTTTACGAGTAAAACACCCTAGAAATCCTAAGTTCACCGCTAGGTTCCTCCTTAGAACGTCTACGTCACGTAAATAAACGGTTGCCGAAATTTATGAGTGATTAACACGCTAGAACTCAGATCTAAAACAATAACGAAATCAACAACGATTTTTACATCAAATCAACATCATTTACAAACCTCGGGCAGAGCCCTAGTCCCTAGAAACTAACTACTACTCCAGTCTTGCCATGGAGATGACAAGCTGGGTTGACAACATAATAGAAAATCAGAAAAGAGAAGAGAAGAGGAGAAGAGAGATCTAAGCCTAAGTCCTAGTTGTTATGGATGTGATCCCCCCAATCTCCAATGTATCTGATGCCTTGGTCCATATTTATAGAAATGGGGAAGTTAGAGTCCCAAACCAACTCAAAATCTGATCTATTTCGGTTTCTTCAGGTCCAAGTAATGCGCGTCACGGCCGTGATGGCCATCACGGCCAGGCCGTGACGGTCTCTGCTTCTGGTTGCAATGCAGAATCCGGTTTCTCGCGGGGCGAGAATGATGCTCGCGACGCGAGCCCGCTGGTATGGCCGTGAAGAATTTCACCGGGCCGTGATGTGCTCGACTTGTGGTGGTTTTGGGTCACGGCCGTGATGGCTATCACGGCCGTGCCGTGATGCACTCGACTTCAGCCTTTCTTCTTTTTCAGTTTTGCTCGATCATGGCCGTGATGGGCATCACGGCTAGGCCGTGATGGGCATCACGGCTAGGCCGTGATGGGCATCACGGCTAGGCCGTGATGGGCTCTGTTTGGCTCATTTTCTTCAGTTTTAAAGCTCCATCTTCATCCAAACTTCATCATGGTTGATCTTGAGCAATTTACCCTTGATATCTGCAAAACAACACACGAAAACCGCCTTACCCGTTCCTAGGGAAAATTAACCTAAAATCTAATAAAAATATGCCTAAACTACATGAAAATGCATGCAAAATGATGGACAAAGATGAGGTGGAATCACACTCATCACTGACCGGGACATTTTGTATGTTGCCATGTTTCTGGCATTGCTCACAAGACTTGGCAAACTAAATGCAATCTCTAACCATAGTTGGTCAATAATATAAATTCCGTCGGAGTACCCATTTCATTTTATCTCCCGCTTGATGGGCCCCACATATGCCCTCATGGACTTCCGACAAGGCCAAATAAGCATCTTGCTCACTCAGACACATATGTAGAGTTCCAACGACATATCTTATATGTAGTAGTCCACCCTGCATTGTATAATTCAATGCTTTATATTTTATTCTTCTATCTGCATTTTGACTTGGATTTTCCAAATACTCAATTATTGGCAACCTCTAATCATTGGGTAGAATTACGTCATTGACCAAAACATCTATTTCTTCCAATGGATACAATAATTCCCTAATTTCCATTAGATCCGACAAAGTCTTTTGAGATATCTTGTATCCTAAAGCTATTTGAGCTAATTCATTAGCCTCTTGATTTAGCTCCCTGGGGATATATTTGACAATAATGTCATCAAATTTCCTCATTAACTTACTCGCTATAACGCAACGTGAAATAGACAACTATAAACATCAGAAGGGGGGGTTGAATTGTGTTTATCGGAATTTAAGCTAAGCTGAAATCTTTTCGCAAACAGAGAGCTAGCTTTGGAAGAGTGGAAGAATACAGGATGGACGGGTAACTGTTGCACACACACACACTTGACAGATGCAAGAAAAACCAAAGCAATTAAAGAGTTTAAGGGAAGAAGGATTAACACGGTGATTTATCCTGGTTCACTCTTTAAATCAAAGAGCTACGTCCAGTCCTTGGCAGCACCAAGATTTTTCCACTATAACCGATAAGGTTACAGACTCAAGTATTATTTGCACACCTAGCCTCTTCAGGCTCAAAACAAGTATTATTTGCACACCTAGCCTCTTCAGGCTCAAGACAAGTATTATTTTCACACCTAGCCTCTTCAGGCTCACTCTGGTTTGTTTGAGAGATTGGGTTTGTAATAAATACAATTTCTCACGGGCAGATCTTTCACTAACACTCAGAGAGTGGTTTAAATGTAATGCTCAGGAAAGTCTGCGTAATAACTTCAAATGATTGAAGAATAAAGAATGAAAGAATGAAGAAATAAATGCTCAGAGTAATGGCGTTTTAATGCAATGTATATTCTCTTCTTCTTCATCTTCAATGACTTCTGTATTTATGGTCTTCAAGCATTTAGGATCCTTTAGAGACATCTCTTCAAATGTTGGCTTCAAGCAGAACTTCATTAATTGCAATAGAGTCGTTCTGCGCAGCCATTAATGCAATAGAGTCGTTGGTTGTACTCTAACATGAAGGATCATGGCTTTATTCATCGTGCTACAGCCATATCAAAGTTGTGTAGAAAGCTTTTTGTACTTTACTGAGTACACTTCCCTTTTTGTGTAAGGACCAGAGGTACTAGGGAATAAAGCACGTTGGAAGCATTCTTTAACTGGTCTTTGGTTCTGATTAACCAAGGTTGCTTGGGAGAGTAGCTTCTGACTTTTCTTGATAATCGTGAAACTAATTAGTATGAGAGAAGGCTTCAAGTCTCTTTCTGGTTCTTGAACTAAGATTCTGATGATCCTTAAAGAATTCACGTTCACAAGATAAGTGCTTCCATCTTGAAAATAATCACGTCTATCTAGCCATTTGAGTTTTCATTCAGGCTAGTAGACGAGCTCCATATTAAGGACTCGGCAAGTCCAAAGACTAGTGGACGAGCACTTCTGTCACCTTTAGTGGACGAGCACTTCTGTTACTCTAGTGGACGAGCACCTCTGTTACTCTAGTGGACAAGCACTTCTGTTACTCTAGTGGATGAGAGCCTCTCTTACTTTAGTGGACGAGATCAGTTATTCTGGTGGACGAGAGTCTCAATTACTCTACTGGACGAGAGTCTCAGTTACTCTAGTGGACAAGAGTCTCAGTTACTCCAGTGGACGGATACATTCTGACCTTAATGGACGAGCTCCATATGCCACGTCATTGGACGAGCCATTCTGATACCTTATTGGACGGGCTATTCTGATACTTTATTGGACTTGCGGTTCTGATACTTTATTGGACGCACTATTCTGATACTTTAATGGACGCGCGGTTCTGATACTTTATTGGACGCGCTCCAAATGTCACGTTAGTAGACGCTGGCTTTCAACACTTTGGTGGACGCAAGTTTGTTTCTCTTGCGTTTTGGACGTGCGCTTCAAACACTACAGTGTTGGACGTCTGCTTGTTTACACTTTGTTGGACGTATCCCTTTTTTTTACTTTGTTGGACGTCTGCTTGTCTTATTTAATCTGCACACTCGATAGACAGGTTAGCAACCAATAGGAAGGTTAATTAAATCATTAACCAATGTTTAGTTCTCATCAAAACCTAGGGAAATGCACATCAAGCATTTTAGAGACTTAACAATCTCCCCCTTTTTTATGATGACAAACATTGAGATGATTTAATGAACCTCAAAATATCAACAAAGAAAATAGCATATAGAGACAGGTTGAAATTTTCTTAAGTGAACAGGTCATATCATATTCATTCTCCCATTCTATTTCTCCCTTTGTCCCCCTTTTGTCAACATCAAAAAGGGTTATCAAGTTTTATTTATGTGATATGTTAAGGGCAAGATAACATGTTAAGAAAGTCATAGTAATGCTGCAAGCATATTAGACATACTCCACTTAAACTATTGTATCATTACTCCCCCTGAACTAATGCTTAGTTGAAAGAACATGTATATATAAGTAATGACAGATTTAGCATGCATGCCTTAACATTCAGACATGTCATTAAACAATGCAATGCATGTTTAGATTATATCTAGTAAATAAGAACCTTTCTTTCATGAGGGGTTTAGTGAAAATATCAGCCCATTGATTTTCATTTTTAACAAACTTAATATCAAAGATGCCTTTCTGAACATAATCCCTAATAAAATGATGTTTGATTTTAATATGTTTAGCCTTAGAATGATGAATTGGATTTTTAGTTAAGCATATAGCACTCGAATTATCACACCATACAGATATGTTATGTTCATAAATAGAGTAATCCTCAAGTTGATGTTTTACCCATGAGAGTTGAGATCAGCAACTAGCAGCAGATATGTATTCTGCTTTAGTAGTAGACAAGGCAATGGTTGTCTGCCTCTTGCTTGACCATGAGACTAAACTTGCTCCAATGAAGTGACAACCTCCAATGGTGCTTTTTCTTTCTATTTTGTCTCCAGCAAAAAGTCAGCATCACAATATCCCACTAATCTGTATTCTTTTGATCTTAAATACAGCAAACCAATATTAGTAGTTCCAAGCAAATATATAAATATTCTTTTTACAGCCTTAAGATGAGATTCTCTAGGATCGGATTGGAATCTAGCACACATACAAACATTAAATTGAATGTCAGGTCTGCTTGAAGTTAAGTATAGTAGAGAGCCAATCATACCTCTGTAGACAGTTTGATCTACCTTTTTACCTTCATCATCTTTGCTTAGTTTTGCATTGGGTTGCATAGGGGTTTTCATGAGCTTTGCATTTTCCATTTTGTATTTCTTGAGTATCTCCTTGGTATATTTTTGTTGATGAATGTAAATTCCATCACTTGTCTGCTTGATTTGTAATCCAAGGAAGAACTTCAATTCTCCCATCATGCTCATCTCAAATTCAGCTTGCATTAGATTTGAAAATTCCTTGCACAGCTTTTCATTAGTTGCTCCAAAAATAATATCGTCAACATATATTTGAACTATAATAAAGTTCTCTTTAGAGCATTTTTTGAACAGAGTAGTGTCTACTTGTCCTCTAGTAAAACCATTATGCATCGAAAAGAACTGAGTCTATCATACCATGCTCTAGGTGCTTGTTTCAAACCATATAATGCCTTTTTAAGTTTGAAAACGTGATCTCGGTTTATCAAGTATCCTCAAAACCAAGGGGTTGTTTAACATACACTTCTTCTTCAATTATACCATTTAGAAAAGCACTTTTTACATCCATTTGAAATAGGGTAATTTGGTGTTGTGCAGCATATGACATTAAAATGCGTATGGCTTCTATTCTAGCTACAGGTGCAAAGGTTTCAGTATAATCAATACCTTCTTGTTGGTTATAGCCTTGAGCTACTAACCTTGCCTTATTTCTGACAACTTTACCATCTTCATCCAACTTGTTTCTGAAGACCCATCTTGTTCCAATAACTTACTTGTTTTTAGGCTTAGAGACAAGAGTCCAGACATCATTTCTGGTGAACTGGTTAAGTTCTTCTTGCATAGCAAGAATCCAGCTTTCATCCTCAAGAGATTCTTCAATGTGTTTAGGCTCCAAATCTGAAATAAAGGTCACATTGCTTGATTCTCTTAATGTGGATCTGATTCTTACTCCTTCAAAAGGATTTTCAATAATAAGATCCTTAGGATGATGAGTGTTGAACTTCCAATCCTTTTTGAGATCAACATGAAGATCTTGACTTGTCTGCTGACTGGTCTGTTCCACTTGTCTTTCAGTCTCAAGCACAGGTTCTGTTTTGGTTAGATCTGGTTGTTGACTTTCTGGCTTGTTTATATCAAGACCTGCAAGATCATCTTCTAGATCTGATAGTTCTTTATCAGTCTTTAAACCATCATTGAATTTAACATGAACAGATTCTTCAATAATACAAGTTCTTGAATTGTAAACTCTAAAAGCCTTGGACTTTTCGGAATATCCTACGAAAATACCTTTATCTACCTTAGAATCAAACTTTCCAAGATTATCTTTGGTATTCGGAATAAAGCATTCACATCCAAAAGCATGAAAATAAGATATGTTGGGGTTTTTTCCTTTCCACAATTCATAAGGAGTCCTTTTTAGAAAATGCCTAATAAGTATTCTGTTTCGTACATAGCAAACAGTGTTTACTTTCCGCCAGAAGTACTTAGGGAGGTTATTTTCATTGAGCATAGATCTAGCCATCTCTTGCAGAGATCTGTTCTTTCTCTCAACCACTCCATTTTGCTGTGGAGTTCTAGGTGCAAAGAAATGGTGAGAGATTCCATTCTCCTCACAGAACTGTCTAAACTGCTCATTTTCAAATTATCCCCCATGATCACTTCTAAGGGTAGAAATACAGAAACCTTGCTCATTTTGTACTCTTTTGCAGAATACTGAGAAAGCCTTAAAAGACTCATCCTTGTGTGTTAGGAAGAGTACCCATGTGTATCTAGAATAGTCATCAACTATGACAAATCCATATTTTATTCCAGTCAGGCTGGCAACACTGACTGGTCCAAACAGATCCATGTGTAACAACTGAAGAGGTCTAGAGGTTGATACTTGGTTTTTAGATTTGAAACTTGATTTTATCTGTTTACCTCTCTGACATGCATCACACAAAACATCTTTCTTAAAGCTAATATCAGGCAATCCTCTCACGAGATTATTCCTTTTTAATTCAGAAATTAGTTTCATACTAGCATGTCCTAGTTTCTTATGCCATAACCATCTCTCATCCTCTTTAGACATCAGACAGGTTACACTTTGATCTAAGAGATCAGACAGTTCAATCTTATAAAGATTTTGTTGCCTTTTAGATCCTTGGTAAAGGAAACATCAAAACCACTATCACATAATTGACTTATGCTAAGCAAATTGTGTCTTAATCCTTTAACCATAAGAACATTGGATATATAGGGAGGAGGGGGTTTACCACCAATAGTACCAATACCTATAACTTTCCCTTTCTGATTTCCTCCGAAGGCAACGTGTCCTCCTTTCTTAAGTTGGAGGTCTTGGAACATAGACCTTTCTCCTGTCATATGACGCGAGCAGCCACTGTCCAGGTACCAGCAATGGTGTTTTCTTTGTCCTGTTGAGGACATCTGCAACAAAAATTAATTGATCTTTAGGTACCCATATTTTTCTGGGTCCTTTTATGTTAGTTCTAGGAGTCTGTAAAGACTTCCTTCTCTTCTTATGGATACACTTAGACATAACATGCCCAGTTTTTCCACAGAAGTTACAAATAGGTGTTGATTTAGTTATAGTTGACTTAATGAACAAAGTAGGAACTTTAGTTGATACTTTATGATGTGTCTGATGGACATATCCAACACCTTCTTTGTTAAGAGAGTGCTTCTGAATGCCAAGAAGCTTAGTCAGATTGTCTCTACCATTAACAAATTTGGCAAGATCAGAAGTGAGCTCTTCCACTTTCTGTTGAAGCTTTTCAACTTCTTCAGATGGTGATGTTTCACTTGAGATCTTAGCTTCATTAGACTTTTCAGTCTTGACTCACCACTTCTCTTTAGTCAGCTTCTTGCACTCTTGAGATTTCTGTTTATGCTCACTGGTGAGCTTTACATACTCTCTCTTGAGGGATTTGAAGGCTTTAGATAAGCAGTTGGATTCCTCCAACAACTCCTCATAAGCATCAAGTAATTCCTCATAGTCAGGATGTACCTCATCATCAGAGTCTGATTCAGTGTTGGCCATCAAACATAGATGGGCTTCTTACGCAGTTTCTTCAACAGAAGATGTTGATTCCAGATCCTCCCAAGTAGCCATCATTCCTTTCTTCTTCTTCTTAAAGAATTTCTTAAAATGGGCCTTCTTGAGTTGAGGATATTCAGCCTTGAAGTGACCGGGCTTTTTGCACTCATAGCAAACAATTGGACTTTTGTCTGTTGAGGTGGATTCTTTGAAGTTCTTGTCCTTGTTGGACCTTCTAAATGGCCTATCCCTCCTGAACTTCTTTTTTTTGTAGGAGAAGTTTATCTTCCTGGTCAGGAGAGACAACTCTTCTTCACCACTCGTAATCCTCGAGTTCGATAGGGTCGGCATCACCGGATGACTCATCCGCCTTCGAGCCTTGGAACCTTTTGCTGACTTTTGATCAGCTTTCAGAGCAATTGACTTGCCCTTCTTTGGTGCAGCTTCATCTCCAAGTTCTTGCTCATGAACAGTGAGTGTTCCAAGAAGTTCATCCATAGTCAAGGTAGTGGGATCCTTGGCTTGGGAGATAGCAGTGACCAAAGGTCTCCACTGTTTAGGTAGACTTCTCGTAATCTTACAAACCTTCTCAAAGATTGGTATAGACTTTGCCAAGAGATTTTAAACTGTTGATGATAGTTTGAAATCTTCCTATCATCCGAGCAAATGATTCTCCTTCCTCCATGATGAACAGTTCATACTTTCTAACAAGTATGGCAAACTTTGACTCTTTGACTTTTGTTGTTCCTTCATGTGTGTGACTAAGGTGTCCCATATTTCTTTTGCAGAGTCACAGGCACATACCTTCTCAAACTCCTCCGGATCGAGAGCACAAATGATGTTGTATCCGGCTTTGTGGTTCAGCTCCCATTTTGATTTTTCTGCAGCAGTCCACTGAGCTTTTGGTTTGTCAGTGTTATCATCATTCTTGGGAATGAATGGACCATCTGTGATGACATCCCAAAGATCAGAGTTTGTGGATAGAATGAACCATTGAAATCTATCCTTCCAGTAGTTGTAGTTTTCTCCATTGAAGTAAGGAGGTCTGGTTAGGGAAGCTCCTTCAGTCTGATGATTTCCACTTGAACTAGTTCCAGTCGTCATGTCTATTCTTCAGGACCTTTTACCTCTACACTGTTAGATGCTCAACCCAGAGGCTGAGCTCTGATACCAACTGAAATAGACAACTATAAACACGAGAAGGGGGGTTGAATTGTGTTTATCAGAATTTAAGCTAAGCTGAAATCTTTTCGCAAACAGCGAGCTAGCTTTGGACGAGTGGAAGAATACAGGATGGACGAGTAACTGTTGCACACACACACACTTGATAGATGCAAGAAAAACTAAAGCAATTAAAGAGTTTAAGGGAAGAAGGATTAACACAGTGATTTATCCTGGTTCACTCTTTAAATCAAAGAGCTACGTCCAGTCCTTGGCAGCACCAAGATTTTTCCACTATAGCCGATAAGGTTACAGACTCAAGTATTATTTGCACACCTAGCCTCTTCAGGCTCAAAACAAGTATTATTTGCACACCTAGCCTCTTCAGGCTCACTCTGGTTTGTTTGAGAGATTGGGTTTGTAATAAATACAATTTCTCACGGGCAGATCTTTCACTAACACTCAGAGAGTGGTTTAAATGTAATGCTCAGGAAAGTCTGCGTAATAACTTCAAATGATTGAAGAATAAAGAATGAAATAATGAAGAAATAAATGCTCAGAGTAATGGCGTTTTAATGCAATGTATATTCTCTTCTTCTTCATCTTCAATGGCTTCTATATTTATGGTCTTCAAGCATTTAGGATCCGTTAGAGACATCTCTTCAAATGTTGGCTTCAAGCAGAACTTCATTAATTGCAATAGAGTGTTTCTGCTGCAGCCATTAATGCAATAGAGTCGTTGGTTGTACTCTAACATGAAGGATCATGGCTTTATTCATCGTGCTACAGCCATATCAAAGTTGTGTAGAAAGCTTTTTGTACTTTACTGAGTACACTTCCCTTTTTGTGTAAGGACCAGAGGTACTAGGGAATAAAGCACGTTGGAAGCATTTTTTAACTGGTCTTTGGTTCTGATTAACCAAGGTTGCTTGGGAGAGTAGCTTCTGACTTTTCTTGATAATCGTGAAACTAATTAGTAGGAGAGAAGGCTTCAAGTCTCTTTCTGGTTCTTGAACTAAGATTCTGATGATCCTTAAAGAATTCACGTTCACAAGATAAGTGCTTCCATCTTAAAAATAATCACGTCTATCTAGCCATTTGAGTTTTCATTCAGGCTAGTAGACGAGCTCCATATTAAGGACTCAACAAGTCCAAAGACTAGTGGACGAGCGCTTCTGTCACCTTTAGTGGACGAGCACCTCTGTTACTCTAGTGGACAAGCACTTCTGTTACTCTAGTGGATGAGAGCCTCTCTTACTTTAGTGGACGAGAGCCTCAGTTATTCTGGTGGACGAGAGTCTCAGTTACTCTACTGGACGAGAGTCTCAATTACTCTACTGGACGAGAGTCTCAGTTACTCTACTGGACGAGAGTCTCAGTTACTCTACTGGACGAGAGTCTCAGTTACTCTATTGCTCCCGGACACTTGAAGGCAGTCTTTGACACATCTTCTTCGACTATAAAAATTTGGTTATAACCTGCATGGCCATCCATACAGCTTAATATTTCATTTCCTGATGCTGAGTCGACAAGCATGTCGGTTATTGGCATCGAATATTCATCTTTAGGGGTAGCAGCATTTAGATTCCTAAAATCTATGCATACCCTCATTTTACCATTCTTTTTAATTACAGGAACTACATTAGAAAGCCATTCGACATACCTGGTTGTTCGAATGAACTTTGCTTTAAGTAGTCTCTCTACTTCCTCTTTGATTTTATGCACCACCTCGGGGGTAAATCTTCTGCTCGCCTGTTTGACAAGTTTGTAATCCTCCCTGATTCGTAACCGGTGTTCGACAAGATCCCTACTTAAACCGGCATTTCATCGTAGGCCCATGTGAAGCAATCTTTATACTCAGCAATTAGTCTGACAAGTCTTTGTTTGTAATCCTATGGCAGGAAAGCACTCACAAAGATAGGCCTTTTCTTTTCTTCCATACCTAAGTTTATTTTTCCAGGGGATCTTCCACTTCCACATTCTGCTTAACTTCGGCTCCTTTTTCAAAACTCAAAGGGTCGTCGTCAATGATACAATCTGCTAACACACTTGTTGAAGTGTGTAATTCTTTGTCGGCCAGATAGGCCGACAGTCTCCTCAACTGTAATTTAAGGCTCATTGTCGGAACTTGGCCGAGATTTACCGGCCTCTTCCTTTATCTTAACGCCAAATTGACTGAGAAGACTCGCTTCCAATGCATCCTTGTCCTTGTCGATGACCCCTTTGTTGACAGTTATAGGTCTGACGTTTGGTGAATATACCTTGAAATCAACATGTAATTGCTGAGCATAGCAAGCTACCGTCATCCGCTTCTATGATTTCTACCTGATCTTGCATATTCCACAAGAATACTTTCTGATGCACTATTGACGAAATTGCTCATACAGCGTGAATCCAATCCCTGCCAAGTAATATGTTGTAGCTTGACTTGGCTGGAATCATCACAAACAATGTCATCCTCTCGACGGTGCCAACCTGAATGTTCAACAAAATGACGCCATCTGACGGAGAAGTCTTGCCACTGAAATCAGTGATGACCATATCTGTCGGAATTAAATCCGACTGATCCTTCCCAAGATTTTTGAACATTGCTCTTGGCATCAAATTCACAGCAGCTCCCACGTCGACTAAAACCCTATTGGTAGGTCTTCCATCTATTACGGCCTTCACATGTAATGGCCTTAAATGGTTCCTTTGCTCATCAGTTGGCTTTTCCAACTGGGTCACGTTATCAAACACAGTAACCAAGTTTTCTTGGGCATACCTCCAAAAATCACCTGGATCTCTATCATTGTTGACACCATCATTATCGTCGGAGAAATCAACTTCGAGATATCCCTCATATTCTGATGGGATAAACAAAATCAATCATATCTTCATTCTCATACCCGGCTCCAGTATGACTTCATTTTCTGGATCTTCATCCAAAAACGCACCTCCAACCATTTTGCCACAATTTCTTTTTAAATCACTTTCGTCATCTGATCCTGACCTATCTGACAGTGGTCGGGTCATTCCCGCGCCACAATTATCCAGTGCCTCAATGATGTCAGCCAGATCTTCGTTTTGGCCATTTATGTCCATGTCTTTGCCGATGTTTATATCATCGTTTGGATCATTCAATGCCTCGATGACAGCATCAAAAGACACTTCTTCTTTGGTTAAATCGCACTCAGGCTTGAACGTTGCCAACTGTTGTTTTTCCATTCTCGCCTCAAACTCTTTCTCGAGTCCTGCAACCCTTTCCATGTCTACGGCACCGAGCGTGCCATTTGCCTGTGGATCTTGTTGGTGGCGATGCCTGCTCTAAGGCCTTCTTCTTCTCTAAAAAACCTGTGACATAAGCTTATTATGCCTGGCTTGATTAATAAGCCCCATCATATCAACTTCCATGGGATGGGTCTCTATCATGCTTTTCATTTTGGTACATCCACTCTTGTCAGCTATGTTGTCAGCCACTGCTACCAGACAACTAGTATCCTGTGAAGGCATTTCCTTTATGGTGATGCCCTCTTGCTTGGCAAGCTTCTTTTTTTGAGCCTGTCGGAGCCTCTGTAGCCTCCTCTTTTGACTCTTAGATATAGCCGGCTGACTTGACGGTCCTGACAAACCAGGTCCTGTCATCTTAGTGTTTTGAGATAATTGCCCCCTTTGGTAATCCTCATTCAAGAAGGGTGAATTTTGATTGTTGAACTTATTTTTCCTAAACCATTTCTGCCTTCGTGATTCTGGGAAGCAGGCCATAGCGAAATTTCTTACCCAACGATCCACTGTTACATTGGACGGGGGTTTCCTGGTCCTGACAGAATTGAGCCCTCCACCGACAGGCTTGTTACTTCTTACTGATTCTCTGACTGGCTCTTGAAGCCAACCTCCAGTGTTATTTTGTCTAGGTCTTGTCTGATACGTATGTTGCTGACGACTACCTGTCTGTTTGTTGACAGTATGCATATCACTTCTTTGCACACTATTAGACCCAGCATGGCTATTTGAGTGTGAGAACCTGCCCTGAATATTACCGTCACGAGACTCAGTTCTGTTTTGTGAGTAATATGATGGCGTTTTCTGTGCCCTAGCCATCTTGGCAGCATCATCATCATAAAATCCTTCACATTTTGGGCAAACTTTGATAATACCACCAGATTTCTTGCGTGTCATGAATTCGACAAGTGGTTCCCCTGGCTTTGGATAGATATTAAATGAATCTGTCAGGTCCATCTGGATATTCTGTCCGGCTCTTATATTGACCATGCTTATTCCCATAGGGACTTGACGGTCATTCTTATTAACTTCAGGGCCGAATGGTTCTGTGTCAATCTTCATGTCCGGTTTCTTGCCTGAAAACTTTAATCTTCCCTCTGTCAAACCTTTCCGAATGATGTCCCTGAAATGCATACAGTCGTTAGTTACATGACCAAAAGTATTATGAAACTTACAATATTTCCGATATTTTATTTCTTGGGCTTTCAATAGCCTATGATCCTCTGACAATTTTAACTGCTTATCTTTGAGCAGTATGTCAAATATTTGGTTGGCTTTGGTCACGTCAAATGTATACACTTTCTTATGATGAAAGGAATCCTTTCTCTGGCCCTTGCAGGCCTCAAGGCTTGACATGTATAAGGGGGACCAGTTTTCAATTCAACATAGTCTACCTCATATTCTTCAGAATTATTACCTTCTTCGTCGGAATCACTACATCCGAAAAAATTAATCTTTTCTCTTTTGAGGAATTTCCTCTGCTTGAAAACCTTTTCGGCCTTCAGCTGTTCAATTTGTCGGACCTTGTCACCTAACTGGGCAAGATCAATTAAGAGTTGGTTGACCAATTTCTTCCTAATATAGTAATCTAATCCCATGGCAACGATCTTCACTATCTCTGCCTCAGGGATGGGGGTGAAGCAGCAACTCCTCATTTGACGGAATCGGGCAAGGTAATCTTCGACAGACTCGTTATTCATTCTTTTAATACTGAATAAGTCTGTCAACCCAATTTTTAAATCACCCCTAAAGAATTGATCATGAAAGCTCCTCTCTAATTGATTCCAGGAATGTATGGAATTAGGTCTCAGAGTTGAAAACCAAGAAAAAGCATTCTTAGTTAATGAACTAGGAAAGAACTTCATTTTTAGTCCTTCCTCTAAAGCCAAATCTCCTAATTCGATTGTATATCAAGCAATGTGATCGACGGTTGATTCTCCACTTTCCCCCGAGAACTTTGACATTTTGGGTATTTTGTATCCTCGAGCCATTTCTGCCTGTTGGACCCAGTCAGGAAATGCCGATGCAAAAAAATGGCTGATTGGCGTAACCTATATTAAAACCAAACCTACTCAATGCTTGTTCGACAACTTGGTTAACATTCTGGTTTAGAACATTTTGACGAAGCGCTTCAAGAGCACCCTGGTTTATGACAAAGTCTTCGTCTTCCTCTGGTTGTAGAATATGTACATTTCCACATCTTAGAGGGACTCGACGATGGGGTTGTAGCCGCTCGTCGTCTTGTTCGGATCCGTCAAGTTGGATAACTTGTAGTTGTCCAACCTGTGGTTGGTTATTCTGACCTTGGTTGATATTCCTATTAACATTTCTAATGGTATTTCTATTGGCATTTTGGTTATCGTCGGGGACTAACACGCCCAAGGCTTTATTTAACCTACGTATCTCGTTTGCCAATGTCAGGCATGCATTATTTGTGTTTTCCATTAATGGCGTAATCACTTTACCCATTTGCTGAGTAAATGTATTCACTATGTCCAAGTTACTAGAGTTAATTTGTTGTCGAACATTGGCTAATGTAGCCTCTGATAGACCAACAATATTTTGCGGGGGTTGTCTAAGTGGGGATACTTGTGATCTTACTACTGGACGCTCTTGTCGAGTATGGGTTAGCACCACTGACCCTGTTATCTCATTCGCTTGACTGGGGATTTGCCCCCCAGTCGACGATCCTGCTTGTCCAGATGTATGGGCGGCCGTTGTTACTCCATTTGGATATGGTATGTATGCAAATGGGGTATCTGGGTTGACGACGGTCGAACCGTAAGGCATTCCATACAATGGTTGTGGCAGAGGTTGCGTAGTCCCTCTTGGGTTTGAATTCACAACACTCTGTGGAGACAACCCAGTAGTTGGCGGATTTATTTGTTGTAAAACTGGGGAAGTTGGTGACGGGAGTGTTCCCTGGCCAACTTCTTCATACCTATTGACAACTTAAGCATAGGAAACGCCTCTTCCCGCCACTAAACCATTAGTTCTATTATTTCCTGTATTAGTAGCGTTAGCCATGGTCGCAGGAGTATCATCAACTGGCGCGACAGTGGTTATAAGATCAACATCCACCGTTGACACAGGGCCGTTAGTGCTGACTACGCCTGCATTACTTGCACTACTCATATTCAGAGTTTTGGGAACTAGATGACGTTTGAATCACTCTCCCACTTCGTAGACGCATACAATAAATTTGTATGTCAGAGTTCGTGACACTATCCGAGTTACTCTAAACTCGTCCCACCGGGCGTGCCAATTTGTCAACGTTGGTTTTTGGTTCTCGACCAAAATTCCTTCGTTACAAATAATTGAAGATCAAACAAGTGTGGGACCTACGAGTTATGCGGTAATCTAATAAAAAATATGTATGTAAATTGTCTGCCAAGTACAAATTTGACAATTAGCCAAATTAGGAATTACTGGCAAAGACTTAGTGTTAAAACAAATATGTGAGTTTGAAAGAGATGTGCAGAATATTGTCAGTAATGAAAATTTGACAATAAAACTTCTTGAGTTTGAAAATATAAGTTTGAAGTTTAAAAGAAGGACAATTATTTAAAAGAAAATAACTTCCTAATCGTACTAAGTTTATGATGAAAAGAAAACTAAAGTTTGAAAGGAAAATTAAGTAAAGAAAGATCTAAATGACGCTACTTGCAAGAAGTAAAATAAACTAAAACGACGAACTTGAGAGAAATACTGGAAATTAAAAGGAACAACTAAATAACTCGAACAAAAGAGATGAAAATGGCTTTGAATTTTGTCATAGTATTGAAATAAGAATGATGGAAGGAATACTTGAATGTAATCCGTCAATCTACTTTGTGATCGAGATATGTAGGATGTGTATCAAGTAACCGACCTAGATAATGAAATAGTTTCTGAAATACTAAGTAATTAAGTATGAATACTTGACAGGAAGTAAAACTTAGATTTGAAATGTAAGAACACTACAAATGAATTAATATAAAAAAGGTAGTTATTTATTAAAGTTGATGAAGAACAATTTCTGAGAAATTGAATAGAAACGAATGAAAATGTTAATTTAAGTAAAAGATGTCAAAAACTAGGAACTACTTATAATATTAGAGTAAAAGGAAAACTTGACAAGCATGAAGTGCAGAAAAGTAATGAAAGCTACAGAAAGAATATGAAGAACATGATGAATAAATTAGAAAGTGTACGAAGAACTTGAAGGAAATGAACCAATATTGTATTGAAATTGAACATTGTATTGATGGTAAAAGGGTGGAAGGAATACTTGAGTTAATCCGTCGGTTTGCTGTGTGATCGATACGTGTAGGATGTTTCAAGTTTCCAACCCTTATTACATTGTAATAACTAGTATTTATAGGCAAATAAAACAACTACCTAGTAGTAACTTCCTATCTAAATGACTGCCACGTATCTTGGCAGTTCTCTAAATTTTAAATTTAAACTACTTGTCAAACAACTCTTATAACTGCTCAATTTCTTGAACCGCTCAGCGTCAACTTGATTATCTTCGATGGTCTGGCTGCTTGATAGCTTATCTTGCTAATGCCTTGTCAGTCTTGAGGACTTAGCCATTTTCACACTTCTCTGTACGTTTGTCATCTCTTCTTAACACTTTGTCAAAAAACTTGGTTGTCAATTTATCCTTTCTGTCGACCAGTATTTTATTGTCAACTAAATATTTTCAATACTTAGAAAATATTAGTCATTACTCTGATTCCTTCGTCAGCCTGTCGAAATGCATCCGTCAATAATCAGAAATTTCACCCCTAACAGATGGCCCCCCAAGTTTTGCTTTTCGACGGTCATGTTTGTCTGACATGACAACCGAAGAACTTCTTGTCAACTCTACACTTGTCAATTCTTCTATAATCTTCTGAATTCACTGTTCTTCTTTATGTCAATTCTTTCTGTCAACTTTCCGTTTGTCGACTTAGCACTTGTTAACTTTCTTTTATCCAAAACAATATATATCAATTTTGGGACTTCTTTCTCAATTTTTATGCAGCCTCTTTCTGTCTGTCTAACGAAAGCTCAAATTTGAAAATTCATTTTTAACACAACGTGAGTTGAAGAAGTGGTAGAGTAATTACCTCATGAGTTTCTGATACATATTCTAGAGCCAGATTCTCTTAACTGGAACCCAAGCAAGCTCTCCATCTTTAAAAAAATGATAATTTCGGAATGTGCTTCTTTTCTTTCTATAAAAAACTCATTCTTATTGCCAACCTTCTTTGGTTTTGTATGGATAAGCAAATGTGCAAACTTCGTTGCAATTCTCGGAAGAGCAGTATATTTTTTCTGAAGAAAAAAGAAAATAGTTTCATATTCAAAGAATGTATCATCCAAGTCTAAAAACTTCACTTAGTGGATGTTTGGTAATGTCCCAGTCTACCTCAAAACCATGTCCGGAGAGAAGCTACAAAGAATAGCTTCTAGTGCTCAACGTAATTACGAGGAAATCCACTCAGATCCAAACACACTATTAATGTATGAATAATAACAGAGTTGGATATTGTCCCAAAAAGTAAAGTAAATTAATGTTGAGGAGCATCTGCCCTCCCTCAAAATTGTAGTTCCACCACTTCTTACATCCCTATATTGTCAAATATTTTTGTTTTAAATTCTGGCTTTAATTCATAAAGGAAAAGGTATATTTAAGCCAAGATTTAGATCAATTAAAATTATATTATCTATATCACCCTAAAAGCAATGTTTAAGGATCGTTCAATACGCCCAATTACATCTATTAGCATCCTAATGTAGATTAATCAAGTAATAAGTAGAATTTTAAAAGTAAATATGTTGTCTTTAGCTTTCGTGGAATAAATGAAAGAAATCAGCTTATATAGATAGAAAGAGACGGAAGAAAAATGGATGGAAGGGGATTTGTATGATATTATTTTATTGAAGGAAAGAAAAATAGGCTGCATTTTTAATTTGCTATTAAGGAGCAAATAGTGGTAAAATCACCCAAGAGCGTTTGGATGAGATGGTACAGGTCTCTTCCAGCTTAATCGAGGGATTAATCTCCACAGTCACGCGTGGAGGATACTATAAGGAACAAAACAAAAAACAATGGTAAAATCGACTACTAATACCAAAATTGAAATTAGCTTGATATATTTAGAGAAAATAATTAATTATAAAGGTTACTAGGTTGCTAAGATTTTTTTCTCTACTTAGTAAAAAAAAAATATTTTTTTCTCTATTGTCCACTAGTGCTAAGTTTTTTATTTTTATTTTAACAACACTAGTGCTAAGATAATACACAGAAAAAACAACTTCAAATTAATTTTTGTATCCCACAAACTAAACTCTCAATACACTTGTATTTTTTATCTTAATCTCATCTTTCCCTTCCTATTAATTCCCATGGAGGAATAAAAATAATGAAAAAACCCATCAAAGTAAGCAAATGAATTTATTTACTTTAATTTACATTTAATTTAAAATGTATCATAATTTTAATATTTATTAAATAATTAAAAATAAATAATTTTTATTTTATAACAATTGCCCTTTAAAATACTCTTGTCCAGTTGTCCGGATGATGAGATCACCTTTTTTATGCAGCTAGCAACGAAAATCTCTTTATTTAGAAAATAAATAAAAAATATGGTTCTCGACCCGAACATCAGAAGCCACCCTGGGGTAATGGGCCCATAACCCATCCACTAAATATTTCTACTTTCATTTTGGTCTGGGTATTTTCTTCTGAGGAGGGATTCGAACGTTTCTCGCACTGCACCCAAGAAGCACAAGCAATATTTTCTTTTCTAATTTTATTTTATCTTTGAAGTCATTTTATTTTCTCACACGTTGACGTTCGGCGAAAAGAGTGTGTGTGTAGATTTGAGTAGTGTGATTCGGATTCCGTAGTTACCAATTGATGTCTAATTCGGACCAATTGGTGACGTAAGCCAAAAAGAACCCCTTCCTTAAACCCTTTTGAAACCATTATCTGCAAAAACCCTAACCTCACAATGGAGGAACAGAACGAAGGAGCAGATAACAGAGTACTCTACGCACTCTTAAACTTGTCTCCAGAAGCTTCCGATGAAGAAATCCGCAGGGCTTATCGTCAATGGGCTCAAGTCTATCACCCTGACAAATACCAAGCTCCTCACGTATGCTCCTATCTCATTGTTCTATGCAATTTCTTCAATTTGTCAATTATTTAGTTGTTTTGCTTTGTCTTAGATGAAAGATATTGCTACGGAGAACTTCCAACGAATATGTGAAGCGTATGAGATATTGTCAGATCCAAATAAGAGGCAAATATATGATATCTATGGCATGGAAGGGTTGAACTCTGGTTTGGAGCTTGGTCCGAGGCTGGATAAAGCTGAAGAGATCAAGGCAGAGCTCGAGAGACTCAAGAGAAGGAAGCAACGAGAAAGGATGGCGTCACATTTTCGATCTTCTGGTACAATTCTGGCCAATTTGTCTTTGCCAGACTGTCTAGATGGTGATGGCCTCTTCAGAGGGTATTGCTCACTTCTTCATACTTTTCACTGTTACTCTGAGAATTTGAAAACCTAATGTTGTTATTGTTATTACATTTATTATTATTAGATTGATAAAACAGCATGCCTTGCTTTAGTAATGATTTTAATGATATTGAGACTCCATCTTAATTGAACAAATTATGGACAAAAACTGAAAATCCAGGGCAAGATATCACAGCTTAGGTTCTTAATTTTTCATCCAAAAACCTTCCTCACAGTCACATGTCAGTTGCTCGTTGCAATTTCCGTGTTTACGAACTCGTCTTTGTTATTTCATTTGACTATTCGTGTCTTTTATTCTGTTTCTGAGTATCAGAATGGCTATGACAAGCGAAATTGAGTCTCAGTTATCAAAGCGTAATGCTATTACAATTGGTGGCAATTTAGCAGTTGAAGGAGATGAAGGTGGTGGAGCTGCCACTGCTTTATTTAGGCATCAAATTTCACAAGCCTCATCGATAGAATTTGTGGCTTCAGCTGGTTTACGTGCACTAATCGGGTGCAAACATCTCGGTGGGTAACATGTTTTTGTAAATCAATTTATAATGATGCTTTACATGTTCCTCACTAGTGCTTGATATTCCAGTAATATATCATCACATTCAGCTGCAACAATGGGCATTGCGATGTCTTTGCGAGATGGTTCATTGAATCTTTCAAATTTATGGACCCGTCAACTGTCAGAAACAGCAAGTGGACATGTATGCCACCCTCTACCTTGAACTTTTCTTTCTTTTCAATGACTTGATAACCAGTGCACATAGAGTAAACTTTGGGATGTAGTGGATAATATAACAGGGAGCTGAGATGAATAATTATGCATAACATGGTGCGGTTATATATGGATCAGCTAGTAATGTATTAAAATACGAATATACGTTTATGGATAACAATGACATCAATTACTTTGATTAGCTGTGAGATTTGTTGATATCAAGGTCATCAGCCTCAATATCTGTCATTCATCTAGAATAGCAAGACGTACAATTTTTTAAACAAAATATATATCATCATTTGATTTTGCATAACTCAAGGGAGCAAAGGAATGGTTTGTGCGTCGCTTCCAAGTTCCAACTGGTGAGACACAAATGACCAAATCTTTCAAAATGTAGTGTTGCACATGAATTTGGCCATAACTAACCATGTCACGTGGGCCAATCAATTATTGTCATATTAAAGCATAAAATTGATGAGCTGGCCTTTTTGTTACTTTGAGAATCATGAAATAGCTTTGGAATATTTTCTACAAGTAATCACTCCCTTGTCACACGTGTTACAGATACAGCTTGATTTGGGACGACAATCATCTATAGCTGTTGGGTGGCAAAAGAAAGATGAGAGAAGGACTGCCTCTGGAGAAGTGAAGGTACTTATGTTTTCTGCATAATAAGTTCATCTGGAACGGAAATTTATTACCTTGAATATGTAAAAACAGTTGAAAATCTGTTACTCGTTTGGATGAGCTTTTTAAAAAAGTGTTTTTATGATATAAAAATAGAAGCAAAAGCTATTTTACGTTTGAATGAACCTTATATTATTATTTTTTAATAAAAAGGGCTTTTGAGAGATTTATTATAGGGACATTATTGTTCAATAAAACATTAATGATCTTCACTCTCTCTTCTATTACTTTTCCTTTTTTTAGAAGCTAGGAATTGTAACTTCTTAAAAAAGCACCAAAATGTGTTTTTTTACTATTTTTACTTTTTTTTCAAAAGCCCATCCAAACACCAATATTTTTTTCAAAAGCACTTTTATTTAAAAATAAGTGATTTTTTTTAGAAAAAAGCCCATCCAAACAGGCTCTTAATCCGGTTAACCAAGTTATCAAGTGATTAGTTTGTATGGCACGTGCAAGTTGAAATCATATATATTGTCATTATTTATCACTAATCTCACTGTCAATCAACTCATCCTCTCCAAAGGTTGTATATATCTTTCAAGGCTTTGCTTTCACAAACTTTTGGGTCTGGGCACTAGTAAGGTCAAATACTCATTATTAATAGTATAAGATTTACATGACTTATTTTTTATGCCGACCAGCATCAATGAAAATGTTCGATACCATGTTAATCTTCCACAAGTAAAGCCTTTAACAAACAATAACTGTTATTTGCAGTGCAAGAATAATTGCATAGGTTGTTGTAATCAGCAATGTTGGTCTTGCTTCCTACAGCAATTAGATTTAGAATTTGGAAGATACTTGAAGCTGTGACTGTTATCTTAAGGAATCCCCCCTCCCCCTCCCCCTCCCCCTCCCCCCTCTCTTAAATAAATAAATCAATAATAATAATCTGTATAATGCATCATTCTAAGCAAAATAAGACTCATAAGAGTATAAAATTGTGGTAGATCATGTACTTCCATCTTATAAATAGTATCTTAGATTTTGCTAGTTTTATAGGTCGTTTAAAGTTTTTCATCTTTTCCAATATTAAATTAACTCTTTCTCAAATCCTTTAGTTTGGCACAAGTTCGTTTGAGACAGCAGTTAATTACACTCACCGCTTTTCTCCTAAATCGCTTGGCTGCATAGCGGGAAGATTTGGAAGGTATGCTAAATATTATTGGATGTGAATTTAGAGGGGTGTTTTTTCAAGCTTCTGCTTTTGTTTTTCAAGAAGAAAGTATCTAATGATATCAAGCTGAATTTGGTTGCCGAATGTTCACAATGTTACATGATTTTGTTGGCAAAGGTTTTGGCAATTGCATCTTAATATGAGTATTGGATAACATATATAATTGATCGATAGTTTATTTTAGTTTCACAGTATTTATATCAAATTAACAAAGCAACGTTCTTGTATCACTTGAAACTAACATTTCTTTTAAAAATAACTTATTTGTAATGTGGTTCTGACTTATTCCATCTATATCATGGCCTTTCTTTTATCGAGAATAAAGTTTACTGATTGAAAGAGAAAAAGTATGTTACATTTCAGATAGGAGAAGTGTGATTGTAAAGCTTGGTTGTGGGCTCATGTTTGTTCAGATAAATTCCTTGTTCGTTGTGAAGCTAACACAAAAATCATTTAGGTTGTAGGATTATATAACTTCATTGATGCTATTAAAATTTGAAAGTCGCAGAGGAAGACCAAAGAAATTTTTAGGAGAAACCATCAAAAAGGCCTTAATCTAAATATTTTGTTGAAATTTTGGTTTTTGATAGAACTCAATACCATGTTTTAACTCATGTAGCCGACCCAACTAGTTGGAAAAGGCTCATTCTGCTTAGTCATTAGCACTTACACTCAATGCTTGAATTGGTTTGTATGCTGTCTGTTAACATTAAACAGTTTAATCTTGTAGTTCTTCCCTTGAGCTTGAAGTTGGTGGTGGGAGGAAGATATCCAAATTCAGCAGTGTGCGCTGGTTGTATACAATAGGAGTTCAGGCAATGCAGTTAACGTTTTTTTTTAATTATTGTTTTTTACATTTTGTCTCTTTCTTTCTGTGATTAGATAAGTTGGTATAGGCTTAGGATCAAAGCTTGTATTGACTGCTACAATGCTACTATATAAAATCAATTTGCTACCATGAGTATTCCATGTTTTTTTCTTCACATTAATGGTTCCTCAGTTTCCACTTTCCACCAATGGAATCAATTGTTCTTAAAGATTCTATTGTGTAATCCTCCCTTCCCTTCACTTACTCCTTGTAATTTGCTAGTAATCTGAAGTTCATTGCAAGATGCTTCTTTTTCCCCCCTGTTCATATTTTGTTTGTATATGCTGTCTTACATTATTTTTTAAACCTTTTCAGGGTATTTTCTGGAAATTTGAACTCTATCGGGGGGCCAAAAGTTAATTATTCCTGTAAGGGCAGTTTTGGTTCTTTATGCATTTAGCCCGATATATAATAGACATTATAAAGGGCTTTGACCTGTATTCAAATATTTTACTTAAGATGGTTTGTGTGTGTATTCATGTTGATTGTTAAGAATTATGATGCTCTAAAGACCAATCCAGATAGTTAAAGACCATGGTCCTGGACTGGGTGAGGATAATGGGCAACCCATAGATTAATTGCTGGACCCAAGTTGTAGGCTGCCCAATGTGTGAAAGTGTATACTAGGAGGAAAAGAGGGGTGTAAGGTAGGGCTGGGTAGTCTAGGAGGCTGTTTCCTAATGTTAGCGGCAGTTATTATTAGTGGTGTGGTAGTTATTTTGTCATTTTGTGTGTGAGCCTGGTTAGGGAGGGATATAGGCATTAGGCAGATTAAGGGTTGGCATTCTGGATTGTGTTTTGAGTGGAGCACAGATAATTCTCTGTACGTGCCGAAGCTCTGGGAGGCATACTTGCCTACTTGTATTTTATGTGCTGTACTAGTGTATGACATTATAAAAGTACTGAACCTGTAGCTTTAACGGTATTTTTGTATTTTATGGCTTTGCATTTCCTAACAAATTGTCTAATTTGCCGGATATGTGGAAGGGAATTTCAAATGTTGGTGCAGAAGTGATAGGAACTGATATTAATAGTAGAAAATACCATGAACAACCAGGGAGCCAAGTCCCAATTACAGCGGTAGGATATAGAAACTGTAGAGACAGAAATACAATAAAATAAGAGAGAAATAAAAGCAGAGCTGCAAGTGCAGTCTCTGCCCCATGACCTAAGCAACCCCAAACCTTTCCAAGTTTCAGAATAATCTAAATCATCCCCGCACTTTCCTATTTATTCGGTCCATTAACTGAATGTTTGTTTTCCATAACCCCCTTAGGTAAATGCTAATTGTTGCCTTTATTTTCTCCACTCCCACTATCTCTCACTAGCTGTAAATGCACAACCACTAGTTCCCACTAGCCGTAAATGCTTCCACTTACTGCCCTCTTAACCCACTCCACTTCCACTTCCACTTCTACTAGTTGTTTAATTGTGGGTATATCAATACCCCTCTGACGAGTTTCACCTTGTCCTCATGGTGAAGGAAACCTCCACCTGACTTCCATTGTTTGAAGCTTTACTATTCACATTGACCAGGCTATGTTTGAAGCAAACGAGCCCCCACCAGGCTCCCATTGACCGTTATCAACTCTCACAATAGAAGACATCAAAGAACTAAAGTATCCATGACTATTTACATTGGTTTCACCGCTAGCATATAGCAGGTTTACTTTATCAAATTCATATTCATTGTTGATATTGGACCATGGCCTAAGATTCACTGCAGTGGTTGTAAGTGTTTGGGTAACTAGAGAGTTATTTCTTTCCTTTTGACTTGAGTCGACATGAACTTGCTGACAAACTATTTAGATAATACATCTATTAAGAAACTTGAGATAATGTTGCAATTTTAATTTGCTTGTTTGACTTACTTCTTGGGTTTCTAACCTGCTACAAATGAGCTATTACTTGCAGATTTTGCTGACAAGGGATTTGAACCCCATGTTTGCTACAGGAGCATTGGTTGTTCCAGCATCTCTTTACTTTCTGCTGAAGGTTGTCATTCAAATCAACTTTATGTTGATAACCAACTTTTTGAGCAATTTAAGCATCTCATTGCTCTCCACTTTTTTATTTTTTTGAAGGCCTATAAATATCTATATTCAGTTAATTATTAATGTGCCAGTTAAGGAGAATATTTTTTGTTGTGGTGGTTTGCTTTTCTCTGAACAATGCTAGTTCACTTGGATCCTCCTTGTTATCTTCTGCCAAAGAGAATGTTATTCCAAATGAGCTATCAATATTCAATACTGCGATATCCGCAAGTTCTGCTAACAAAGTTTTGTAATGAAAATATCAAATGAATACTGTGCACAACCAGCATCTTGTAAGAATACAGTGCTAGATGTGGTACCTGCCAATAATTTCCCTCTCTAAGTTATAAGTGTCCGTTATCAACTATTTTTGTTGCTATTTAGGTATTGTCTGCCTAGTTACTGTATTGCCGTACATGAAAGCAAGGACTTGGAAGCTGTATTTTCTTTAGGTGGTATTTTCTGTATATTTATCTTTTGATTCTTACCTTATCTTGACCTCCACTCGCAGAGCATGTGGATAGGCAAGAAAAAATTGAAAATAAAGAAATTTCATCCCAAACTTTTCAATGATGAATTCATTCATATAAGCTGCAGCATTAGTTGCAAAGATCTTGGTCACCACTTTTTATCATGCAGCATTTCTGGTGAAGCACTATAGGAAGAAATGTGATAATACTTATTTTTCAATTAATATGACAGACGTGGTTGTTTGGTTTACTGAACAGTTTGATGATATTTCCCTCGTCTTTTCTCCTAATATTTGAGTTCTGTGTATTTACAGAAATTTTTTATCAAACCTTATTACCTTAGAAGGAATAAGCAGAAGGCTCTAGAGAAGGATGAGAAAACTTCTGCTCAGGTACGGGTGATTAGCATGTCTAAGGAGTAGAGGCATGGGCTTTTATTCTCCTTGTATCATTGTTGTTTCTTGTTTGTTACTACTACCCACTTCGTGTCAAACATGTTAAATTTTTTTGCTGTGTGATAGCTGTGACAATATACACACTTCAATTTTGTCCATGTATGGTACACCTTCTTGTGCTTATATGAGAGAGGGGGAAAAAATCTGAGTTCTTGCCAAGGGATTAAATTGTTCATAGTGGAAGTCTGAAGCATTCATTTGGAATTTCTAAGAGTATTCTTTGTAGTTATACTTATTTGATTGTGGAGTCACAGGTGATTATAATATTCACCCAGTTACTCTACTCCTTTGTGTGCGAGTGTCTTTTTTGCATTACAGACTTTTAGGAGGTGTTTGCCTTGCCGTCCTTTTGACATTGGTATGTAAGACACCCCAGTATTTTGAATGGAATATGCCTGGGAATTGTAGATTTCTCTATTATCCCCTTGATTGGTTGTCATATTACGGGAATCCAAGATACTTGCTGTGTGCCTGTGTTAAATATCCAAGTGCAGTCCAAATAAGATTATAGTTGTATAACAATTGTATGCGCTAATGCATTTTTGAGATTTGAGAATCTGTAATTTTCTGTTGTCATACATACATTGGGGCTTGAATTCCCATTTGTTTCATATTCAAATCTCATATACTAGTCCAATATACTTTAGGGTTACATTGCACTAAATGCCTCCTTATAATTAGTGCTTGTAGAGGAGTCCGTTACAGAATCAGTTCAAGAGTCATGTTTCCTAGGGATGAGTTTGTTTCTATGCATTTTGAACTTGAAACAAGGCAGCTGTCTCCCTTATTTCTTGTGGTATGAATGCCATACTTATATTATTTGCTTCAATTTCTTAGAAATGACATCTGTCTTAGGTGGCAGGCATACCCGTATCTCTCCTCTTTTGCCGAATTCTATTGAACATGCTGGTTAACATCTTCCCTGGGGGAAATATTTGTGCAGGTTCAAGAAGCAAGGGCTGCAGCAGAGAAAGCTCAGAAATTACAACAGAATGTGGCTACTAGGAAAAGAAACAGACAAATAGAAACCGGTGGACTGGTTATTATGAGAGCACTATATGGAAATCAAAGAATTTTGAAGAACCTAATTTCTTCAAGTGATAGCTTTGAATCAACTTCAGAAGTCATAGATGTGACAATACCTCTGAATTTTCTGGTTAATGATTCTGGCCAACTCAGGGTATGTTTCTTTTTTTCTTTTTTTTTGCAACACGTGTTCTCACAAAATACTATATAAACATTTGTTAGTTAGTTACTAAGATTTGTAATTCTTAACAAATTTTTTCTGCCTTCTTACCACATGAATGAAGTTACTGCCATAAGTATAGGATAAAATGCAGGATACTCCTTTGATCAGGTATGATGGATTAAAAATTAAAAATGGAGCTTTCTCAAGAGTAATTGGAGACAGTAACAGAAACTTCACAGATAGGGTGACATTTTTAAATTTAATATCTTGGAATAAAACATAAATTTTAAATCAAAGAGTTGCAGGGTCCAAGGACATGGTAAAAGTTACTTGCCTCTTCATGTATTTGTTGCACTATGTGATTACTTAAATAACTCTGAAATCTTGGTCGAGAATCAACAATTTAACACCTTCGTGTATACCCAGGGAGACAGCAGAAACCTAATTCAGAGGTCTCTCAATTAAGCGAGAATTTATTTTTATATATATGTGTGTGTATGTATTTGACGTGATAATAGCTTAAAAAGTAACTATCCACAAGACCATAACTAGTACGGGCACCCAGGATGTAACACATCTTTCGCCTAGTTTGATTATTTCATGTTAATGTTGGTTTTTATTCTTTATCAATGAGGCAAACTTCTATATATATATATATATATATATATATATTTCCTCTTATTATTACTGAGTTTATGCAGTTGGCGTTTCATGCAACTTGTGACCGATCTTGTATAAGCTAAAGATTTGCCATAGATCAACATTGTACTGTTGAAACCATCTTGTGACTTTACCAAAATTGATTGTTTGGAATTCGCCTGGTTTTGCTTTTTGAGACTGCCGATGTTTAATGAATGTCCTATTTATTGTTGATTCAGCTTCATGAAGGTGTTAAAAAATCAGGCATCATGGGCTTTTGTGATCCATGTCCAGGAGAACCTAAACAGTTGTATGTAGAGTACGCTTATGCCGGCAATCAACACAAGGTATTAAGTATTAACAGTTTGGAACGGTTTCTTTTAAGTGAGTGACTCAAATGATAGAGTTATCCACCCTTAATTTGATAAAGTTATTGTTATTTGTTTACTTCAGAGATAAACTTACTTTAGAGAGCAACGATGCTGCTCATGTTACCATTTAGAAATTTTATATTATAAACTTCTTCTATCTTGTTGATACTTGGGCTAATACAAAAATTTGAAGCAGGTTTATGTTGGTGATTATGAAGAATTGCTGATACCCCAGGGCACCCACAGGATATAAAAATATTTTATACGCATCTTTAACATTGTTACCTCTTGCAGTTTTGCCTGGTTTACATGCTTGAGGTACATTTTATTCTGTTAGATTGAGTTAGAAAAGGTACCTCTTACAATTTTTGGGTCATTGTTACCTTCACCTATTTTTTATTTTATTTTTTGTTCTCTTCTTCTATTACACCCCAAAAATGTATAAAATAAGGGCATTTTAGGAGGTAAGTATAGTATTTTGTCAAGCTACTACTGTCTACACTGTTAACTCTGCTGCCTGACCCCAATTTCATTTGTCATACTCCTCTTATTGCTGATTCACTGCCCATCATATAAATTCACTCCTGGGCAACGGCTGTTGTAATTCTAATATGATGTTTTTACTTTTTAGTTTCCGTTTGGGTTTGTACTAAGTAGTTACTACACTACTTACAAAAGATCTTATCCAAAAGATCTTCTCCATTTCTTACGAGAAATAAAACAATCTTTTTCCGACAATATTGACAATAACAACCGGGAGTAAAAATGGTTGCCGAGACATTTTGTTTGTTCTCTCTTACACTGATTATCTTATTGCAACCTAGCAATTAAAAGACTTGATGTATATATCATGCAGCTTCCAATTGAGCGATGAGTAATTTTACTTTGTATTATATCTAATCATGTGGTTAAAACCTAAGACTGTCATAGATAGTAGTTATAATAATTTAACTTTTGATGATGTGATAAAATATGGATTATACTGTAAAGTTCTTTCTGCTACTTGTTAGATAAAATTAAATTGATTGACTGTTCTGTTTATTTAACATCATAAAAGAAACGTGGGCTCTACTAAAATAGTTGCTGCACTTGGTACGCTCTTATTTTCATGTCACTATTTTATTTTACATTTAAATAATTATTTCCTTTTTATTAAAGGAATGAATTATGTTCTAGGTCACTTGTTAAGACCTGAAGACAAAAAGAAAAAGTAGCGAAGTTATAAATGTTCTCCATCATAATTTCTGTATGTCTTCTGTTCCTTGAGCCAAACTCGAAGCTGAATTGAACCTTTGTCAAAAAAAAAAAAAAAAGATGAATGGAACCAAAATAGAAGAGATTAAACCATAAATCAAATGACCTAATGTGAAGTGAAGGAATGAACAAAAAATTTATGAAAGAGAATTTATAGTGTGAATTCTTAGTATTTTGAAAATAACAAAAAACTTGACTTCTTATTTTATTATTATTACGTGTGTAGACATATTGACAAATGACGAATAATTTGGAAAGGAAGTAATTTGAAATTACGATAAATGAGATTTTTTTTTAAAAATAAAATAATATGAAATCATTTGAAATTCTAAAAAGAAAATTACTTAAAATAATTCTAGAATGTTATATAATTAAAAAATAATTTGAAATCCTAAAAATTTAATGAGAAGTAGATGATATAAAGATTAATGGTTACAAATTGATAGTTTATAATATTAATTGCATTAGAATAATAAAATAAATAAGAAAATATTTGATAAAACAATAATTGTCATATAAGAAAAATATATAGTAGAAACTAGTTTCGGGAAAAGAAGTTAACATGGTGATATATGGCATGAGAACTATGTTCTGATACAATAATTTTATATAATAATTTTATAATATTAATAAGGATTTAATTGTTACGTAATATTATTGTAAACTTTTCTTTACACGTTAATCAATCATAAATTATCATACTATTAAAAATATTTTTTTTTAAAATGATTATTAAAGATCATTCACATCATGGTTTTTATTTTGTGAAAATAAATTTAGGGTGAGGGGATGGTGTCTCAATCCAAGGCAGGGGAAAACCTTTGGGCTCAATGAACATTAACAAAGGAATTTACATTTACCTGACTTCAAGGAGATTAGTGGGGACTCGATCCTGCAATTTGTCATATACGAGACCTTATCATGCTTCACTAGACTACGGATGACAATGGGTAGGGTTTGAGTAGGGTACTACAGTACCCATCCTCATACTCGCGTTTGAAAAATTTACTTTTACCCGCGTGGGTGGCAACTTTAGTGCCGTTACCTGTATCCTCTGGATACCTAAGTACCCGTACTCGCACTTTAACAGTGACAAAAGCAATAAATTGTGAGAGATTTTCAAAAATCTAGAAAATGGTTCAAAGCATATAACAACGCACAAGTATCATAATACAATTAAATGGCCCAGTGGTCATGACCTTACATATTTGTTAAGTTGGTGCGAGTTCGATTCATGCCTGCAACATTTTTGTTGAGTAATATGACCGTTATTCAACGGACACCAAAAATCAAAATGGCAAAGCACCGTTGTGCGGATTCAAACCCATGACCTATGCATGCAAGGGACATGCCCGTTTGCCGTTGGGCTAACAAGTATTATGTGTTAGTATGTAATCACTATTGTTACTTAAGTAGCGAATTTGGCAATTACTGAATCCTTTGAAGGGTTGTTTTGCTTCACCAAGTGACATGAGTTGGTCTATAAATAGGACCATCTGCATGTAGTGATGGATACGACAATCTCATAATTTCCCAAGCCTACTTCACTCCAAACCACCTTCTTTTCTCCCTTGTGCGTAGAGAGAGTTAGAAAGACTATTGTTCTGTAAACTACCATTGACGATACGGTTGGTTTAGGGTGTGCAAACCAAACCAAGGTTACTCCATTGTATCCTGAAGGGGATTCGTCAGTTTTAACTGTTGCATCCAATCTACGAGGAAAGATTGGTGGGGGCAAATCGAACCTAAAGCCCAGTGTTCCTACACGTCTTGGAGATTGCGCATTACCATTGTTTTCTACTTCTTTGTTGCTGACCAGACCCCATTTTCTAACAATATTTAGGTTCGATTTTCGTTTTATAAAAATGGTTGCAACATTGAAGGAGATGACATTGTTAAATTTTTTAATTTAACATGTGTATAATATGTGGATTAGCATTAATTGGTGATTAAATTATAATTAAATTATTAATATATCAGTTATAAAATTAATTCTTAATTACGTAACCAATTGGTGAATGGGTATTTACTAAGAGTGACCCTATGATGGGCTGGGCCATTCTAATGTTAACCCGTTGAGAGGTCCCTACTCTCTGCTGGTAGGTTATAAGGATTGCCTCCCCATTAGGCATTCCAATAGACACACATACTGAACCAACCAGAAAGAGAGAAGTAACTCTCTCACATTCTGATCCACTGTTCAACCCTCTCACAATCTGATCTACTGTGATGGATTCTGCGATGCTCCAAGGTGCGAAATTCTTCTCCTCTCCTTTGATTAACATGTCTAATATGCTATAATTTGTATTTGTATGATGTTCTAAACAAATTAGAATTATAGGTTTTTCTTTCAATTGATATCAGAGCGATATAGATACATATTATAGCTATTGTAGAATTGGATCAAGAACAACTTTGTACAAATTCGTGGGTTTTGTTTTTCTGAAGTTCTTGAATCAATTCCCGCATGTTATTCGAGTAACATACTCGAAAATCGTTGGATTTTATCAAATAAAACGTAAGAAATCGATGCTTCGCCCCGCGAGTGTATGCTCGCCTCGCGATTCTGGGCATCAGCATCTGTTGGAATTCCATATTCGCCTCGCGAGATACCTCTCGCCTCGCGAACCTGAAAGCCAGCAGAACAGTGAAAATGTCATCCTCTCTGGTTCGCCCCGCGACTACTCTTCTCGCCTCGCGACCCCGAAGGCTGACTGTTCTAGGAAAATGAAAGGTTTCTGGGTCGCCTCGCGAACACTTGACTCGCCTCGCGAGTACCCGCGAGAAGACCAAACGTTGCTGACTTTTCACAAGATTCGCCTCGCGAGATACCTCTCGCCTCGCGAATCATTTTATATGGTTAAATCCGAAAACATATTGTATTTTTAATACTGTACTCTAAGGTTTTGATCTAAAATTTTGTGATTGTTCCCTACCTTTTTGTGACACTTTGATATGTTATACTCTCCTTGATCATGTGTCATATAGATGGAATTAATTTTAGAGCCTTATGTGAATTAAGTTGTGTGTTCTATGCTACATTGGTTATACAATATAATTTTTCTAATGTATAATTGTAGCATGACTATTGATATTTTGTATAGTTATGAACTCACCTATCGTGGGTATAATTATACAAAATTTGTGTTATTAAATAATTAATTATTCTAATGTGTTATATTTGTATTATATTAATAATAATTATACCCTATCGGTGTACTATTATTAATGTAATTCGTTATTATACATCGTACTATTGTCTCAAGCTTATGTCAATTATGGTTTTCAAGTACCCTATCGGTATTGGAAATTTTGGTGATGTAAGTTTTGTACATTGTATTATTCTTCTTATTATATTTCTTATTTATTATGATTCGGGACCCTTAGGCGGAATTATAATGAATAAGAAATTTGTATTATGGGCAAGATTGGCTGAACATATATATGGAATCATATTACCTTTCAATTCTTAATGATTCCTTATTCTTTGTTTTATGTCAGCCTCCTTCCCAAATTCTGTCAAAACTCTAAATGGGACAAACTATGAGGACTGGAAAGAGTCTCTAGATCTCTACTTAACCATTGCTGACTTGGATCTGGCCTTGAGGGAAGACAGGCCAGCAGCTCTCACAAATGAGTCTACTGCAGCCTGAGATGATTGCTTATGAGAAATGGGAACACTCTAATAGAGTGTGCCTGAAAGTGATGAAGTATACTATGGAAAAATCCATCGGGCAGAGTATCATAGAGACCGATAATGCTAAGGAATATCAGAAAGCTGTTGGGGAGAAATTTATGACTTTTGAGAAGGCTCGAGAAAAAGTCAGTATCTTTCCTTGTTTGACAAGACCAAATATGATGGGGTCGAGTGGTGTGCGTGAGCATATCATGAAGTCGATGCACTATTACAACAAACTGAAATCTCTTAAAGTTGAAATTGGCGAAAGTACTTTAATCTACCGGGTTCTTGAATCTCTTCCTTCACAATTCATGTTATGAAGACCTCTTACAATACACGAGAAGGCTGAATGGACGGTGTGGACGAGATGATTGCCATTGTTACACAAGAAGAAGAGTCCATTAAAAAGGGTAAATCACACAAGTGCTCATTTTGTTGCATCCGATCCAAATCAAACTTCTAAGTCAGGTTCAAGATTTGTGAAGAAAGATCAAAAGGGAAAGAAGAAAAATGCAAAGCAAAGATCTGCGAGCTAAGAAAAGTTTCTTCAAGGGTAATCGCAAGTATTGTAAAAAGTATGGCCACAATGTAGATGATTGATATTTCTTGAAAAAGAAAAAAGAGAAGCAAGTTATATTCCTGGCTTTAACATGCTTTGAATCCAATGTCATTGATGTTCCTCCAAATACTTGGTGGTTAGATTCAGTGCAACCATTCATGTTGTGAATTCCTTGCGGGGTTCACAAGCTTGAGGAAACCAAGTGATGCTTGAGTCTAAAATTATTATGGGAGATGGAGCTGGAGTTTCTGTTATTGACATTGGAATTGTTTCTTTACTTTTGCCTTCCGGACATAATTTGCTTTTAAGAGATGTCGTGTATGCACCTTCTATGAGAAGGAACTTGATTTATGTTTATGATTTGGATAAATGTGGTTACACCTTTAAGTTTGGTAGTGGAAAATTGATTGTTTGTTCAGATTCTATTTCCGTTGGTTCAGGGGTTTTACGTGATGGCCTTTATATGTTAAATCTACATGACATGTCTGTCAATTCTTCTGTTGGAAACAAACGCAGTAGGATTAATGAACATTCTTTTATGTTATGGCATCGACGTTTGGGGCATATTTCTAGGCCCCGTATTGAGAGGCTAGTCAAGGAAGGTATTCTTCATGATCTAGACTTCTCCGATTTTGATACATGTATTGATTGCATCAAGGGCAAATTTACTGCCAAGGTTAGGAATAAAGCAGCAAATAGGTGTGATGATGTGCTACAGTTGATTCACACCGACTGTGTGGACCTATTACACCCACTGCCATGGGTGGATATGGGTATTTCATTACCTTTATAGATGACTTCTCGAGATATGGATGGATAGATCTCCTTCCAGAAAAGTCTAGTTCCCTAGATGCTTTCAAATCCTTTAAAGGTCTTTGTTGAGTTGAAAACAGTAGGAAGATAAAATGTGTAAGATCCGACAGAGGTGGAGAATTCTATGGTAGATATAATGAGACGGGTAGAAACCCGGGACCTTTTGCCGATTTCTTGAGGAATGCGGTATAGAAGCTCAATACACTATGCCTGGTACTCCTGAGCAAAATGGAGTTGCAGAGAGGCGTAACCGCACACTTATGGATATGGTAAGATGTATGTTGAGCCATTCATCATTGCCAGAATTTCTTTGGGGAGATGCCTTAAAAACTGCTGTCTACATTCTAAATCAAGTACCCAACAAATCTGTACCAAAAACTCCATATGAGCTCATGAGTGGAAAGAAGCCGAGTTTGAAACATTTTCATGTATGGGGTTGTAAGGCAGAAGTTAGACCTTATAATCCTCAGTCTAAAAAGCTTGATCTTAAGACTGTTAGTGGTTTCTTTATTGACTATTGTGTGGGTTCCAGAGGTAGCAGATTCTATTGTCCATCTCATTCTATGCGAGTCGTCGAATCTGATCGAGCGATTTTCCTTGAGGATGACTTGGATAGTGGGAGTGATATACCACGACCAGTTACTCTTAGAGAAGATCGCACCATAGTTCCTATACCAGCTGTTCCTTTTCCTACAGAAGTTATGATCCCAGCTAATGATGATGATCAGAATCTTCAACATGAAGATGGTGTGGCAGCACCACTAGTGGATGAACAAGAACATGATCTTATTGTTGATGAAGTTCCACTGAGACGATCTCAAAGGGTGTGCAGACCTTCCATACCAGATGATTATGTTGTATATCTTTAGGAACATGAGTTTGACCTCAATGATGATGATGATCCTATTACCTTTAAAGAGGCAATTTCTAGCTCTCATGCTTCTGATTGGCTGAATGCTATGCATGATGAGTTGTCTTCTATGTCTCATAATGGTGTTTGGAGTCTAGAGGAATTACCAATTGGTTGTAAACCTGTTGGATGCAAATGGGTTTTCAAAACCAAACGTACTCCAGATGGTAAAGTTGAAAGGTACAAAGCCAGACTAGTAGCTAAAGGCTATAACCAAAGAGAAGGCATTGACTATAAGGAGACCTTCTCACCAGTCTCTACAAAAGATGCATTTCGAGTTGTCATGGCTTTGGTAGCTCATTTTGATCTAGAACTTCACCAGATGGATGTGAAGACGGCTTTTCTGAATGGAGACCTTACTGAAGATGTTTACATGGTTCAGTCTGAAGGTTTTTCTTGAAACAGGCTAAGAGAACTTGGTGTGCAAGCTGAATATGTCTATTTATGGGTGAAACAGGCCTCCGGACAATGGTATTTGATGTTTGATCAGGTTGTCACTTCTCTTGGCTTCAAAGAAAATGCCTCAGATCAGTGCGTTTACTTGAAGACTTGTGAGGGTGAGTTCATCATTCTCGTTCTATATGTTGATGATATACTTCTTGCTAGCAGTTGTGTTAAAATTCTGACCGAGACAAAACTCATGTTGAGTAGCCACTTTGATATGAAAGACCTTGGTGATGCTTCTGTTGTTTTAGGCATCCAGATTTATCGTGATAGGTCACGTGGTGTTTTTGGATTGTCTCAAAAAGGATATATTGAAAAGGTCCTCAAAAGGTTTAATATGCATTCTTGCTCCCCATGTGCTGCACCTGTTCAAAAGGGTGAGGAAAAATTTTCTAAATCTCAATGTCCTCAAAATGATGTAGAAATAAATGAAATGGAAAAAGTCCCATATGCTTCATTGTTGGCGAGTTTAATGTATGCTCAAGTTTGTACTCGTCCCGACATTGCTTTTTCTTGTAAATGCTTTAGGGAGATACTTGAGCAACCCAGGTTTGGGTCATTGGAAAGCCGTAAAAAGGTCATGAGATATTTGCAGGGAACCAAAGATTATATGTTGACCTATAAGAAGTCCGATCAACTTCAGGTCACCTGGTTATTCGATTCCGATTTCGCAGTTGCCCCGACGACCGAAAATCTACTTCTGGCTTTATCTTTATGATGGCAGGAGGAGCTATTTCTTGGAAAAGCGTCAAACAGACGCTTACAGCTACTTCTACCATGGAAGCAGAGTATGTTGCTTGCTATGAGGCTACTTGTCAAGTCATGTGGCTGAAAAATTTAATTTCTGGCTTTCATATTGTTGAAAGCATATCTAGGCCACTTGTGATATATTGTGACAATACTGCTGCTGTGCACTTCTCTCATAACAATAGAAGCTCTTCTCGCACTAAGCATTTTGATGTGAAATATTTGTTCGTTAGAGAGAAGATTCAGGAGTTTCAGACTCGTATTGAGCATATTGATACAGGAAACATGCTTGCTGATCCACTAACCAAAGGCTCAACTGTTGGAATATTCCGGAATCATGTAATTCATATGGGCTTAGTTAAGTCTTTTGATGTATTGGATTAGTGGGAGTCTTAAACCATTATTTGCCCATTATCGTTTTTATGAGATATGTAAATTGACATCACTCTTGTTTCCATATCTCTTATAGCATTTTAAGATGCTTGGACCATTCTTGAATTGCATATTTCTCTTTATTAATTATATGCAATTTTATATTCATCATTCTTTATGTGAGATATGAGTCTTTAGCATGTATGATTTACTTCCCTATCGGATACTATTTCTGCATTGTTAAAGCTTATATTTCTTATACTGCTGGTTAACGTGTGCTTTGATCGTAACTGGTATTTCTCCTTAATAATTGATTAATGCTATCCAAGTGGGAGAATTGTTAAATTTTTTAATTTAACATGTGTATAATATGTGGATTAGCATTAATTGGTGATTAAATTATAATTAAATTATTAATATATCAGTTATAAAATTAATTCTTAATTACGTAACCAATTGGTGAATGGGTATTTACTAAGAGTGACCCTATGATGGGCTGGGCCATTCTAATGTTAACCCGTTGAGAGGTCCCTACTCTCTGCTGGTAGGTTATAAGGATTGCCTCCCCATTAGGCATTCCAATAGACACACATACTGAACCAACCAGAAAGAGAGAAGTAACTCTCTCACATTTCGATCCCAACGTGCTCAACCCTCTCACAATCTGATCTACTGTGATGGATTCTGTGATGCTCCAAGGTGCGAAATTCTTCTCCTCTCCTTTGATTAACATGTCTAATATGCTATAATTTGTATCTGTATGATGTTCTAAACAAATTAGAATTATAGGTTTTTCTTTCAGACATTTGACATTATCCAAGTGGAGAGGTTCGAAGGTGGAAACTCCATTCGTTGGGAGAAATAGATGCATGATTGTTTTATAACAAGGAGAAGTGAATACTCAAATGCTTCATCAAAAATATGTTTATTTGTGACCTTGGTGAAAGGTACACAATTACTTTCTGTGGCTATTATATACTTGGTATTCTAAATTCATGTATGTTTAATCCTAAAAGCATTCTTTGTTTATGTTAGTTTTAACATGTGGTATTAGAGCCTTAGATGCATGATTTAGAATAAAATCAAGTATGTGAATTTTGATGAATATGAATATGTTTGGTTTATTATGCATGCAAATATGTTGATCTATTTTGATTGAAATGTCCTAGATATAAATGATTATATCAAGTGCATGCATGAATGAATTTGTTCCATGTAAGAACTAATTATTTTTAGAGTAGACAATCTTATATCATGAGTGTATGTTTTTGTGAATATAAGATGGGAATTGTTTCTTGATTTTGTAGAAATGAAAAATGTTTTGGATGTGTTTTTTGGATTGTTCTAAGTAGACAAAATGAACATGGATGTTTATGGAGAAATGGTATAGAAAACCAAAATGATTGGATCATTATTTTATTTGTTTCCTATGATGCAAATAATTTATCCTTAAACAAGTTTAGATGTGAATCCAAGACATAAAGACACAATAAAATATATTTAGATTTGGATTGAAATTGAATGTCCAAAAATGGCAGAGGGTTTTGTGAATCCAGTTTCCTTCGAAACGGGTTTTGATGACCCGGTTGGAAGTAGGAAGTGACAACCAAAAGTCGCATCTTATTGAAAGTTCTGTGTTTTTTGGTTAAAATTTAAATATATAAAACGGTTCTGTAATAAGACAACTCAGTGCGACAGTTTGGTGGTGAAGCAATGTTTGGGTTTTCCTCCAAGACACGAGTTCGAATCCTACCAGATGTTTTTCTGACATTTTTGTTTTTAAACAGAATGGTTTAAATTTTTAAATTGACAAAGTGCATCGGTTAGGATTTGAACCCACGACACATGACAGGGAATTCAACATCTTTACCACCAGGCCAGGGTCAGATTTCTATGCTAACGGTTTGTTAACAATATATATGTATCTGGAATACTTGGTTAATATTTCATGTTTGTTTCTTGCATACATGATTTAAAATTATTATGAATGGTTGTTAGTAACATTTAAGGAAATGTATTTTATACTGTAAAAGTACCCTCAGTTACCCATTAATTTTGATTATTATATATGTTATTATATAATGTCGGTAAATTGAGGTTGTTTGTTATAAAACATTTATTGAATGTTTTAGGAGTTATAAGAAGAGTAGGATAATTTTATAACTCAAATTACTTTGAGTCTACTATAATAGTTGACCAAACAATTGCACCTTATTCCCTATAACAAATTATAGTTGACAAGAAAATTAGGATGATATCCTATGTTGGTCTAGCAAAATGATATAGGGGAAAAGCCATGTTGAAGCCTTTTTATATAGTAAATAGGGTTCCAAAAGAAGGAACAAGATAATCCCACATGAGCTCTGGAAAATAGAAAACACATTCTCAAAATTTTCAAAGTTTGAGGTTGTAGGGCAATAGTAAAAGTTCTTGAACCAGAAGAAATAAATTATGTGAATGGGGAATTGAATGTGTGTTCCCGAGCTATGCTAAAATTAGCAAAGCATATAGATTCATGGTTATAGAATCTAGTGACTCATCCTGTTAATACAGTAATTGAGTTTAGGGAAGAATCTTTTAAGAAGATAAGTTTAACTCAATTCCAAGTCAGAGGGATAATATTCATAGTAATGCATATGATCCGAAAAGCAATGTATCTAATAAAGATACTTTGGTGGGTTTAGAACTTAAGAGAAGTCAAAGAGCTAGAAAAGAGAAAACTTATAGACAATGGTTTTTCATGTTCCTTATTGAAGGAATAAGAGAGTCCATAGACAGTTATAGGCCAATATGTTAGAATACAGAAAATGATTCAGGCACATTTAAAGAGGCAATAAGTCTCAAGATCCCGCTTCCTGGATGAAAGCTATACAGGAGGAAATGGACTCAGTAATGGAGAATAAATGATTAGTTGCTAAGGGATTTACACAAAAGAGGGCATTGACCATATACATATGCACCGGTGGCAAGAATTGCCTCAATTAGAGTGCTATTGGCACCTGGATCCATCTATAAGTTTGTCATCCATCAAATGGATGTGGTATTCCTAAATGAGGAAATAGATGAAGAACTGTATATGAGACAACCTGAAGGGTTTGTGGTTAATTGTCAGGAAAAGAAAGTGTGTAAATTGAATAAGTCGTTGTATGGACTAGAATAAGATCCTAAGCGATGGGATCAAAAGTTTGATCAAGTTGTGCTAGCTAAATATAAAATAAATAAATCTGACAAGGATATTTATAGTAAATTCCATGAAGGAAAATGGGTCATGATTTGTTTATATGTTGATGATATATTAATATTTGGTATTGATCTATATTAGGTTGAAGAAACTGAGAGGTTCTTATCTAGAAATTTTGACATGAAAGGCTTATGGGTAGCTGATGTGATTCTAGGAATTAGAATAATAAGAGATAGTGAGAATGCAGGTTTACCCCAATCTCACTATGTAGAAAAGGTATTAAAGAAATTTAATCACTTTGATTGTTAACCTATCACTACTCCCTATGATCATAGCATTACTTTAGTACCAAACAAATGTAGTCTAGTAGCACAACTTGAATACTCGAAGGTAATTGGATATTGAATGTATGTCATGACATGTACCCAGTCAAACATTGCATATGTTGTAGGGAGACTAAGTAGGCATACAAGTAATCCAAACAAAGACCATTGACATGTTGTCCGAAGAGTATTGAAATACTCGAGGGGGGCAATGAACTATAGTTTAAACTATAATGGTTATCTTTCGGTATTAGAAGGATACACAGATGCCAATTGGGTGAATTATACAGAAGACCATGCTTTAACAAGCGGTTGGGTCTTATCACTTGGTGGGGTGTTATTTCTCAGGGATCCAAGAAATAAACTTACATTGCCAATTCCACCATAGCTACAAAATTCATAGTATTGAAAGCAGGTAACAAATACATTGAATGGCTTAGAAACTTTTTGTATGAGATACCAATTTTAAATTGGGCTGAGACATAGTTATGTCAAGGAACTAATTGCAAATGGAGTAATATCCAGGGTCTTTATAAGACGGAAAGAAATCTTGCATCCTTTGACGAAAGGACTGACAAGTGATATGATGTGAAAAACATCATTAGGGATGGGAATCAAGCCAATATCTACATGATCACCAATGGTGGAAACCCAACTCACACTTGAGTAGCATCAAGTCTTGAGTTCAATGTGGCCAAAGTACACTATTAGAGTGATTGCAAGTACTTGACGAATAGATACATCCCAAGGTTTAAAAGTACTTGGATACCAGAAGGACATAAAAGGAAAGGGGTGAGATTTTGCTCTTAATGGACCTATAGCATATATGTGCTGAGGTGACCAACTTATGGGGGTGCTTTGGGTAAAGTCCACCTATATGAGAGTGAAGCGGGGTCGCTTCTTAGAGTTGGGCTTGACTCTGTAAGCTCTCATGAAAAGGATACACGACACAAGGCCTTACCAAATGTGTCGCACTACCACGTCGTTCAATGGTACCGAGATTTCATGTGTAAGTCATGCACGCTTGTTCTAATGAATATTTGGTTCAAAGCTTGTCTACCAAATTATTCGGGGATGAGTGAAACCCATGGCTTACTAAGCAAAGGTTCAAATCCCCAAGATACCTTTGTCTGAAAGCATGCGATTTCCGGAATAATTGGATTTGGATTTATTTTAAAAATGGTGGGGGATTGTGAGAGATTTTCAAAAATCTGGAAAATGGTTAAAAGCATATAACAACGCACAAGTATCATAATATGATTAAATGGTCCAGCGGTCATGACCTTACATATTTGTTAAGTTAGTGCGAGTTCGATTCATGTCTGCAACATTTTTGTTGAGTAATATGACCGTTATTCAACGGATAGGAAAAATTAAAATGGCAAAGCACCATTGTGCTGATTCGAACCCACGACCTATGCATGCAAGGGACATGCTGTTGGCCACTAGGCTAACAAGTATTATGTGTTAGTATGTAATCACTATTGTTACTTAAGTAGCGAATTTGGCAGTTACTGAATCCTTTGAAGGGTTGTTTTGCTTCACCAAGTGACATGAGTTGGTCTATAAATAGGACCATCTGCATGAAGTGATGGATACGACAATCTCAGAATTTCCCAAGACGTCTTCACTCCAAATCACCTTCTTTTCTCCCTTGTGCGCAGAGAGAGTTAAGAAGACTATTGTTCTGTAAACTACCATTGACGATACGGTTGGTTTAGGGTGTGCAAACCAAACCAAGGTTACTCCATTGTATCCTGAAGGGGATTTGTTGGTTTTAACTGTTGCATCCAATCTACGAGGAGAGATTGGTGGGGGCGAATCGAACCTAAAGCCTAGTGTTCCTACACGTTTTGGAGATTGCGCATTACCATTGTTTTTCTTCTTCTTTGTTGAAAACCAGACCCCATTTTCTAACATAAATAACAAAAGAAACGTTATAACAATTAAAAAACGATCCAAAGGTCTTTTAAATTTTCTCATAAAACATTACAAATCCAAATATTTAAATAAATAAAAACTTCCAAAAAGGAATTATAGATGCAACTAGGTTTAGAAAGTTAACAATCTTTAGATTAATTTTGGTTTAAAAATTTGTATTATAGTTAAAATTATATACATTAGTAATATTAATAAATAAATAAATAATTATATATACATATACATATGTGCGGGTCCGGTGCGGGTAGGGTGGATACCATAGTACCCATACCCGCACCCATATCCATTCAAATTTATGGGTAATTACTCGTATCCGGATCCTTATCCTTTGTGCGGGTAATTACGCTACCCATCGTGGGTAATTTTTGGGGTACCCAATGAGTATGGTACAAATTCTCATCCCTACACTAGACCAACATTCATGGTTTGTGATTGAATGATAGTATAATTTTTTTTTTACACTAACAAAGATGCCGGAGTACTTGAATGAGATTAAATATATTTATAAATTATCAAGCATCTTTATTTTTAGGTTTAAATATGTTTTTCATCCGTATATAATTCGTAAAATTTGATTTTGGTTCCTATATTTTTTTTATTCATTTTTAGTATCTACAATTAATGAAAGAATTGTGTTTTTAGTCAACCTGAGATTAAAAACATAATTTTTTAAAAATATTTTCAGGAACTAAAAATGATTAAAATTTTAAAGGGAGCAAAATCAAATTTTACCAATTTTATAATGATTAAAAACAAATTTAACACTTTTTCGTATTCTACTGGGTAAGGGTGTGTTTGGTTCAAATGAGAGGAGGAGAGGGAAGAAATTTTAATTAGATATTGTGTTTGGTTGAAAGGATGAGAGGGAATGCATTTTAATGGTGGGGGTGAGAAATAACACTTTTCATGTTTGACTCAGGAAGGAGGGAGGGTTTACTTTAAAACCCTTATAAATTTAGAATTCAAAACATATAGGTGAGGATAATTTAGGCAATTTATTTAAAATATTTTAAATCCCCCTCCTCTCTAAATCTTCTCAATATTGGAGGGGAGTCAAAACTGACGATCTTGCTCATGTTCCCTTCCTTACAAAAAAGTGAATATAGGAAAGATTTAAAATAATGAATGGGTCTTACTAACCAGTGCACTAAGTACAATGGTCAAGAGAATTCAAAGATGAAAAATTAGTATTGAAAATTGTAACTTTAAAAATTGTTGAATACAACACTTTCTGATACAAATTTTATGTTCTCGATTCATTAAGGCTATGTTAGGGAGTTTTGAAGGGATGTAGTGGAGTGGTTAGTAATGGAGTGGTTTTGGATGGAGTGGAGTGGTGAAAGTATCACACTCTATTGTTTGGAAGTTTAATGAGAAAATCTCAAACCCCCAATTTGAAGAGTATAAAAATTGGGGGTTTGGATAGTTTGGATTGATTTGAGTTACCATCTCAAACTATCCCACTCCATTACTTAATAAACTTCCAAACAATAAATTAATATATTTGAATCACTTGCTCCATTCTGTTACTAAGTATCCTGCCAGATTAGAATCCCCTGACTTTGGAAATTTGAAAGTCACCTAACTTTCATTAATTTTCAACCACTAGATTGATCTAAGGAACCAAATTAATAATGAACAGAGTTTTAACAATAAAACAAGCCATTTACGAACTAAGAAAATACTTAGAAATACTAGAAAAATTAGAGCAAAATAACTATATTATTTACCAACAAGAATTGGTTAGAATAAGAATAAAAAGATTAAAACAAGAATTAGAAAATTACATAGGATAATGGGACTATCCGAAGAAATAAAATTAAGATTTAAAGAATTAGAAAAAATTATGAAATAAATAAATAAAAATATTATTCAACTAATAGAAACCACAGATAAAATTGCAAATCACACTTGCAATAGAATACAAAAAGGACAAAATGAAATAAGAAATATTAAAGAAACATTAAATAATATTAGCAAAGGAAAAGAAATGGACGAAAATGAAGATATTATTAGAATAAAAATTATTCTAGAACAATTAGAAGAGCTTTTAAAATACGAAGAAAATAATAAATGCATAACAAAAATGGAATTAGAAGAGATTTTAGAAACAATTTCAGAAAAAATGATAATTAAACAAGAATTGATTCAAGAACCATAAAAAATACCTACACTAGTATCCGCATGGAGAGGATAAAGGACGAATATATGGAAACATTAAGAAAATCAAAATGATTTAGAAGAAATTCAACAATTACTAGAACAACTTAAAATAGTTGAAGAAGAAAATAATCAAATATACAAAATTGAATGAATAGATAAAAAAGATATAGATATAGAAAACAATGAAAATGAGGAAATAATTTTAAATTATAGTTTATCTTCAGAATCTGAAGAAAATCATATAAGAATGGAAAAAGGTGAATATAGTGGAAAAAGTCCTAAAAGAAAATGGGAAGAATATAAATATACACCCGATGGAGCTTGGGATAAATATGATGAAGAAACCATGTATAATAAGGGATATGAAATAAATAATAATAATAATAAATGGACAAAAATCCAAGAAGAATTTGAACCTCGATATAATAATACAGGAAATATTATAGATCTTGATTGCATAAGAAATAAAGAAGAGGTATTCTTAAAATGGACTAATGAAATAATATTAATGATCTTGACTGATGAAATATTTAAACAGTTAAACTTTTTAGAAACCAAAAACTTTGTAACATTCAAAATGACAGGGAATGTACAAAAATTTTTAGTATGAATTAAGGATGAAGATTGGATTAGATTTGGAAGGATGGTAGATAATAGCGTGGATTATGTTAAATTAATAATGACACTAATACATCAAGAATTTTTAGGATATAATATGATGGAACAAAGAGAAAAAACAAACAATTTAATGATGAAACTAAGGAAATATATAAATATATTTTTATAGATAAATTACCATATCCATTAAATTCGAATATTAATAGACTTTGGGAATCAAGACCAGAAGAAACCGCAAATACTTTAGGAGGAGTTATTAAAGTCTTATACCAAGAATTAAGAGAACAATGTTTAAATAGAGAAACAATAAGACAATTGAATAGAGGAAGCACTGTCATTTGTTGTGACATTCCAAAAATAGAAAAACCAGGAAAATATGGATGTGACAAAACGATAAGAAGAAAAAGAAAATACTATAGGAAACCAAACCTACGAAAAACTTATCCAAAAAAGAAAACTTACTACAAAAATAATAAAAAGAAATATTTTAGGAGAAAATGATCAACACCAAGAAAATACTGCCCAAAGGGGATAAAGAAATGTGTTTGTTGGATATGTAATGTCGAAGGACATTATGCCAATGAATGCCCTCAAAGAAAGGGAAAAGATTTTAAAGAAAAATCAAAACTAATAAAACAAGTATTTCAAATATATGAACTCGAACCATTAGAAGAAGAACTAAATAATTCAGATGTAAGTATATATGAATATTCAGAAGATGAATTATCTTCAAAAGAAACAAAATCTGAATAATACATATATAAAAATACTAATAGAAAAAGGTAATAAAGAAACATAAGCTTACATAGACACTGGAGCAAGTCTTTGCCTTGCAACAGAATCACTTTTTGATAATTGGGAACGATTAGAGAGGCAATTAAAAATACAAATTGCAGATGAATCAATACATCCTCTGTATTAGATTACAAAAAGAATTACACTAATAATAGAAGGAAAAATATTTATAATACCTACGATATATAAACAAGAAACTGGAATAGATATAATTATTGGAAATAATATCTTAAGATTATATGCACCATTTTGCCAATATCTGAAATATATTACTCTGAAAACACCATATATTTATCAGAAGCAAAAACGAGAAATTATCAAAATACCAATTATTCATTTTTCTGCATGTACTTATTCATCAAAGTTTCAACAGCTGAACCGTGGTGAGATAATTAGTTTAATTTATACAAAAATTCGTCATTTACTAATAAATTTAGAACCAAATAGAATAATTCTAGCTCATATAGAAGAACTTTTGGATAAGGTTTGTAGTGAAAACCCTTTAGATCCAAAAATTAACAAAAATACTGAACTAGTTGAATTAAAATTGAAAGACCCAACAAAAGAAGTAAAATGTAAACCAATGATTTATACAAAAATAGATAGAGATGAATTTGCAAAAGATATTGAAGAAATGTGTCAAAAGGGATTGATTAGACCATCAAATAGCAAACACTCTGCACCAACTTTTTATGTAGAAAACCATAATGAAATAAAAAGAGGAAAAAGAATAATGGTAATTAATTATAAACAAATTAATGATGTCATGGAAGGAGATGCCTATTTTCTCCCAAGAAAAGACTTAATTATTGAAAGAATTAGAAATATGGATTGGTTTAGCACTTTTGATTGTAAATCGGGATTTTATCAGATTAGATTGACTGAAGAATCAAAAGCATTAACAGCATTTAGTTGTCCTCAAGGACAATATGAATTGAATGTACTTCCAATGGGATTAAAACAATCACCAGGAATCTTCCAACAGATGATAGATTCAATTCTCAAAGAATTCAAAGATTTTTGTCTTATTTATATTGATGATATATTAATCTTTTCTAATAAAGGATTAAAGGATCATTTCGAAAAAATAGAATTAGTTCTTAATAAATGTTATGAGCATGGAATAGTCTTAAGTAAGAAAAAGGCTGTTTTAGCCCAAAATAGAATTAATTACTTAGGGTTAGAAATTGAAAGAGGAAAAATAATAATGCAGCGACATGTATTAGAAAAACTTCAGAATTTTTCAACGAAATTAAAGGGTAAAAAGGATTTACAAAGATTTCTTGGACTATTAACATATATTTCAAATGAAGGTTTCATCAAGAATCTTGTAGCAGAGAGAAGAATACTCCAACAAAAGCTGAAGAAAGATGTCCCTTGGACATGGACTGATGAAGACGATAGACTTATTATAAAAATGAAAGACTTGTGCCAGGATCTTCCTGAGCTTTATCATCCATCGGATGATGATATAATAATTATTGAGATTGATGCCTCAAATGACTATTGGGGAGGAGTTATGAAAGCAAAACCCCCCGGATACAAAAATGAATCACTGTGTCGATACATGTCTAGAACTTTTTCAGACAATGAAATTAATTATCCTACTCATGAAAAGGAAACACTGGCATTGATCCGTATGTTAGAAAAACATCGGATTTATATACTGGATAAGGACTTTATTGTCCGAACCGATTCTACTTGTGTTGCAGGTTTTAAGAACTTAAATCATAAATACACTTACAAACAAGGACGATTGATTAGATGGCAAATGAAACTTGTCGAATACAATTACTCAATCTCTCACATTAAGGGAGATAAAAATGTTCTTGCAGATATATTATCGAGAGAATGGAGCAGGAAACAATTGAAGATATAAAGAAGCAAATTCAATTACAAAGGATGCTGGAGAAACAGAAAATAATGGAGCTCGACTTAATCAAAGCCAACATTGAGGTACTGGAATTCCAACTACAAGCAAAAGGAGAATCTGTCAAAGAAGATCCTATGAAGAATATAAAACAACAAATACAGGAAAATACTAAAGAAAAATGGTACGCCATTTTTAATGGACCACACCCAGGTGCTTATGATGAATGGTACAAAGCAGCCCCTCACTGCATTGGACTCTCCGGAGTTCATCACAAAGGATTTCGCACCAAGGAAGAAGCTGAGAAGGCTTTGATAGACTATCAAAAAGAACATGACAAGGGCAAATAAGTTTATCTTGGCCCAAGAAATTTCTCCGAAATAATAAGAATTCCACCAGAGCCAAAGACTTCATTAAAAATACTCGGAATAATTCCTTCTTCCATTGATGACTACCCAATTACTTCCAGAAAAGACCATGAACTGCAAATTCAATTTTCTAAAGAAAAATTTCATGAAAACTTGAAAAGATTGATCAACTGGTCTGAAAAAGAAAAAATTAATTGTTTCTACATGGTAAACCGAAACATTTTCGGTGTTAAAGCCATAATTACTCCAGGAGCATCATCGATTCTTACATTTAACATGTTCCAATTTGGACTTATTGAATTTCTCTACTTAAGCAAAGACTTAGAAGAAACCAGTTTGTTCCCATATAATCTCAAAGAAGCCGTCCAGAATTATAGAAGAAATGTTGCAAAGGATAGAACTATCTTCTTAAAGTTCTATTCAACTTATCCAGACTTCACTACTAAGCAACCACCGAAGAACTTAATCTTTATTGAAGTAAGCAATAACAACTTTTCCATGAGAGATGAACCAACTGGCGAAGACTATAATGAAGAAAAAATTATTGCAATACTAGCTAATCAATTAGCAAGTATTTTTACTCAATGTCAAATTATTGGGAAAGATTCCTTTATCAAAGCACTATACAAAGGACCACATACTTTGCTACTAAGCAAAACTAGCGGAAAGCTGGTCAGAGAAAAGGACTTGGCAATACTGACAAACTTTGAACTACCATTCTACACACTCCAAGGACTTTCTATGAATTATCAGCCAGCTGTCCTCGACTTGCCGTGCTCAATGATTAAAGAAAATGGGAATCACGCATGTGAAAGATGCGTAGCAAAAAAGGACTGTCGGCAAGAAGATAAGGATTCTGATGAAGCAATAATAGAAAATGACGTAAGCACTAACGTCATCATGAATTATTGAAAGTCTGATAGATTGTAATAATATAGGAACTTTCTTGTAAATTACCTAGCCCTCTCGAGTGTATAAATAAGTCCTCTTATGCTGAGGCAGAGCAGAGTGAGCTTGTGAATACAACCCTCTCATCTTTGAGAAGTTCTCCTCTTAGAGAATTGTGCTAGCTCTGCTAGTCGAATCCTTGAGAGTGGATTCAAAATAGTTCTATGTATTTCAACCACTGATCATAAATAAATACTAATTTCATATATTTCTTTACTTCATTACTTTCAACTACTCGTTGTAATCTAATCTCAACTTGACGGAAGCAGCGGTGGACCAAAGAACTCAGATATAATTTTGAAGAACCTAAATCAGGTATGACTCATCACCTATTCAATTTCATTCAGTTTATACTAGGAATTAATCATATCTGAAATAGAAAGAGAAAATATTGATAACACTGATGTTGAACATATAGAAATTACTGAAGAAGATGGAAATTATGAAGGAAGTATTTTAATAGATCCAAAACTATTTCAAAAAATATAGAAAGAAGACTTAAACTTGGCTAAAGATGCGAACATGAAAAAATTAGGAGGAATAATGAAACGATTTAACCAGAAAGAGAATATAATATACTATGGAAATATCATTAATGAAACCCCAATAGATATATCAGAAACAAATGGAAATACTTGCATACAATTATTAAATAAAAAGAAATTAATAGATCTAAAAAGAAGTTTAAAGAAAGAAACACATAGAAAGAAGATCGGATATATCCACATAGGAGCTATACAAGTTTTAATTAAAGCAACTTTCCAGGAAGGAATAAATTCACCTATAGAACTAGTTTTAAAGGATGATAGAATAACAGACCCGAAAGATAAAATATTAGGAGTAATTGAAGGAAACTTAGCTTATGTTAAGCTAAAATTTGAAATACATCCAAATATTGGAATACTATTAGATACTCAAATATTAGATCAATCTTTAACCATGAAACATATATTTTTGAGAAATAATCTAATGAGACCATGAGATAAAATCTTCTCAATTACTTACTGTGTAAATTATGCACTAACAAATTCTCATCATAGTATTACTTTTAGAAACAATGATAGAATCGATATACCAAGACTTTTTGAAGAAATAGGAAAAATTTATTACCCCAAAAGAAATGAATTAACTGAACTAGGGATATCTATAAGAAATCCAAAATCACTAAGTTTTAGACAGATTTTTAAACCAATTACTTTTCCTGAGACAGAAGAAATAGATAAAGACGAAAATACAAATAAATTATCAAACCAAGTAAGAGATTTAGCTCAATACTTAAGAAATAGAATGAAAAAGAATTAAGGAATATTTATGAAAAATCTTATAATAAAATAAATCAAGATAAAAAGAATATAAAAGAATTTATGAACATCTATGATAATTATCTTAAGAAGGATAAAAAAGATAAAAATCGAAAACAGATAGAAAAACATATTATAGAAAAAGAAAAAGAACTTATTAACCTAAGAAATAAAAGAGAAAAATGTAAAAGACAAAAAATAGAAAAAATAGAAAAAATGAATCATTCATCATCTAAATATTTTAGACTAACTGCACCATCCTTTGAGGATAGTGACGTCGAATAATGGAAATATATTCTGAATTTGATGAGTAGACTGAAAAAGAAATAATAAGTGTACTGGTAATGAATTTACCTACCGATTGTAAGCAATTAATAATTGAAAAAATAAAAGCCCAATTTAGACAAGAGAATTATTATCTTGCAATTATTTCATTAGACATAGAATGGAATTATATGAAAGAATTAGGATTGGTTTTTGAATATGATAGATTATCTGATTCTGACATATATGAAGATTGGGACTTATTAGATGACTAAATGGATAAGGAAATATTAAGTATTTTGGTTATGAAAATACCCAAAGATTGTAAACAAATAATAATTAACAAATTAAAACATCAACACTGGCAAGAAGAACTTTATCTAAAACAGGTACAACAAAGAGTACAATTAGCATTTTGCAAAGAAGAACGAAGACAGATAATTCAAGAGTTAATAGAAATAGACGAATCTATAAGCGAATACGGGTATGAATTATTAGTAACTCAAATTATGCATGAAAACTATCAAAATTATGTATAAATACTACTCTGAATATAAAAATATTTATTTTTATAGAGTGATATCATTTTGGTATCAGAGCTAAGTACTAATGAATCCTAAAATATAGAAAAATTTGTTCATAAATTAAGTATGTTTGATTTAACAAATCAAGATGTATTAAAAAGACTAACACAATAATTAAAAGATGAAGCCGTTGATACATGTAATAAACATATGGAATATCATTGTGAATATTGTGACGGCAGAGAATATGAGAAAAAAATACATTTAATAAAAATCATAATTAATAAATTAAATTTATGGATAGATCAATATGAATAATAGATTCAACGGCTCACAATGACCCAAGTCACCTGTCTTTGCGGGCCCCAAAAGGAAGAGAATTCGGATCCGTATCCCACCCCGTACTCCCCCACGCACAGCCTAACCAATACTGAAAACCGGCATTTGACTAAAATAATCCCTCGCCTCCCGTCCCCCTCTAACCAAACAGTATGGTATGTAAGTGCCACTGCCAAGTAAGCAAGCATCTGATCGTGGCTGGTATGATACGACACTTGGCTATAGGTCTTTACATTTGGAAGTCGAGTTCCTCCAATCCCTATCCCAAATTTCCAATGCGATAGGTAGCGTTAGGGTAAAATATGTCGGGAGCAATAGGAGGAGGAGGAGCGTCGTCATGTATTTTCTGTGAAATAGCCACCAAATCCACCTCCACTCTTCTTCTCCACTCCGTATGATGTCTCCCTTTTTTTTATCTTAATTAATTTATTGTTCAGTTTTGGTTCCTTTTATGATTGATTCAGTTCGGGAATCCGAAAATGCAGGATGATAAGGTTGTCGCTTTCCAGGACATTAATCCTTCTGCTTTCAGGTACTCACTTCACTTAATTTACTTATATCCTTCTTCTTTTCTTTTCTTGTTCCTGTTTTAACGTTTATTGAACCGAACAACTTTTAGGCATTACTTAGTAATTCCTGTGGAGCACATCCCCACTGTTAAAAATCTCCATACAAAAACTGAACACTATTCTTTGGGTAAGTAAACTAATTGCTGTACCCATTTCAAAGTTTAAAATTACGAAAATTGGCTTAATTACATCTGACGTTTCTCTTTGTTTAGAAATTAAATTACAATCAAGATCTGTTGATGTTTATGTTATCATTAACATTCTAGAGGAATGTCGGTTATAATTAAGCCAAACCTCAAGAAAATTTAGTGTAATTTCTCCTTTTAAATATGTTGAAATTTGCCTGCTTGCTCTAATTTCATGATTGCGTACTTTATCCAGTAAGTCACATGTTAGAGGTGGGGAGAACGTTATTACTTAGAGATGCACCTCAGTCCAAGCACTACAGGTATTGGGTTCTTAACAGAAGCAATGCTTATTTCTTATGTTTTTCTCCTTTTCAAGTTGGTACTATTAGATTGATTCAGAATGCCCATTTAAACTGCAGTTGCTCCCACTAACTATAACTTTGCATTATTAGTTTCATACCTATATGGCTACATAACATGCGTTCTGGTTTATAATGGCAAAGTCTAAACTGCTCCAATCATACTTTTTTTAACAGAATGCTATGTACAATAGGTTTTTAAGAAGCAGAAATGTTTTCTATTTGTCAAAACTACTTGGGCATCTTCTACATGGACACACTATATTATGATGCGGTCCTATATAAACTATAATTGTCTTCGAGCATAAAACATGGTAAAGAAGTTTGATATATTTTTATTCAATTTTTTTCTGGTGCATAAACATTTGAAAGGGGTAATGTCTTAATATTTGTTGAATATGCTGTCCGGTGTCATGTTATATTTAACATTCTAGGTAACTTTGGAGAAAATCTGAGTCAAAAAATGAAGGGTTATATAGAGATAGGTTCAAGAGTGAATGTCCATTTTCTGTACTTTTGCCTTAATCGATCAATCACGTGATTTAAAAAATAATAATGATAATAAAATTTTGATTTTTGAATATGCTAGTGAAACCGGGATTTACTTACAATGAACAAACTGTGTGAACTTAAACAAGAATAGAATTCTATGACCAGAACAAGAACAAGATAAGGATACAGATAACTACCCGGCATTGGTTTAAAGCAGGAGGTTGATTTGACCTGAAGTCAATTGTATTACTTAAACAAAACATTACCATGTGATTATTTCTGTTACCTTCTTTCTGACAGATTTGGCTTTCATCAGCCTCCACTGAATTCTGTTAACCACCTACACCTCCACTGTTTGGCACTACCCTATACACCCAGGTGCCTATTCATCTTTCTGGTTATTGTATGGTTAAGCATGTCCTATATGCTGCTGGAATACCTAAACTTGTCACTTCATGAACTTAAGCAGATGGAGATGCATGAAATACTTGTCTTTCGGACCAGTTGGTTTCATTGAAGCAGAGAAGTTTCTGGAAAAGATAAAGCCTTTGCCCACAGTTCACTCAAAAGTATAAATTAACTTTAAGTTGGTGCTAAATCAAAATTTGGATTTTCATCTTTCCAGAAAGATGATAGATATATATTGGATCTCATTCAGAATTACCTCTATTCAATTTTCTTATGGGCAAAGTTTGTAGTTACAGTTATCCCTCTGGATCTGTAGATCATGGTGCATGATATGATGATCTTACTTGACCTTCATATCTAGAACAACTGATAATAATGGTAACTGCTATATACATTGTCACAAGCCCCACTGACATATATTCAGCATTACTGTCTCAGTTACTCTAGGTCTGGGATGTTGTGGTGGTGCTTTAGTTCTTTCTATCAGAGTGAGTGTGAGACAATTGCTGTGAGTAATCGTGCAAGAGTGAGAACAGTTTGTGAGTGATACATTGGTGACTACCATATTTTGCTAGCATTGGCAATTTTCTTTGGCTTCCTAAATTGAACTGGGAAGACTCGAGAAAAGAAGACTGATTGTTTATTAGTTTACTTACCGGCAGCTCTTTCTTATCCATTGAACTGGGAAGACTCGAGATGGTAAGTTCTTCAACCATCTCTCGGTCTCAAAGTCTTCGATAGTATCAAACTCAACAGCAAAGAGATGGTTGGAGAACTTACCTAACAAGACCCAGATACTAAGTAGGGAAAACTTTGAGATCCTTAGAAGGTGCTATTGTAAAAGCCAGGCCATGTCCACCTTGCTCAGGATACTCGGACAAAAGCCTGAGAAAAGAAAATGAGGGGAAAATAAATCTAAGTGTTCAAGTTCTTGAACTCAAAGGGTTATGGATAATAAGCATGGCCCATTAATTGGCCCGGACTAACGGCCGATGGGAGAATCTTTTTTTTCCCATGTATCTTTAAATATAGTAACATAATTCAATGGCATAAATTAAAACTTCTAGTCCCTTGAGTCAACCCGATTAAAATGTGGGACATAAATTGTTAGTGTGTGGGTTCAAACCTCCGAAATATGCTCCGCTTCTTTCTCATTTCCTTTTTTCTTCTCCTTCACTTCTTTGTAAGATGTAGTATGAGCCTTGGACCAAAAAAAAAAGTACAGCTTCTATGTAATTGATCTTTAAATTTACTAAAAATAAATGTTTGTTAAGTTAGTTTAATAGTTTATGATAAAAAAGGGTTTAATGAAGTTTCTGATTCTTGTAAAGTTCATCAATCTTGATTTCAAACCGTATAATTTTTTTAGGATTTCATCACCGCAAATTCAACACCTTTGGAAATGGTCCCTATCGTCATTGACCTTCTATTACTATTGATGTGACATAGCATGATAATATAGTTATATTGATATTATTGCTTGAAAATATGTGTTGTACAATATACCTTAGTTTTATTTTATACTTATTTAAATATATGATTTAGTTATATATATAATATACAAATTTATATATTATGTCAATATATTGGATTGACTTGCTTCCATTTCGAACACTATCAAATTATGGTTGGTCGGGTTAAATCCAAACAATGTCCTTAACAAAACATTGGGTTGGCTCGGAATCAAGTTTAATCCAACCCGCCTCAAATCATTATCAAATTGCAAATAGTTAGTATTATTAAGGAAAAAGTAATTCACCTGATAACTTAAAAATCCAAGGGCAAAACTCAAAATGTGAATGGGAGAGGATGATAACTTTTGGATTCACGAGTAAGAGAGCACCGATGACCTTTTTTTTTTTTTTTTGACTCCACCAATGACCATTTTGTTGAGCAAGAATTCTAAAATCATGAGTATACGAACAGCTGTAACATAGAAATTATATATAGAAACATTTATATCTCAGTACAGAAGTTGTTAAGTTTCGTGGTTAAGAAGAATCAAGAATAAAGATTATCAATGGTTCCAAAAAAAAAAAACAGAGAATAAAGATTATCTATAATCTGAAATTTTAGTAGTTGAAACATCTGGCATTCGGGCTAGGATATTTTTAATTTTATGTATGCAAACAAAGGAATGATGCCAGATCTAATCAAAAAAAAAAAAAAGGAATGACGCCAGCAAGGCAAAAAGGATTTGGCGGCTATATGCTCTCACCTACATAGCGGAATTTCTTTTAATCTTCTTTCCGGTCTTCACATGCTAGGAGCATGTTTGGCAGTTTGGGACAGTTCAAATTTTTAGATTTCAACTGTTTTATGATGTAAAAATTGTTTTGGTAAATAATTATCATATTTGGGGTGTTTAGATTATATTGTTAAAAAGTTTTTTATGTGGAAAAAAACTGTTTTACAAATATCTTTTTGTAAGGATCGTTGGATTGTTAAAAAGAGATTATTTTCTAAATTGTGACCCATTTCTCTATATACCCCCATCTCCCTGTTCGCTAACGGAGTCACGATGCTGCATATATAAGAAGAATGAAATGATGTCAAAAAGTGCTGCCTTTTCCATTTGCTCATGGTGCCTTTATATTTTTTTTTTATCAATTACATTAAAAATTGACATTTAAATTTTTAATGTCAAAGATGCCAAAATGAAACGAGTCAAGTATGTTAATCACCTAAATATTATATTTTTATTCTTTATCAATTATATTAGAAATAATAATATTTTATTAACATAAAAAAGTAAACATTTTAACCAGTTTTCCTTAAAAAAAATTAAAAAAGTATCTACTACTATTAATATAAATAAATAATTGCATATCATTTTTCGTAATCAGCAAAATAGATTATGTTAAAATCGCTTTTCAGCAAACATAGTCAAACAAAAACATATTCTGATTATAATCGATTATTTGAAAACAGATTATCAACATAATCTTTTTTTCTCATCATTACCAAACACATTCTATTCAATTATTCATGGAAGCATTATATAATTCCTACACTCGCTGCACAAGATCCTCATCCCCTTAAAAAGCCGACAACAGGAAGAACCAGACAATACATACCACTTTATATGATTGGTGTACCATCCATTAGGTAGAGAGTCGATATGGAGTATAATAGATGACTTTCAGTCATTCACTTTTTTTTCCCTAATTAAAGTAGCCAATATTGTGTTTATGTTATTTTTTTGGACCATATTAATAATAACAAAGAATAAAGATACAATTAATATCAAAATAAAAATAAAGATACAAAGAATAAATATAATAAGTATTAGTTCATCATAAAAAAAGTGCTCTTAGGTTGATGTGAATACCAAATCCAACTATAAGAAAGGAAAGCATGCAAATTATATTCCCCTAAACTTCATTGGAACCAAGGCACAAGGAATCGATCTTTAGCATGGAAACTATATTATTTAGCATGTTTAGTGACAAATAATTGATAATACCAGTTCAAATAACTATCATCCACTAAATTAAAGCATGAAAGTGACCTGAGTAGGTGGAATAAGACATGGACAGCAATTTTAGCAGCCATTGTTTGCAGCACCGTGGCGAGGAAGCCGGGTTATCTTAATTAAGAGTGATTTAGTATTTTATCTAACTCTTGTTTATAAAATGATACGTGCCATTTTTAATATTTAAATTAATGGTAAAATTTCAAATTAATTCTACATATCTTCTTTTAAAATTTAAATTAAATATTTTCTAAATAAATCTTTATTTGCTAGCTTTTATTTGAATTAATTATGTACTCCCTCTGGTCTTTATTATAAGCAAAAAAGTCTTAAAGTTTTTGGTCCAATATATAAGCAATTTTTGTTTTTTAATGATTCATTTAATTACATTATTTAATTCCCAAAATACCCTTCATTTAATACAAATTCCAATAACTCATTTAATGAAGTTTAAAGTTTTAGATGAAAGGTAATTTAGGTAACAAACCTGCTTTTTTACAAAATTCAATGAGATTAACCAACCACCTTAATATATGTTATTTATATTTTTAATTATTTTTATATTATGTTTTATTATTTCATTTTTATAAATTTTAACTATAACAATAGAATATACGAAATACTTGTTAGTTTATATTATTAAATTTAACATTTGTGTGACACTTCTTCTATATACGTATATTATATATCTATTTTAATTTTATATATTATAAAATATAATAATATTTAACACATTTACATAAATAAAAATACGAGATGTGAATGTCAAACTCAATACTAAAAACAAAACATTTATGTTTAAACATGTTGGTTTGCAGTCAACATTGACATTTATTCTATTTCCACGTTCGTTTATTTTTTTCTGCCTTTATGTTTTCTTTTTCTTCTTTTTAATTCAAAACATTCGTTGATAGAAGCCTTCAATTTTCTATGAGAACATGCTTGGAGCGTTGGACTCAATCTTCATCACTAGGAGAGAGAGTATATACAGAAAAAATGTATACTTTTGTAACTTGGCCATGTATTTAATTATAGAAGAGATTTATTTGGAAATCAAGTTGCATTCAGGAAAAAAAAAACAATATAGATATACGTAGGGTTTTGGTAACGTCCTAGTTAGAGTGTTTGACATCAAGATTCGAACTTGTTTTCTCCGTCTTACGAGGTTGGGATGCTTACTACTCGGCGCTCGACCAACTCTTAGTCGGTTGTTATGTTTTTTAGATTAGAGACTCAAATGGGTCCATCACAAAAACATAAGGTCATTTTTTATCCCTGACAAAAATAGATTAACCATTTAGTCCCTCATAATTATAAACTCGGAAACGTTAGTCCCACCGTCCAGTTTCATTTAGGAACATCTGTCGGTCATCATATGTGTCTCGTTAACTTGTTTATGTGGCTCGTCACTATTATTTCAATCTAACTTCCAACTTTTCAAATCAAGAATTCAGATTTTCAATTACATATTCAAGAATTAGTTGTTATAATTTCAACATTGAACTATATTAACGGTAACATGTACGAGTCCGCAACCAAGGTAAACTCGGTCTGGACCAGAGCCCCCAAATAAACCAGACCTGAAGTATGTAACTTTTTTTTAGGAAAATAACAAGTGAAACAATGAACCGGTAGGTTCTAAAAATCAATCTTTATGACAATTTAATCGATTTTTGTATGGTCGAGTGGCTTCTCTAAATCTCTAGTCTGACCAAGATTTGAGAGGTATTTGATCGATAATTCAACCAATTGAATAAGTATGGTTGGATAGATTTTTAAAATATGAGAATTTATATATACAGCATATATCAATTTATACATCATATTTTGTGAAAGCGAAGTTAGGATGCGACAATTTTCTACTGTCTATATGCCATTATTGACGAGGGTCAAACAACCTTAGACTTGGAGGCACGATTAGGCTCAGCTGTTTTAACCATTCATTGTTGAGCGTACATCAAACATACTAGGACAGTACATGAGGACGCCTTTTAGGATTAAAACAAACAGTTAGGAAAAAGAATAATCCTCAAGTTATCCACACTAAAAAGATGATATTGTTAAGATGTGACAATGTAAAAAATCATTCATAGGGGCCAATCAACATTAAAACCGCAATTGAGTTTGCCTATATTGACCACTCATTAATCATTATTGAGTTTGGATCCAAGATAGGTGAACATTACCGACGAAGCCTTATAACTTTTAAGATTAGGAAGGAGCCCAATTCCATGATGTCTTTGCCACGCCAGCCGTCGCCAACCAAACAAGAAAGAGAGCAAAGGACATAAAGTGGCAGTAATAAGTGATGCGAATGTTGTCAATACTTTGCTTAAGCTGGCAAATCAAAATTACTATCCCCCAAAAGGCCAAAACCAATTGCAAAGCATCCAATCTTTGAAGTTTTAACTATAGACACCATTAATTAATTCATAATTATAAAACGATAACTCTGTTCATATATGCGGCCACCTTGGCTACATATCAACCATCAGCAACTTGGTACCCAATTCCTCCCTCCTTCTCACACAATTTAAAAACTTGGTCCTCTGTCTCCACTCTAAGCCATTTCGTACCCTTAATTTCCACTTTCCACTAATGGCTAATCCCCTGTTACTACTCTTGTTCATGCTCCTCTGCATCATTTCACACTCATCACAAATGCTTCTATTGCCCCTAACTCATTCACTCTCCAATACCCAATTCAACAGTACCCACCACCTCCTCAAATTCACATCCACTCGTTCCTTTGCACGTTTCCACCGCCACCACAAGCAACAACACCAAGTCTCTCTCCCACTCTCACCGGGAAGCGATTACACTCTATCCTTCAACTTAGGCTCTCAACCCATAACCCTCTACATGGACACAGGCAGCGACCTCGTCTGGTTCCCTTGCGCACCCTTCGAGTGCATCCTCTGCGAAGGTAAACCCAACCCAAACCCAACCACCAAACCCCACAACATCACCCTCTCCGACGCCGTTTCATGTCAATCCCATGCATGCTCCGCAGCACACAACTCCATGCCTTCCTCTGACCTCTGCGCAATCGCACGTTGTCCCCTAGACTCTATCGAAACCCACGATTGTTCTTCTTCCTCCTGTCCACCATTTTACTACGCTTACGCTGATGGAAGCTTAGTCGCTAAACTCTATCGTGATACCCTCTCTCTCTCTTCTTCTCTTCTCCTCAGAAACTTCACCTTCGGTTGCGCCCATACCACCCTCGCCGAACCCACCGGCGTCGCCGGTTTTGGTCGCGGCGTTTTGTCTCTCCCTGCTCAACTCGCCGCCTTCAACCCCCAACTCGGTAACCGTTTTTCTTATTGTTTGGTCTCTCACTCGTTCGACGGAGAACGAGTGAACCCACCGAGACCGAGTCCGCTCATTCTCGGCCGTTACGACGGCGCCGGCGATGAGAACGTTGACTTTGTGTACACCTCCATGCTTCCAAACCCGAAACACCCTTATTTCTACTGTGTCGGGCTAGCCGGAATATCCGTCGGAGAGAAGAGTATTCCGGCGCCGCAGATTCTGAGGAGGGTGGACGGGAGGGGAAGTGGTGGCGTGGTTGTTGATTCCGGCACGACGTTTACGATGTTGCCGGATAGTTTGTATAACTCGGTGGTGGCTGAGTTCGAGGGACGAGTGGGGCGAGTTCACCAGCGTGCGAGTGAGATTGAGAAGAAGACGGGTCTTGGGCCGTGTTATTATTTGGGTCGGGTGGTGGAGGTGCCAACTGTGACGTTTCATTTTATAGGGAATAATTCGAGCGTGGTGCTGCCCAGCAGGAACTACTTCTACGAGTTTTTGGACGGTGGTGATGGTTTTAGGAGTAAGAGGAAAGTTGGGTGCATGATGCTGATGAACGGTGGGGATGAGGTTGAGTTAAGCGGTGGGCCCGGGGCTACCCTTGGCAATTATCAACAGCAGGGGTTTGAGGTTGTGTATGACCTGGAAAAACAGCGCGTGGGTTTCGCTAAAAGGCAATGCGCGTCGCTTTGGGATAGCCTCAACCATAAGAAAAAATAGAGTGCGCTACCACTGGATTACTTCCCTCCCATGCATTGCCCCCCTTGGAATTTTCAAGTTCTGGGTCGGGTCCACTGTAAATGGAAATAAGGCGGCGGGTTTGGGTCGAAGTTCCGTACTCCAAGTTTATGTCCCCGTGTGTGTAACTGTATATATGTAAGTATTTAATAGGAGAAATTATACTCTGCATCTCACTTCTTTTGTTTCTTTTCTTAAATATTGCCCTTCAATTTTTCCTTGGAGTATTCTGGATGTAAATCTTTTACGGGCATGCACTTTTGTAAACTTGATACGTGGCAAAAAAGAAAAAAGAAAATGTGTGTTTGATTCCACTTCTAGAGACATCAGAAGTGCTTCTGCACCTGTCAAATGTGATTCTGGTAATAAAAGAGATGTTTGGCGACACGTTTGTGGAATCAATTTTGCATCCATAATTGATTCTACCAGAAGCAGCTTGGAGTAGCTTCTGCTTTTGAATTGAAAAATTACACTAGGTTTTACATCAAACTTGCTTTCAAAGTAAAAACATCTAAACAAAATTCACTTTACTTCAAACTCAATTGTATTGAAATCAATTCTACAAAATCTATTCCATCCAAAATCACGTTTGTCAAACGTTCATCCAAACACACACAAAGAAGAAGTCCGAATAGCTTACATATTTTGAGTTTATTGTTATTTTTATTTTTTGGTAGGCAGTTTATTGTTATTTTGATTACGTTTTACTGGTATGAGTTAGTTTTTTTGTTTTCAAAACACCGGTGTGAATTAACTTTTATATATTACTCCCTCCGGTCCAGGTCCAAGGTATAAAAAATAAATGAGTTTTTTTTTATTCAAAATATAAAAAACGTGTATCAATTATTATACATATTAATTTTTAATATTGTTCTTATTAATTACTATTATTAATTATAGGCCATCAGAATATTAATTAAAATTAAAACGAGTGTTTTTAAAAAATTTTATGAGTATTAATTACAATTAACTCATCCTAATACATTTTCTTAATATATGTATTTTAAAATTTTATTTCTTATATTGTGAATTAGATGGAGTATTAGTTTTAAATTTTCTACAATGTTTTTTTTTTTTAGTAAAATTTTCTACACTGTTAATATAATACAAAAGGTTTACTACGTGGAACTAATGAAGCGGGGAGTAGATAAATAAATTGGTGACACTGTTAAAAATCCCCATCCAATGTGGCTGGGGAGTGGGGAGGAAGGACACATGGTCACAAGAATTTTAAAATCTAAGCACTTTTTTTTATAACAAGTTGATATCTTCCTTTTGTTTTTACATTTGTCAGCTTGGGTAAAATTTAATATCCAATTTCACGGGGCACCCTACCATATATGAACAAGCTGATCTCACAACTCAAATGTTCTGACGCGTAATTTGTAAAGTGACTGCTGTCAGCCTTGTTGGTCTGTACTCTTTAGTCTGTACTCTATAGCCAGACGGGTAACCCAGCTGAGCGAAAACGAGGGTACATTTCCTCTACGATCACTGGGAATTTAAGTAGGAGAGAAAAAACCTCATTCAAATAAAATAATATTAATTATAAATAATATTATTTTATTGAATAAGTCTTTCCTTCATCTATTGAAAAATTCCAGTCGTCGGAGAGATCCTCATTTCGAAACTGAAGCATTTGCTAATCAAGTCTGGATCCTCTCCATTTAGGGAGGAAATAGAAATCTCCAGTTCCTTGTATACGTTGTTGATATGTGTCTCCAAAATAGATCAATGGTCCAGAATTCATAGATTTATTATAAATTAAAAAAATGTTACCCATTTCTCGGAGCCAACAGAAATGGAGAAACTGACCGATCTCCTTCTTCGTCCAACACAACCCAGGTGACCTTCTGAGTATTGTTGATCCTCCTCAATAAATTTATATTTGGCTTTTCGTTTATGAAAAACTAAGATTGTCACTTTACTCATCCATAAGGATTAGGGGCATGAATGCTTGCTTGCCACTTTGCAGTCACCCTTCAGTCTGATCTAAATCAGTAGCCTTGTTATGGTTTCCTCATTGAAGCATGGCACATGATTAGTCTTCCATTTGAGGCTTGATTTGGCATCTTCAAGTTTGTGGTTGAACAGTACACGTCCCAATGCACCAAAACTCAATTGTTTTGAAAGCTTAACTTTGGAGATTTTATTCAACGCAGTTGACAACGAGTTTTGGTGCCTCCCAACTATTAAACAAACAGGCACATTGTTATTGACTAGAGAATGAACTCCAATTATTTAATTTTTAAAAAAGGATTTTGATTAATATTGTGGAGGCTGATAGTTTCCTCAAGTCACAAAATTTAAATCTTCAGGAGTCAGCAACTGCATCTTTGTCAACATTATCTGCCTCTTCAAACAACAAACCAATTGTCGGTTACAAAAAAATTATCAGTGATCTACCTATAGTTGCACAGGGCGGCGACACATAACCGCAATGGCGTGCGACACAGGAACTGGGTGGCGTGCGGCGGCAGAGAAACAGGGTGGCGAGCGGCGGCAAAGAAACGTGGCGGCGTGCGGTGGCACAGATGGTTCCGAACGTTTATCACTTTTCAATTCAAGCAATGAAGTTTCCAAAGGAGGAGAAATTTGTTTCTATTACAAAGAGAGGCAAATGCTACGGTGGGAGACTATGTCACGTCTCTCACCGTGAGCATGCCTTTTTATGCAAAAGTTTTATTATTATTAAGTCCTTTAATTTTTTAAATTTTAAAAATTACCCCAATTTCTTCTCTCTCCCTCTCCTCCGTGTCTCACCTCCTCCCACCGCCTAGATCCAGTCGTGACCCAACACCGTTTTACATAACCACTATATACCCATAGGCACAAAGAGCACCACACATGTCGCTAACTACCCAAATGACACCGCCCCTAACATTGCCTTTTAGATCCCTCTAAAACTCACATCATAAGCACTAAAACCGGAAGGATGAAAAAGATGGGATTTTGGGGAGAAGGGTATTGCTAATTTGCTATTGAGGTTGATGGTATTGCAACTTTTTTGCAACCCATGAATGAAAATGAAGTTAGGAATCTGAGATCTGAAGATAAAGGAACCTTTTTTCGACCTAAGCCTTACCTACTCTTTCACTCTGTTTCTTCCGCCACCGCCACCGATCTACCCTCTCACTGAAGTTCACGGAGGTTCAGCTCTAGTGAAAGATTCAACGATTCATCAATGGCTATCATTCAAAATCAACATCAAAATTAAGCACCCAAAACAACGAAGAAAAAAATCTGAAATCAATAACAAATATTTTGAGTGTGTAAACTCAGTTCCCAGAGAAGAAGATCGAGTAAAGACAGATCTGGTACAAACAAGTTCTTATAGCGTGGTGTCACTATGGTCTTGAATTACTTCAAGCAAAGGAAGGGTAGGGTGGGGTGGGGGTGGGGGTGGGGGTGGCGGGGTTGGGAAGGGAGGCTGAGGGGGTGGGGTGGCGGTGAGAGTGGGAGAGAAGACTGAGATGGTGGGGTGGGGTAGCGGAGGAGAGAGAGGGTGGCGGAGGAGAGAGAAAATGAAACGAGGAAAAAAAAGGGGGGGTAAAATGTGAAATCATTTTTTTTTTTTTTTGCAAATATGACCTTGTTTAGGTCTCTCATGGGAGACATGTCAAGGGGGAACCTTAGAAGCAGCCTACAAAGAGATAATCCATTTCTCATTTACATTTTTTTAGAGGGATTTCTCATTTACATCTCTATTATAGAAACCCATGTCTACATTTCTGCTCGCTCCGAGAAAAGGGTGTTGTTTCTTTTTTAATTCAAAATAAATTTATTTAAATCTATAAATTCTGGACCGTTGATCTATTTTGGAGACACATGTCAACACCATATGCAAGGGATTGGAGATGTCCATTTCCTCCCTAAATGGAGAGGATCCGAACGCCTGGCAACGTGGAGCATACACAACCAAACCAAACACGTCCCGAGAAATTCTTGGTTGTGTTGGAACAAATTTTAAATAATTATAGTTTTGGTCCTTAAAGTTTTATAAATGAATGAATGAATTTGATTTTTTTAGTTTTAATTGTTTAAATTAAGTCTCTTTAATATTGAACCAATTTGTTCACCTGACATGGGCGTAGGATTAGTTTTATTTAATTAGTTTGAAAAAATGGTTAAAACTAAAAATAAAAACTAAAAAACGCTGGAAACGAATGTATGTACGAAGCATGTTTGTGAAACTACATAAATCAAAATCACTCGTTTGTGAAACTACAGGGAGTTGGTTTAAGCATTTGAAACTATATGGATCAGAATCACCCATTTATGAAATTATAGGGACCAAAACTGTAATTAAGTCAAAATTTAAAATTGATTTTAAGCATGTATTAACATTCATCTATTTTAGATTTTGATAGAATTAATTTTAACATAATTGATTCTAAAGAATTGATTTAAAAAAAAAGAATAAAAAAATTGACTTGGGCTTGGTAATAATATTTTGAAAGTGAGCTTAGAAAAATTATTTTTATTTGGATGATAAAGTAAACTCACTTTTAAGTTGTGAATATAAAGAATTTTGTGGACCCTCCTATCAATAGAATCAATTATTTTTAATCGAAAAACTATAAATTATTGTTTATCTTAAAATCAATTATACCTAACTTTTTTTTTGACGTAATTTTATAAACAAATGCCTTCAAATCGTCAAAATTACTTTTACTTCGTCTAGACCAAGTTTGGATTGTTTAGAATCTTAAACAAATAATACTAAAACAGAAAAAAAAAATTGTTTTCAATATTTTTACTATACAAATCTTTAAAAACATAAAATAAAATATAATTATTTTTAAAAACAAAAAATGAAAAAAAAACTCAAAACAAAATAAATAGGTCTTGTGGGTATGTGGGGGCGGAAAGCTTGGAGTAGATCTTAAATTGTTGAATATCTGGTCGCACACGTGTACTAGGTAATAAAAGGACAGCAAAGCAAGCTAGCTGGCTGCGTTGTTGTATCTAGAGTTTTTTTAGGTTGCAAAAAAATTTAGGTGGGTTGGATCTCGAGGATTTATCATGATCAGGATAAGTCTCAGGAATCAAAAGGTATTTACAGAGGTACTTATAGATTAATCACCTGTCGCAACCGTCCAGTCCAGGAGTAGCGAAAATAAGGTAAAAATAGAAAAGTCGTCACCTAAATTTTTAATTGGGAAAATCTTGGAAAACCTATTTATTTTAAGGTAAAAGCTAAGAAAACCCATTTATTTTAAGGTAAACTGATCTTTACAAAAGGAAAGATTTGAGTTCGGGAGTCGGTTATGAGTAGGGAAGGTGTTAGTACCTTACATCACCCGTTTTAAAAACGGCGCCTCAAGTTAATTGTTCAAAAATTTTAATAACTTTTTTAAATATGCCCAAAGAATATTTACAAGAAAGAATTATTTTTATTTTTGATATTTTGTATTTTATTGATTTTTGGATTTTTAAATTTATTATTGATAAAACCTAAATGAGGTTGAACATGGCACATAAGTCCACATGACAACCTCAAATCTAAGGGGTTGAACATGGTACCGTGTCCATAGAGCATCCATAAAAGACAATAAAAGAGAAAGTTTATTTTTGGTTAATTATTTGAAAATAAAAATGGACATTAACAAAGAAAATATTTAGTTTTGGCTTGACAAGATAATTTATCTTGCTTCTACGTATTCCCGGGTGCGATGTGAAACTCAAAGCCACGTAGTTCTTAAAAAGTTTGATTGATTGATTGGTTGATTTTAATTTTTGAAAAGGATTTTTTTTAAAATTTTATTTAAAAAGGTTTTTATATATTTCATTTTTTTTATATATGGAAAACTCCTAAGCGAGATAGAACATGACAGATACGTTCAGGGTTATCCCGCATTTAAGGAATTAAGTGTAAAACCTCTCACGAAGTAATCCCAAAATTATTTTTCAGTAATTCCCTTATTACATCATTTTATTTATTTATTTCAACATAAATATTTCAACACAAATGTTTTTTTTATCAGCCTAATTTTTTAGTTTACCAAATCACTTGACTTGGGCCTCGTGCAATCATTACAAGCCCAAAGGGACATCAGATACCTAAACCCAAACACATCTAACAATAAAAAATAAAAGCAGCAACTAAAAAATAAAAAGAAAGAAGCTTGTAGCTTCCATGGTTACCAACGGTAGAGCAAGAAGGATGGGGGAGCTGAACGTGCGTGGCGGAGAGACAGGGCCGGCGGAGGTGCGACTGGACGCGCGAGTGATGGGTAGCAGTGGAAGACGTCGGTCGCGATGGAGTCGAGCAGCAGGGACGGAGGTCGTGGCGGAGGAGATCAGCGGCGTGGTGGTTTGCGTAGTAGACAGGGGTGACTGAGCAGGGGTCACGTGGTTCTTCTTGAGGTCGATAGTGGCTCCAGCGTGACTCGCGGCGGAGGCCTTGTGGTTTGTGAGTGGCGGAGGCTGGTGATGACGGGCAGATATGCGTGACGGCTCGTATCTGGAGGTGACTGGCGAAGGTCACGCGTCATGTGAAGCTAAGGGCCATGGGTGGTTCTGAGATTGCTTCGCGGGTTGAGGATGGTTTCAATGTGGTAAGGATGATGAACCTATGTATGTGAAAAATGAAGAAGATAATGGGAATATGGCTGAGAAAGAACCAGAGAGGTGCAAGGAGGAAATAATAGCTTCTAAAGCACTTTGTTCCTCAATTTCGTCCTCCTCATCTCCCCATTTCCTCAGAATTTAATTTTTTTTCTGTATGAATCTGTTCTCTTTTCTCTCTATCTGTTTTGTTCTCTGATGTTGCTGATCTGTTTTTTTTCTTCACTGTAATTTTTGATCAGTATTTGTAGAGTCAATCTGAAGATCAATTTTCTGCTTTTTTTTGGGGGACCTGAATTGGAGTGTTGCAGAGATTAAGCTTCATCTCAACTTCCATTTATGTACCACTTTCCTCTGATCTAGGCGTAAACACTTCCCAAGTTCTTAAAATCAACCAAAAATAGGACCCATTTGCTTGAGCCTTGTGCACTGAGAACTAAGTTTGAGTGAGTTAGTGGAGAAAATATTTTCAGAAGATCTTTTTTTAAAAAAAAAAAACAAACAGAAAACCTGTTTTTCTCTATTTTATTTTGCTTCTTTTTCTTTTTTTCTTTTTACTTGGGCTTGTATGTAGGCTCAACAAAACTTGTAACAATGAAAATGAAATTGGGCCAAGAATGGGTTGGATGATGGATTAAAAGACATCTTCAACAAAGAAATGGAATTGGGCTCATTAAAAACAAATTTTTTTTGCAAAGTTGTTTATTCGTTTTAATTTTTTCAAAACATTAATTAATAGGAACCGGACAAAATTAGGTGTTCACAGCTGCCCCTTTTTACTTGTGTCTTATTAGATAATAGGTGTAACCATAGTCAACCAATTATCGTTATAAGAAATTAGTAAAGACAAGAACTCCAATTTTGTCCGGGTTCTATTGATAAGCAAACGACCTGTGACTACAATACGATTTCCTGTAAAGAACCTGCGGGTTGGATCGCCCAGAGTTACGCATAAAAAGCTTGCACTGAGATTAAAAACAAAGATAAAGAACTTACAGGGTGGATTGCCCGTTGAGCTTCAAAAACAAAGATAAAGAGCTTACGGGGTGGATTACCCATCAGAAGCTTCAAACAAAAAGATAAAAGAGCTTACCGGGTGGATTACCCATTAGAAGCTCGACATAAAGATAAGAGAGCTTACATGGTAGATTGCCCGTCAGAAGCTCGAATATAAAGATAAAAAGAGCTTACGGGGTGGATTGCCTGTTAGAAGCTCGAACATAAAGATAAGAAAGAGCTTACGGGGTGTATTTCCCGTCAGAAGCTCGAACAGAAGATAAAGGAGCTTACAGGGTGGATTGCACGTTAGAAGCTCGAACAAAACGATAAAGAGCTTACGGGGTGGATTGGCCGTTAGAAGCTCGAACAAAATGATAAAGAGCTTACGGGGTGGATCACTCGTTAGAAGCTCGAACAAAAAGATAAAGAGCTTACGGGGTGGATTGCCCGTCAGAAGCTCAGGCAGAAAGATAAAGAGCTTACGGGGTGGATTGGCCGTTAGAAGTCTCGAACAAAGGGATAGAATGAGCTTACGGGGTGGATTGCCCGTTAAAAGCTCGAACAAAAAGATAAAAGAGATTACTGGGTAGATTGCACGTTAGAATCTCGAAAAAAGGGATAGAATGAGCTTACGGGGTGGATTGCCTGTTAGAAGCTCGCTTATGAGGCCATATAGACAAATGCAATGTATGAATGTTGATTTTGCTCATTGATGGGATGACAATGTATGTGATGCCTTTCATTGGTAAATGCTAATGATGAAAACCTTTATTATATTTTAGGCACGATGCAAGAGATACTTTTGAGAGAAATCATTTCTTCTCTGATGTTTCTTTTTCATTGTTGGATCCATGACCCCTTAAAAGCGTCGATCACAGTGAGTCTTGAGGATGAACTAAAACAAGGTCCATCTTATCGGGAAAAGATATCTTGCACTTTTGTTTTGTGATGGCAGGTGTCCTTGATGATAATTATCCACATGGTTGATCCTTAATATTCTTTCTTTACTTTAACGCTCTTCATCAAGGAACCATCGTGCCCCCCATGACCTTTTGAGGCTTTCCCAGGAATACTAACTGGGAGTTAATGTCATTATATCAAAATCGAAGAGGTGTACAAGGCATACTGAACGTTGTGGAGTAGAATCACATCTCTTCAAGTGACATCTCTCTCAATGACTAGTGTTAGTATCACTCATACAATCTTGACTACTCCTCAATTGGCTTCGGAGAATGTTGTTTGCCCCAGTCTTCATGCAACTTGGACACTCAATGCCTCAGTTTATCAGCTTGACGACACTTCCTTTGTTATGTTTTTTTTAACCCTAACTTTTACCTAGATCGTATTTTCAGGTTTTCAGTCTAGTGGGTCACTCTAACTTCTACCTAGACCGTCTTTTCATATTTTCAGCCTAGCGAGCTTTTTTTCTTGAAGTGCGTTCAAGCATAATAGTTTTTAACTGCATCCGAGTTTACAGGGAGTGATAGATCTTCCCCATCCATCTTGGTGAGAATTAAAGCCCCTCCAGATAAGGTCTTTTTCACAACGTAAGGTCCTTCGTAGTTCGGAGTCCACTTCCCTCGATGATCCTTTTGGATTGGTAGAATATTTTTAAGCACTAGGTCACCCTCCCGAAACTGTCGTGGGCGTACCTTCTTCTCATAAGCTCTTCCCAACCTTCTCTGGTACAATTGACCATGACACATCGCCGCCAACCTCTTCCCTTCAACGAGGTTCAACTGATTGAATCGATCCTGAACCCACTCAGCTTCTTCTAATTCTGCATCTCTCGGTACCCTTAATGAGGGGATCTCTACTTCAATCGGGAGTATTGCCTCCATCCCATAAACTAAAGAATATGGAGTTGCCCCAGTCGAGGTGCGAATAAAGGTGCGATAGCCGTGCAAAGTGAAAGGTAACATCTCGTTGTTAAGTCTCTAAAATGTCTGATGTGCATTTCCCTAAGTTTTGATGAAAACTAAACATTGGTTAATGATTTAATTAACCTTCATATTGGTTGCTAACCTGTCTATCGAGTGTGCAGATTAAATAAGACAAGCAGACGTCCAACAAAGTAAAAAAGGGAGACGTCCAACAAAGTGAAACAAACAGACGTCCAACAAAGTGTAAACAAGCAGACGTCCAACACTGTAGTGATTACAACGCTCGTCCAGAATGCAAGATAGAAACTTGCGTCCACCAAAGTGTTGAAAGCCAGCGTCTACCTACGTGGCATTCAGAACAGTGCGTCCATTAAAGTATCAGAACAGTGCGTCCAATAAAGTATCAGAACCGCACGCCCAATAAAGTATCAGCAATGTGCGTCCAATAAAGTATCAGCAATGCGCGTCCAATAAAGTATCAGAACCGCGCATCCAATAAAGTATCATAATAGCCCGTCCACTAAGGTATCAGAATGTTATCCGTCCAATGACGTAGCAAAAGACTCTCGTCCACCAGAGTAACTGAGACTCTCGTCCACCAGAGTAACTGAGACTCTCGTCCACCAGACTAACTGAGACTCTCGTCCAGTAAAGTAATAGAGACTCTCGTTCACCAGAGTAACTGAGACTCTCGTCCACCAGACTAACTGAGACTCTCGTCCACTAAAGTAACAGAGGCCCTCGTCCAATAAAGCGACAAAGGCTCTCGTCCACTAGAGTAACAGAAGTGCTCGTCCACTAAAGGTGACAAAAGCACTCGTCCACTAGTCTTTGAACTTGCTAAGTCCTTAATATGGAGCTCTTCTACTAGCTTGAATGAAAACTCAAATGACTAGATAGACATGATTATTTTCAAGATGGAATCACTTATCTTATGAACGTGAATTCTTGAAGGATTATCAGAATCTTAGTTCAAGAACCAGAAAGAGACTTGAAGCCTTCTCTCCTACTCAGTTTCACGATTATCAAGAAAAGTCAGAAGTTACTCTCTCAAGCAACCTTGGATAATCAGAACCAAAGACCAGTTAAAGAATGCTTCCAACGTGCTTTATTCCCTAGCTAGTACCTCTGGTCCTTACACAAAAAGGGAAGTGTACTCAGTAAAGTACAAAAAGCTCTTTGCACAACTTTGATATGGCTGTAGCACGATGAATAAAGCTATGATCCTTCATGTTAGAGTACAACCAATGAATCTATTGCATTAATGACTACCCAGAATGACTCTATTGCATTAATGGCTGCCCAAAACGACTCTATTGCAATTAATTAAGTTCTGCTTGAAGCCAACATCTGAGGGGATGTCTCTAACGGATCCTAAATGCTTGAAGACCACAAATACAGAAGCCATTGAAGATGAAGAAGAAGAGAATACACATTGCATTAAAACGTCATTACTCTGAGCATTTATTTCTTCATTCTTTTATTCTGTATTCTTCAATCATTTTGAAGTTATTACGCAGACTTTCGTAAGCCTTATATTTAAACCACTCTCTGAGTGTTAGTGAAAGATCTGCCTGTGAGAAATTGTATTTATTACAAACCCTATCTCTCAAACAAACCAGAGTGAGCCTGAAGAGGCTAGGTGTGAAAATAATACTCTTCAGGCTAGGTGTGGAAATAATACTTGTCTTGAGCCTGAAGAGGCTAGGTGTGCAAATAATACTTGAGTCTGTAACCTTATCAGTTATAGTGGATAAATCTTGGTGCTGCCAAGGACTGGACGTAGCTCTTTGATTTGAAGAGTGAACCAGGATAAATCACCGTGTCAATCTATCTTCCCTTGAACTCTTTAATTGCCTTAGTTTTCTCACGTCTTTCAAGTGGTGTGCTTGCAAAAGTCACCCGTCAATCATGTATTCTTCCACTCGTCCAAATTGTAACATCCCAAAATTCAAATATAATTACTTTAATAAAAGATTAAGTCAGTATGAGTTTTAAGTGTAAAATTGTTAGTATGAGAATACATTACAATTATTTAATAATTACAAATTAAAAGAGTGTAAAATTGGAAAAAGAATAAAATAAAATATAAATAAGAGATTTAGTATGAAGAAGTGATAGTATAAGGATCTATTGAAATTTATTAACTATTATAAAGAATCAAAAATTATATATATATATATATATATATATATATATATATATATGAAAAAAAGATATACTTGGGCGTTAAGCCCAAGAAGCCAAGCTTTTGGCTAAATAAAAAGAAAAAAAAAAGAAAAAACCTAATACGCTGACACTATGTATATTATATAAAGGATGATAACGAAAAAAGAAGAAGGGATCATGGGCGCCGCAACATTTTCATCAGTTCCATTCCTTGCCAGTACAACCGTAACAACACAAATCCAAGAACGCCACCAAACGGGAGAGGAATTTTTAGGGAAGCGCAAATCCTTATCATACGTAATTTTTAGAACACATTGGAGGTTTGCAAAATGTGAGTAAAAATAACTTTTCTCACACTTTCATGGTACAGATAATTTGATGCTTCTACATGTAACTTTGTCTTTTGGAAATAGTAAAATATTTTAGGGTTCTTGTTTCTTGATTTGAGACTCTTAAAATATCTCCCCCTTTAATGATTGGTTATTTATAAAAGAGTATTTTCAGATTAAGGCGATGTTATACGTGTATCATGTACTGAATAAGGCGATGTTATAAAAGAATAAATATTGCTATTCGTGATTCCCTGTACATAATTTTTTTTCCATTGTTCATGTCAGAGTTTTATTTCCTATGTGGAGATTGAATAATCACGCTACAGTGGCATAACATGGGTCTCTCGGATTTTTTTTTTGTGTTACTCCTGTACTTATATTCCAAATCCTTCTATCTATATGAATATATAAATATATACTTGAAAACGTTGCCTGTACGTAAGGATATTAACTTATAATAAACATATACTATGTTAATTAAATAGTATTGTGTTATGGTATTTGTATTTTGAAATCTGATATGGTGATTGATGCATCGAGTTTGAGAAAATATTTGGTAGTCATCTGGAATGACATATTGTATGGTACATATGAGTTGGTCATCACCTTCCGGGAAGGGGTGACGATTGTACATTCTATTCCGGGAATAGGATGAGAGATATCACCATCTGGGATGGGACATCAATTTATTAAAATATTCACATCTGGGATGGAATATTAGATACCTCCATCTGGGATGGAGAAGGCAGTGGGACGCCATTGCATGGATATGAGCTCATAGACCTTAGTGGATCTGGGATTCACACCGGTTATGGGAACCAAAGAGTCAAGTTAAGTGATTCTGGGAATCACCGAGTCATGTTCGTGGAGTTGCATTGTGTAGAGTTTGCATGATGAATGTGATTAAATGCAATGAGATGTGACCGTTGCTGAGCTTATGAGTTTGTACCTTAAATGCTTGACATTAATTTTATTTATATATATTTATTATTTTGGAGGTTGATTATATTCAATATTTTAAAAATTAGCGGGTACCATGAATGTTTTTCCGGTTACCGCGCCGACTGAAAACAACACTATTTACGAACCTTTTCATCAAACGATTATTTTTATTCACTGGGATTATATCTCATTAAAAGTGTTGTTTTCAGAGTACGAGGACGACATCACTGGGACTAGAGAGGATTGAAGACCTAGCGAATTTTCTTAGTTATTATTCCTAGCTTGGTTAGTATTTTCTTAAATAAGGAGCTGTATGTGGCTAGACGTTTTTATTGTTGGGTTTATTAGTAGACGCCCGATTTTTGAGGCTTAGGGTTTTTATTTGGATGTATGGATTTATTATTATATTATCGCTTAGATGCTTTATATCTATTTTAATTAATATGAGGTATTTTCAGACCCGATTAAGGTGCGAAATTTTTATGACAAGTTTGTTTAATTTAAAACTATTTAAAGGATTTTTCATTGATTTTGTTTTGGGTTACTAATGTAACGAAGGGCGTTACACAAATCTAGCCTTTTTGTTTGCGAAAAGAGTTAAACTTTGCTTAAATTCTGATAAACACAATTCAACCCCCCTTCTTGTGTTTATAGTTATCTATTTCAGTTGGTATCAAAGCTCAACCTCTGGGTTGAGCATCTAACAGTGTAGAGGTAAAAGGTCCTGAAGAATAGAATGACGGCTGGATTTAGTACAAGTGGAAGTCATCAGACTGAAGGAGCCTTCCTAACCAGACCTCCTTACTTCAATGGAGAAAATTACAACTACTGGAAAGATAGATTTCAGTGGCTAATTCTATCCACAAACTCTGATCTTTGGGATGTCATCACAGATGGTCCATTCATTCCCAAAAATGATGATAACACTGACAAACCAAAAGCTCAGTGTACTGGTGCTGAAAAGACAAAATGGGAGCTTAACCACAAAGCCAGATATAACATCATCTGTGCTCTCAGTCCGGAGGAGTTTGAGAAGGTTTGTGCTTGTGACTCTGCGAAGGAAAAATGGGATACTTTGGCTGTCACTCATGAAGGAACAGCTAAAGTCAAAGAATCAAAGATTGTCATACTTGTCAGAAAGTATGAACTGTTCATCATGGAGGAAGGAGAATCTGTTGCTCAGATGATAGGAAGATTTCAAACTATCATCAACAGTTTAAAATCTCTTGGCAAAGTCTATACCAATGCTGAGAAGGTTGGTAAGATTATGAGAAGTCTACCTAAATAGTGGAGACCTTTGGTCACTGCTATCTCCCAATTCAAGGATCTCATTACCTTGACTATGGATGAACCTCTTGGGACACTAACTGTTCATGAGCAAGAACTTGGAGATGAAGTTGCACCAAAGAAGGGCAAGTCAATTGCTCTGAAAGCTGATCAGAAGTCAGCAAAAGTTTCCAAGGCTCTGAAGGCAGATGAGTCATCCAGTGATGCTGACCTATCAGAACTCGAGGATTCTGAGAGTGATGAATTGTCTCTCCTGACCAGGAAGATAAAGCTTCTCCCACAGAAAAAGAAGTTCAAGAGGGATAGGCCATTAAGAAGGTTCAACAAGGACAAGAACTTCAAAGAATCCACCTCAACAGACAAAAGTCCAATTGTTTGCTATGAGTGCAAGAAGCCCGGTCACTTCAAGGTTGAATGTCCTCAACTCAAGAAGGCCCCTTCTAAGAAATTCTTCAAGAAGAAAAAGAAAGGAATGATGGCTACTTGGGAGGATCTGGAGTCAACATCTTATGATGAAGAAACAGAGGAAAAAGCCAATCTCTGTTTGATGGCCAACACTGACTCAGACTCTGACGATGAGGTATATCCTGACTATGAGGAATTACTTGATGCCTATGAGGAGTTGATGGAGGAATCCAATTGCTTATCTAAAACCTTCAAATCCCTCAAGAGAGATTATGTAAAGCTCACCAGTGAGCATAAACAGAAATCTCAAGAGTGCGAGAAGCTGGCTAAAGAAAATAGTGAGTTGAAGACTGAAAAGTCTAATGAAGCTAAGATCTCAAGTGAAGCATCACCATCTGAAGAAGTTGAAAAACTTCAACAGAAAGTGGGTCAACTGTAACCAAATCAACACCTATTTGTAACTTATGTGGAAAAACTGGGCATGTTATGTCTAAGTGTATCCATAAGAAGAGAAGGAAGTCCTCACAGACTCCTAGAACTAACAGAAAAGGACCCAGAAAAATATGGGTACCTAAATATCAAATAATCTTTGTTGCAGATATCCTCAACAAGACAAAAAAACACCATTGTCGGTACCTGGACAGTGGCTGCTCGCGTCATATGACTGGAGAAAGGTCTATGTTCCTAGACCTCCAACTTAAGAAAGGAGGACATGTTGCCTTTAGAGGAAATCAGAAGGGGAAAGTTATAGGAATTGGTACTATTGGTGGTAAAACCCCTCTTCCCTCTATATCTAATGTTCTTATGGTTAAAGGATTAAGACACAATTTACTTAGCATAAGTCAATTGTGTGATAGTGGTTTTGATGTTTCCTTTACCAAGGATGTATGCATAGTTAAAGACTGTAGTAGCAAAACCTTTTTATCAGCTAAAAGGCAACAAAATCTTTATAAGATTGAACTGTCTGGTCTCTCAGATCAAAGTGTAACCTGTCTGATGTCTAAAGAGGATGAGAGATGGTTATGGCATAAGAAACTAGGACATGCTAGTATGAAACTAATTTCTGAATTAAAAAGGAATAATCTCGTGAGAGGATTTCCTGATATTAGCTTTAAGAAAGATGTCTTGTGTGATGCATGCCAGAGAGGTAAACAGATAAAATCAAGTTTCAAATCTAAAAACCAAGTATTAACCTCTAGACCTCTTCAGTTGTTACACATGGATCTGTTTGGGCCAGTTAGTGTTGCCAGCCTGGCTGGAAGAAAATATGGATTTGTCATAGTTGATGACTATTCTAGATACACATGGGTACTCTTCCTAACACACAAGGATGAGTCTTTTAAGGCTTTCTCAGTATTCTTCAAAAGAGTACAAAATGAGCAAGGTTTTTGTATTTCTACCCTTAGAAGTGATCATGGGGGAGAATTTGAAAATGAGCAGTTTAGACAGTTCTGTGAGGAGAATGGAATCTCTCACAATTTCTCTGCACCTAGAACTCCACAGCAAAATGGAGTGGTTGAGAGAAAGAATAGATCTCTGCAAGAGATGGCTAGATCTATGCTCAATGAAAATAATCTCCCCAAGTACTTCTGGGCAGAAGCTGTAAACACTGCTTGTTATGTACAAAACAGAATACTTATTAGACCTTTTCTAAAAAGGACTCCTTATGAATTGTGGAAAGGAAAAAGCCCCAACATATCTTATTTTCATGCTTTTGGATGTGAATGTTTTATTCTGAATACCAAAGATAATCTTGGAAAGTTTGATTCTAAGGTAGATAAAGGTATTTTCGTAGGATATTCTGAAAAGTCGAAGGCTTTTAGAGTATACAATTCAAGAACTTGTATTATTGAAGAATTTTTTCATGTTAAATTCAATGATGGTTTAAAGACTGATAAAGAACTATCATATCTAGAAGATGATCTTGCAGGTCTTGATATAAACAAGCCAGAAAGTCAACAACCCGATCTAACCAAAACAGAACCTGTGCCTGAGGCTGAAAGACAAGTGGAACAGACGAGTCAACAGACAAGTCAAGATCTTCATGATGATCTCAAAAGGGATTGGAAGTTCAACACTCATCATCCTAAGGATCTTATTATTGGAAATCCTTCTGAAGGAGTAAGAACCAGATTCACATTAAGAGAATCAAGCAATATGGCCTTTATTTCAGATTTGGAGCCTAAACGCATTGAAGAAGCTCTTGAGGATGAAAGCTGGATTCTTACTATGCAAGAAGAACTTAACCAGTTCACCAGAAATGATGTCTAGACTTTTGTCTCTAAGCCTAAAAACAAGTCAGTTATTGGAACAAGATGGCTCTTCAGAAACAAATTGGATGAAGATGGTAAAGTTGTCAGAAATAAGGCAAGGTTAGTAGCTCAAGGCTATAACCAACAAGAAGGTATTGATTATATTGAAACCTTTGCACCTGTAGCTAGAATAGAAGCCATACGCATTTTAATGTCATATGCTGCACAACACCAAATTACCCTATTTCAAATGGATGTAAAAAGTGCTTTTCTAAATGGTATAATTGAAGAAGAAGTGTATGTTAAACAACCCCATGGTTTTGAGGATACTGATAAACCAGATCACGTTTTCAAACTTAAAAAGGCATTATATGGTTTGAAACAAGCACCTAGAGCATGGTATGATAGACTCAGTTCTTTTCTCATGCATAATGGTTTTACTAGAGGACAAGTAGACACTACTCTGTTCAAAAAATGCTTTAAAGAGAACTTTATTATAGTTCAAATATATGTTGATGATATTATTTTTGGAGCAACTAATGAAAAGCTGTGCAAGGAATTTTCAAATCTAATGCAAGCTAAATTTGAGATGAGAATTATGGGAGAATTGAAGTTCTTCCTTAGATTACAAATCAAGCAGATAAGTGATGGAATTTACATTCATCAACAAAAATATACCAAGGAGATACTCAAGAAATACAAAATGGAAAATTCAAAGCTCATGAAAACGCCTATGCAACCCAATGCAAAACTATGCAAAGATGATGAAGGTAAAAAGGTAGATCAAAGTGTCTGCAGAGGTATGATTGGCTCTCTATTGTACTTAACTTCAAACAGACCTGACATTCAATTTAGTGTCTGTATGTGTGCTAGATTCTAATCTGATCCTAGAGAATCTCATCTTAATGCTGTTAAAAGAATATTTAGATATTATCTTGGAACTACTAATCTTGGTTTGCTGTATTTAAGATCAAAAGAATACATATTAGTGGGATATTGTGATGCTGATTTTGATGGAGACAGAATATAAAGAAAAAGCACTAGTGGAGGATGTCACTTCATTGGAGCAAGTTTAGTCTCATAGTCAAGCAAGAAGAAGACAACCATTGCCCTGTCTACTGCTGAAGCAGAATACATCTCTGCTGCTAGTTGCTGCTCTCAACTCTTATGGGTAAAACATCAACTTGAGGATTACTCTATTTATGAACATAACATATCTGTATGGTGTGATAATTCGAGTGCTATATGCCTAACTAAAAATCCAATTCAGCATTCTAAGGCTAAACATATTGAAATCAAACATCATTTCATTAGGGATTATGTTCAAAAAGGCATCTTTAATATTAAGTTTGTTAAAACTGAAAATCAATGGGCTGATATTTTGACTGAACCCCTCGCAGAAGAAAGGTTTTTGTTTATTAGAGATAATCTAAACATGCATTGCATTGTTGAATGATATATCTGAATGTTAACCTGTCTGTGCTAAATCTGTCATTACTCCTATATACATGTTCTTTTAACTAAGCATTAGTTCAGGGGGAGTAATGATACAATAGTTTAAATGGAGTATGTCTAATATGCTTGCTGCATTACTATGATTTTCTTAACATGTTATCTTGGCCTTAACATATCACGTAAATAAAACTTGATAACCTTTTTGATGTTGACAAAAGGGGGAGAATAAGAGAAATTGAGATTTGTGATAGAAGAAGTTGAGATTTGTGATAGAAGCATGTTATAGGGGAATGGAAGAATGAATATGATATAACCTGTTCGATTAAAAGAAAATTTCAACCTGTCTGATATATGCTATTTTCTTTGTTGATATTTTATGTGGTTCATTAAATCATCTCAATGTTTGTCATCATCAAAAAGGGGGAGATTGTTAAGTCTCTAAAATGTCTGATGTGCATTTCCCTAAGTTTTGATGAAAACTAAACATTGGTTGATGATTTAATTAACCTTCATATTGGTTGCTAACCTGTCTATCGAGTGTGCAGATTAAATAAGATAAGCAGACATCCAACAAAGTAAAAAAAGGAGACGTCCAACAAAGTGAAACAAACAGACGTCCAACAAAGTGTAAACAAGCAGACGTCCAACACTGTAGTGATTGGAAGGCAGGTATTTGGTTTGCTCTATATTGGTTTGGTTTCTTTTGTTCAAAGGTTACTGCATGTGTTTCTCCTTCTTTCTTTTTCACAAACGGGGCTTTCTTTGAACCGTTCACTACTGAAGTCTCGATGATCTTGCCATTCCTCATTCCACTTTCAATTCTCTCACCGATGATGACCATGTCAGAAAAGTTCGATGACACACACCCAATCATCCTATCATAGAAGGGCGACTGGAGTGTATCAATGAACATTGCTACAATTTCTTTCTCGGCTAATGGAGGCTCCACCTGAGCAGCCAGTTCCCTCCATCGTTGTGCATACTCTTTGAAAGTATGTGTCCATTTTTGACATATTTTGGAGTTGCGATCTATCGGGAGCCATGTCAATATTGTACTTGAATTGCTTCAGGAATGCATCCGCTAGATCTTTGAAGGATCGGATATGTGCCCGCTCGAGATGCGTGTTCCAATTTGAGGCTGCCCCAGTTAGACTGTCTTGGAAGAAGTGAATGAAGAGCTTATCATCTTGGGCATATGATGCCATCTTCCTAAGATACATGGTCAAATGGTTTTTGGGACAAGTGGTTCCCCGATATTTGTCAAAATCAGGCACCTTAAATTTCGGCGGAATTACAACATTTGGCACTAGACAAAGTTTCGAGGCATCCCAAAGACCATAACTATTCACCCCTTTAATGGACCGTAGTCTTTCCTCCAGTACTTCAAACTTTTCTTTAGATTAGGAATTCCCTCATGACTGATTCACTGGAGTTTCAACGTACATATTCTGGGGGAAATAGTATAGCGTGTAGGAGGATCTGAAATTTTGCATCGCTTGAGCCCCATGGGGTCCATAATGCAGGGTGTATTGCGGGGGTTTTGGATTGGCAGAAAGTGTCACTGTCGGGTTGTTACCATCTGTAGGATCGACAATTTGTGTTTGTGGCATTTTGACAGCATTGGTGGGGGTTTGTGTCTGGGTGGTATGTTCGGAGTTTTGAATGCCATCCTGTGGGGCAGGGGCCGTTGGTGGCACAAATCCACGAGTAAACCGTATGGGGGATTGTTCTGGTCAAATGAAAGATGAGTTTGGTTGCTTGGATAAACAATGAAGGGCATCATAGCTCCTGGTTGGTTAAAGCCATGAATAGGCATCTGAGCAAAACCAGGCGGGATAGGAGGTGTGACTGGATATCCTTCGTTTGAGGTTGGAGAGTTCTCCTCTGTGTTGTTTTTCTTCTGCATTGCTTGTAGAATCTGCATCATCTTAGTCATCTGATCCTTGATTTGACTAACTTCATCCCTGATCTCTTGGACTATTTGTAGTTCCTCCGCCATGGCTCTTGTCTGTGATCGAGTGCGATAAGGGTGTCTTGGAGCAATTGTTCGGTGATCGAACTGCAAAATCATAGAGATTTAAGTGAAAAAAGGTAATTATGGTAAAGAAAAAGAAGTGATCCTGAAATATTATTCTGAGGGGAGACCGCTTCCACATAGCAAGACATTTCCTCCCCACACATAACTCTAGGGGTACGTCCCCCTTAGGTCGTGTGTGGTTGATGACCAGTCCACGAGAATATGTGTTCCCCAATGGACTGGGCTGCTCACTAGCAATGTGATCATGCGAACCAATTTGCATTCCATATATGAAACTATAGTTAAAGGAGAATTCAAGCATGAACATAATCAAAACATCTTTCATTTCATCAACGGGAGAATTACAATGTCTTATCAAATAGAAGTGATTACATCAAAAGTTTTGGGACTTTCTTTTTGAATCCACTGACAAGCCTTTTACAATATTTCATGAAGTTGACCACTTTCGAGGGTATTACAGACTCGACACTCATGTAGATCTGAACTGATGCCTCTTCGAGGTGACTCACAAATTGGGAAGTATGGAATCGCAAACTCCCTGACAAGTATTCATATATCCTCTTCCAAGTATCTCTATCAGTGTTCGGATTTTCTGCTACTAATTACCAGTTTTTTAACCATTCTTCCTGTTGTCGGACATTTTCTTCATATTGACTTTTCTCTCTTTCTCTCTCGCATTCGTACCCTTATCCACAGTTGTGCTTATTTTTCTTGTGCCATTGCTAGCGAGTCGCGACATGTTGCAGCGACATTCCAACCTTCATCAGAATAATGCTCGGTGTGGGCCAGTGCTTGTTTCAAAGATCCCAACCTCTCTTCCAATATCTCAATGATTTGAATATGCATCCTAACCTTCGCCTCTGATTCTTCTCTTTCTTTAATAACTCTTGCTAGTACTCGTCCTTGATCTTCTATTTTTGCTCGTAGTTCGCGAACTTCTGGCCCCTTCATATTATCTTTCCTTGTTTTCTTAGCTGGGCCTGCGGCTTCATACGCATCAGCACATTCATCCTTCAAATGTTATACCGCCATGCTTAACTTCCGGATCTTGTGTTGAAGAGTGACAATGGTGATTTGATCCACTTGATTCTTATCTTCTAGTACCCCTATCTGAGCCTTCAAAACTTCAATCTTTTCTAACATCTGTGCTTTGGTCAAATGATTTCCCTCATTGTGTAGGACCATCTTTGGGGTAACGTTGTCCCTTCTCCTTGCCTTCCTCCACGTGTCGTAGCTTTTAGTATGAGAGATGATTTGTTTTCCTAACTCTTGTGATACAAATAACCGAATGTCACTCTAAGCCAGTCTAACTGCCACTGCTGTGTTCTTGACAACTTCACATTCCTGATATAAGAGAGAGATCCCATCTAAAACTTCGGGCGGTTAATGTTAAGTCCATTTTAATTGTCGGATCACAAGTGTTGGAGAATACGACACATAACCCCTCGGCCCCATCAAAGGAACATTTGAGAAATTTCCACAACTAAAAATGACCGTATTTTCTCTGTATCATGGACACATCCAATTAAAGGACTTTGAATCAACTTCATCGAACTCCTGTATCCACTTGTAGAGATTATTTGACTTTATTTGCACACGGTGGAACCTCTTCAAGGGGTCATCTATCTCACCAATGTAATTGCGAGCATACATGTGGGTGACGATCCAGACATACATCAATTGCGCACAGCATCTTAGTTTGCCTTGTTGATTTTGGTGAACAACTTGCAGCGAGAGAAAGGTTTCTGCCAGAATTGCTGGAATAGGATTCGCATTATATTCTTCGGCCTTGTAGAAGACCTCCATGGCCACGTAATCTACCATGTCTGGTACAAATGGGATCGAAAATCACCAAACCGTAGATGGTTAAAGCTAACACACGCTTGAAGACGGGCCGGTTATGTCGTTGGGCCAATCCTCGGAGATGAACTTCAAGGAACCTCCGCTTGAAACCTCTAACAGTTCCCTTTTCCATTTTGTATGATGGCTTCAATTGCACTCCTAACAGTTCTGCCACCTTCCCATCACTAACATGTTGGCCATAGTAGAGATAGACACACAACTCCTTTGGAAGAGGTATCCTTAACATGTAAGCATATTCTTCTATAGTCGGTATCGTGTCCAAATTCGGCAAATCAAAGAACCTCAGATTTGGGTTCCAATATTGGGCCAATGCGCTCAAACCCCAAGCATCTACATGGATGTGCAACAAGTCCAAGATTCTCCCGTACTTACGTACAAACTCTGAACATACTTCTTCCGGCATTAACTGACTGATTTCTATCAAAGTTTTCACATCATTGACCTTCACATCAATTTTAATGTTCCTTCTTGAGTTGACTGCATTGCTAGAGTGGGACACTTCCATTTCTTGCTATGTGGATGGTAATGGCCCTTCCTTCGCAAAAGAAATCTGTTACCCAAAAAAAAAAGAAAAAATAAATAAATATATGAGGCAAAGAAAGGGTCCTTATAGGATTGTGAAACCAAAGGCCATGGGGCATTTAAAACATTGCCCATTTTGTGGATCATTTAGGCCCGAAGTGACATGGATTCGCTACCACCCTCGTTGCTAATAAATAAATAAAAGAGATTAAAGAAAAGAGAGAAGTTGCACCCTCTGGTTGTCCTAAGAGGTAAGACTTATAAAGGTACCTATAGAGGCAACTTCTAGATTGGCTGGTCACTAAGACAATCTATAAGTGTAGATTTTAGGGTGGGTCTAGACTTCTAAAGGTCATGGTCCCCAGATTGCCCCTACCCCTAAAGACAAGGGCCTAGTCCATGTCCATGATCCTAGCCATAAGTAGTGATAAACCCTTCAAGATAACTAGTCCATGAAGCTAGTAACAATCTGAGTGGTGAACCAACAAATATCAGGGTGGCACTAGGCCATCAATGACAACGTTGAGGTACCGCCTAATTCTTAAGCTTCCACAAGCTCGGGTATAGAGCTAAAAGTGTGTGAAATAAGTGTAAGTGATGTGTGTGTTGGAGGCATACAAACCTTTATAAGAACCTACTAAAACAACACTACCCAAACCTGCAAAAAGAACAAACAACACAATAGTTTTCTATCCTAGGGTTGCCAAAAAAATATATACAAAGGCATATAAAAGCATATTTATAAAAACAATATAAACAATAAAATAAAAAGGTAAGCCAAATAAAAGCACAACTAACTGTGATAGGCCCGACTCTCTAAAGTCCCTAGCGGAGTCGCCAGCTGTCACGACCGTCCCGTCCGGGAGTCGCGAAAAGAAGGTAAAAACAGAGGAGTCACCACCTAAATTTTTAATTGGGAAAATCTTGGAAAACCTATTTATTTTAAGGTAAAAGCTAAATTTTTAATTGGGAAAATCTTGGAAAACCCATTTATTTTAAGGTAAACTGATCTTTAAAAAAGGAGAGATTTGAGTTCGGGAGTCGGTTACGAGTAGGGAAGGTGTTAGCACCCTACATCACCCGTTTTAAAAACGGTACCTCAAGTTAATTGTGCAAAAATTTTAATAACTTTTTAAATATTTGTTTTACCCCAAAGAATATTTACAAGAAATAATTATTTTTATTTTTGATATTTTGTATTTTATTGATTTCTGCATTTTTAAATTTATTGTTGATAAAACCTAAATGAGGTTGAACATGACACATAAGTCCACATGGCAAGCTCAAATCCAAGGGATTGAACATGGCACCGTGTCCATAGAGCATCCATAAAAGACAATAAAAGGGAAATTTTATTTTTGGTTAATTATCTGAAAATAAAAATGGAAATTAAAAAAGAGAAAATTTAGTTTTGGCTTGACACGATGATTTATCTTGCTCCTAAGTATTCTCGGGTGCGATGGGAAACTCAAAGCCACGTAGTTCTTAAAAATTTTGATTGATTGATTGGTTGGTTTTAATTTTTGAAAAGGTTTAAAAATTTTATTTAAAAAGGTTTTTATATATTTCATTTTTTTATATAGAAAACTCCTAAACGAGATTGAACATGACAGATACGTTCACAGAACTATCCCGCATTTAAGGAATTGAGTGTGAAACCTCTCACAAAACAATCCCAAAATTATTTTTCAGTAATTCCCTCATTACATCATTTTATTTATTTATTTCAACACAAATGTTTTTTTTATCAGCCTAATTTTTTAGTTTACCAGATCACTTGACTTGGCCTTGTGCAGTCATTACAAGCCCAAAGGGACATCAGATACCTAAACCCAAACACATCTAACAATAAAAAAAAAAAGAAAAAAAGAAAGAATCTTGTAGCTTCCATGGTTACCAACGACAGAGCAAGAAGCGGGGGTGGACATCGGTCGGTTATGGTCGGTTTCGAGTGAACCATTTCGGGTTTGGTCGGTTTTGGACACCAGAATTCGAGACCTATTCCCGTCCGTTTACCTCGTCGGATTAGGCGGGTGGCGGGTTGAAACGGGTGGGTTGATTCGGGTTTGGATCCAAAAAATTGATACAGAAATTGAAAAGAGGAGATAAGAATCAGAATAATAAAAGCCATAAAAATCGAAACTTTCAACAGAATCAGAAGAACAAAAGCCATAAAAATCAAAACTTTCAACAAAATCAGAAAAAAAAACCAAGAAAAATGAAAACTTTACAACTTATAAACATCCAACTTCGTTCAAGACAGCGACACCATCTCCTTGAACAGATCTAGGCATTGTCCTCATCACTTTTGGCATATCTCAGTACCGTCATCGTCACCTTGGGCAGATCTCAGCGATGCCGTGGTCACTGTGGGCATCGTCGTCGATAACCACCTCGTGGTGTCTCGGTTTGACGACGTAATCCATCCCAATAATAGAAGAAGACGCCATGAGTGTGAGTGTGAGTCCGTGAGATTCGATAAAGGAGAAAGGTAATCAAGTTTGAGTCAGGGACATGGAGGATTAGGAAGAGAAGAAAATCGAAAGAGGGAGAGGGGGAGAGAAGTGCTGACTGCACTGTGGCTGTGCTAGGTTTCTGACTTTGTGTTCTGAAGTGAAGGGTGAGGGTGAAATGAATTTGAACATAAAACTTACGAATGATATTATCAAATGAGTGTTAAGGGTTTCTTAAGTGAAGGCTTGTTCAGAGTGAAGAATAATTGGTTTGGGTTGGGCCGGTGATAACATAATACATTGGGCCATGAGTAAGTCAGTAAGCACATATACATCATTATTATTAAACAAGTTCGGTCGGGCCCGGGTACCGATGGGTTTGTTTTTTCACACCCGGGCCCAACCGCATGAGCCCGTTTTTAACTGAACTTTTCACCCGCATGACCCGCCCAACCGCTCAGACCCGCACGTTTTGCATTTTTTTGACCGGATAGCTCGGGTTCGGGTCGGGCCAGTCCAATCTGTCCACCCCTAGCAAGAAGGAGGGGGGAGCTGGACGTGCATGGCGGAGAGATAGGGTCGGCGGCGACACGGCTGGACGTGCGAGTGATGGGGAGCGACGGTGGACATCAGTCGTGATGGAGCCGAGTAGCGGGGACGGAGGTCGTGGTGGAGGCGAGCAACGGCGTGGTGGTTCGTGCAGTAGACAGGGGTGACTGAGCTGGGGTCAAGCGATTCTGCTTGAGGTTGATGGTGGCTCATGCGTGACTCACGGCGGAGGCCTTGTGGTTCGCGAGTTGCGGAGGTTGGCGATGACGAGCAGATCTGTATGGCGGCTCAGATCTAGTGGTGACTGGCGGAGGTCAAGCGTCATGTAAAGCTAAGGGCCATGGGTGGTTCTGAGATTGCTTTGTGGGTTGAGGATGGTTTCAATGTGGTAGGAGGATGAACCTATTTATGTGAAAAATGAAGAAGATAATGGGAATATGGTTGAGAAAGAACCATAGAGGCGCAAGGAGGAAATAATAGCTTCTAAAGCACTTTGTTCCTCAATTTCGTCCTCCCCATCTCCCCATTTCCTCATAATTTAATTTTTTCCTGTATGAATCTGTTCTCTTTTCTCTCTATCTGTTTTGTTCTATGATGTTGCTGTTTTTTTTTTCTTCATTGTAATTTTTTATCAGTATTTGTAGAGTCAATCTGAAGATCAATTTTATGCTTTTTTTTGGGACCTGAATTGGAGTGTTGCAGAGATTAAGCTTCATATCAACTTCCATTTATATACCACTTTCCTCTGATCTAGGCATAAACACTTCCCAAGTTCTAAAAATCAACCAAAAATAGGACCCATTTGCTTGAGCCTTGTGCACTGAGAACTAAGGTTGAGTGAGCTAGTAGAGAAAATATTTTCAGAAGATCTTTTTTTTTTTTTGGTTAAAGTAATATTTTGGTCCTATACGTGACACAAATTCTTGATTTGGTCCCTATACATAAAAAATTATTAAAATGGTCCCTATACATACAGAAAGTCTCCATTTGGTCCCTGCCGTAAAAAAATTTAGGGATTGATTTGATAATTTTTTGCTCGTATAAGGACTAAACGGGTAACGTATCGGGACCAAATGGAGACTTTCTCTATGTATAGGGACCATTTTAATAATTTTTTATGTATAGGGTCCAAATCGAGAATTCGTGTCAGGTATAGAGACCAAAATATTACTTTAACATTTTTTTTTTAAAAAAAAGCAAAAAACTTGCTTTTCTCTATTTTATTTTGCTTTTTTTTTTTTACTTGGGCTTGTATGCATGTTCAACAAAACTTGTAACAATGAAAATGAAATTGGGCCAAGAGAAATGGGTTGGATGATGGATTAAATGACATCTTCAACAAAGAAATGGAGTTGGGCTCATTGAAAACAAAATTTTTTCGCAAAGTTATTTATTTGTTTTAAATTTTTCAAAACATTAATTAATAGGAATCTGATAAAATTAGGTGTTCACACCATCAATAAGGTCCTCACATCGGTTGTAGGGTTCGAACTCATGATCTTGTGAGTTATGAATCATATTCTTATCAACTGAATGAATCTTCGTTGGTAGTCAGAGTTTGGAATAGCTTGTTGGGACTTGAGGTCATCTATAAAAAAAAATATATATATATACGCACACGTGCATATAAATAAATAAATGTGAGTCATATGATTTTTTTTTTTACCGAGTCATATGATTGTTACATTACTTTTTTAAGTTTTTTTTAGCCATATAAATAAAATGTTTGATAAGGCTGGGATTGAGTTATTTTATTTAGGGAAAAGTGTATATATATATATATATATATATATATATATCCCCTTAAACTTAGTTGCTTTATAATTAGATACCCTCAATTTTTGATTTTTTTTATAGTAATCCTCAAATTTCAATTATTAGTGATTTTTTTTCTTCTAAACCATTGTTTGTATTCTTTTAATTTATTTTTTAAAAAAACAGAGACAATACCCATCTTGACTTGTTCCTCCTTGATCCTCTTTGCTATTGGAAACCCGGTTGCCTTTGATGTCAGAGCCTTTGAAACTCTTTGGTTTATCTCAATAACAATTACCTCACCATTTTTAGGACTGACAAAAACCTACACAACAGAACCACCGCTCTCCATCCCAATATTGTTAGAATTAATCCTTTAATTCTTGGTTCTTTATTTTCTTGATCCTTTAAAGCATACATAACTAGATACATACACCTTAAAGCAAAACATCATAAAGCCTAAGATCTACATCATACCAGATTAGTAAGGATTTACAAGCTTGAATAAATACCTGGATCAATGTCGTGTTCCTGATCTTAAGCTTAAGCGTTCTTAAATAGTAATAGATTTGATCGCCAACTATTGTGGAATCTCTACGACAATCAATCACGAACAAACATAGCTTGATAGTCTTAGGATCTGAAACACAAGAGAGAATGGAGAAAGAGATAGACAGGTAATGAACACCCGTTGGCTTGTGGTTCTTCCTCAATCTGGACTCATTATGCCTTAGTCGCTCTTCAGATGGGGAGAAGAGGCGGTGTGCATTGTCCAGTGTATTGGGGTCCATAGCCTATATGTAGGGTGATGACCAATTAGGGTTCCCATCATTCCAAAATTGGTTATCAATGACATTCACTGATATTTTGTCCATATCAGATAATTAATGATAATCAATTAGCAAATCAGAAATCTGATAAGCATTATCTCTAAATTAATCACATATCAATTAAGGCCCCTAAATGATAAATAACTTATATAATTAACTACCGATATATGCCCACATTATGATATTAGAATAAAATATTCCAACAAATCTCTCTTATTATAGCAAATGAGTAACGTCGAAGGTACTTTATATTGTTGGAGTATAATTTAAATTAGTTAGTATTTGTTAAAGTGTGATTAGTTTGTTGTAATTACTAAAGAGATTAATTAGAAGTTATTAGGTGAGTTAGTTAGTGTGCGTGTAAGTCTATAAATAGGCATAGTGTGTGATGTGAATTAGAACAAGTAGCGAAGTGAATGAGTGTAATTATGTGAAGTGAAGTGAATAATATAGATTTTTTATTATGTTCATTCTCTATCTCTTTCTCTCATCTCTAATCTTTCTATTCTTTCGATGTGTGTGTACCATGAGTGAGTGTGAGTGCTTGTGTTCCAACACGGTATCTAGAGCTATAACGATCCTGGGAGAAGAGTGTGTGCTTTTGAAGGCGGAAATTGAAGAGATTGTGAGTGGGGGTTTATCAATCCTTTACTGATTCTTGATTGCAAGAACTTCCATCAGTGAGTAGTAAAGATGGAAAATATTTTCAATTTCTATAAGGTACTTGAGGTTTAGCAACACGTAAAATTATTTAACTATGTTTGGGTTCCTTCATTAATACATCTTCAACTCAACACCAAACTTCTCCAATACGTAAAATTATTTAACTAGAGAAGCGATGAGAGGAAGCTCCGAGGGAGAAGAAGCAAGCAACGAAAATGGATGGTGTCTCTATTTTTTTTTTAAATGCAAACAACGGTACAAATTTAAGGCAAATGAAGGGTCAGATTTGATTACCATTAGTATTTTAACTTTAGGTTAATAGAATGACTTATTTCACCAATAGTTATAGTTTAAAGATTAATTAGGAATAATCAATAATTGTTCGATGTCTATTTACAAACGGACTAAAATTTAGGTGATATTTATGTACTTTTCCATTTTACATCAACGATGTATTAATTATTAATATATAATATGATGGCCGGAAGAATCCAAGTACATATTATAAGATAGAAGAATCCGCGTATAAATTTATTTCTTTTCGTATAAATATTAAATTTAAATACAATTTATGAATAATTACTTAGTGTAAAATATGTGCTACTTGGTATGTTCATTTTGTGTATGAATTTACATATATATAAAAGCTTGATAATGTATGAATTATTTTTTGAAAAATTGTTCTTGACAGGCATATGTGTGTGTGGTCCTATCCTCCATTTCTAATTGAAACACTGAACGTGTTTTGAATCTTTTGATTTTCAAAGTGTGTGTTTGGATGATCGTTTGACAAACGTGATTTTGAGTGTAATTGATTTTGTAGAATTGATTTTAATAGAATTGAGTTTGAAGTGAAGTGATTTATGTTTGGATGTTTTATTTTAAAAGTAAGTTTGATGTAAAACATAGTGTAATTTGAGGCTAAAAATCACGTTTGGAGGTAGAAACTATAAATTCTAGCTTCAAGTTAGAATTGATTCCAAAAACAAAATCAATTACAGTCAAGAACACCCAAACATGTCAAAATCAATTTTTTGTCTCTGAAATTATTTTTGTCTCTTAGAAAAGAGAATCTAAACATGCACAAAATCTTGGATAACCGGATGACATTTGTCCCGTCGTTGAAAATCCCACGACGAACGACTTGAGCTTAGTTATCCACGTAAGAATATCATGCAAGAAGGCGTTGCTTTCTGTAATTACTTATTCAGTGTCTGTGTGTGCAGTCTATTGTGCATGTACGTGTGCAATAGCAATAGATTTGACTTCAGAGTTGGTGTCTCAGTGGGACTGGAAAATGAACCACTTTATTGTCTCATGCTGACTCCCAAACAAACAAAATAGGACCACGTTTTGTCCCCCAATAATGAAAACATTATGATAGCCTTTTTGAATTTCAAAGCAGTTTATTGTATCTTTATCCACATTTTTGCTTCCGTTTCATTCAATTAATGATCTGATTATTTTACTGCCGATCTTTTTTTAACCCACTCTTCCGAAATTTAAATCTATCACCAGTAGTATTCACCCCAACTTCACTTCGCAGTTCGCATGGCTTAAGAATTTTAGAAGTGATTCTGAAGCTTTTGAAAGTGGTTCGGATATACTATAAATTGTTTTTCATTTTAAAAAGTATACCCATGACTTTACATACTTGTATGTGTAGCAGCTATCATACAGATGGATTTTATGTTTAATTAATTATAATCATATTTATGCACAATTAAGCCTGTGTCTAGATTCATGTATTTTCTATTTTGTTTATGATTAAAATTGTACGTTATCCAAGGAGGATGCAAGTCTACGCTTAAGCTTATTCATCTCACCTAACCACCACAGCAAGGGGGGTTGAATTTGTTTTTGTTCCTCTATAATCCCAATTCCAGGCTGTTAGATAATCTTCCTTGAAAAATAAAAATGAAGATAAACAATGTTGGCTACATTTGAATTGAATGTTCTAATTGTACCATCCATTCTAATGATTCTATTTCTAATCAATCTGTGAGCCCAAAGAGGGGAAAATAAAAGCTTTGTTGGGCCAGCACCAACAGTAAATGGACCTATGAATACCCCAAGCCCAAAGCAAGGCTGTCTGAAAAAACGTACACAAATTCGAATCGGATGCGGAACTTGTTATCTTCGTTTTCGCGGTTTCTTGGAACACAGGCCATTCCAATTCCAACATGTATCTCTACACTCTCACCATTATTCCTTCCTCTTCTTCTTCATTCCTCCTCGTACCTGCTGAGTTCCTTCAAGTAAGTAAAACCCTTTGCTCTGCTCTTTCAGAGTTCATCTTTCTGTGCTTAGAATCAGAACAAAATTTGCATTTATTTTCAATTTGGATTCGAATTTCACATGAATTTGTGTCCGTGCAAATTTTCAGTATCATCACGTTTCAAGAACACACGAATGAATAATCGAAAGGGGAAGGGCAAGGGAAAAGACAAGGATATTGTTATAGCAAGAGGTGATGGAGAAGACGAATCATCTTCTAGTTTTCAGAGATTGAGATTTGACTCTGGTAGTGGTAGTAAGACCAAATCACTTCATCCTCCGATTGAAACGCATTGGCATCTCCCTAACTCAGAAGGGAAAAAAGCTTCATCATCCATCAAATCACTCTTGTCATACCCGCTCATGAAACTTAGAAGGAGTAAAAGCATGCAAGTGATTCTAGAAGGAGCTCGTGAACCCAAAGATGAGCAAATAGTTGAGGAATTCCGCAAAATGCTTTTTGTTGAGGGTCTCTTACCACCTAAGCACAATGATTATCATACTCTTCTTAGGTAACAGTGTCTCTTGCTTGTTAATCCAAGCTTGTAGATTGATTTGGTTTTCTAATTGCATCGATCGCCTTTGATGTTAAGGTTTCTGCGCATGAGGGATTTTGACATGGCAGCATCCAAAGACGTGTTCCTCAATTTTCTGAAATGGCGCCAGGAATTTCGAGTGGATATGCTTCCTAAGGTGAATAACATGAAACATCAACCTATATTCATTTTTTAATATGAAATATAATGTTCACACCCACCCACACACACTACAATAATTGGATTAAGTATTTAAGTGTGCTGTTCCATCTAATGGTCAAGGTAGGTTGCCAAGGTTCATTATTTAAAATAACTTACCATAATGGATCTTAATAGGATTCAGATGTGGTCAACTTAACTGACACAGTTAGTTTTTACTAAATGTTCCAACCGTTGTTGACAATCTAATATGTATATTTGAGTCATTGAGAATTGAATATAGTGCAATGAAATTTCTAACAGTGACCTTGCTCTATTTGGTCCATACATGTCGCATTGCAGCGTATTAAGTGCTTACTAGTAGAGCTTGGGATCTATTTGGTAGAAATGCTGGTCTTGAGTTAAAATCTTAACCATATAAAATGTAGAGAAAAGGGTTCTATTCCAGTTTCCAAACCCCCAAAATTGGTTATGCAAATTTGAGTTTGAATGGTAAGGAGGGGTTTTGGTTTCTCTCCTTAGCCATTCCATTTCATTATTTAGAAAATTCTCAAACAACGCATTGAGTTCCCTTTATTATTGCTTCACTCTATCAGCAATCGCTCCGCCTCATCCATCTCAACATAGTCTTTGTCTCTTTGAGTAAGAACACATGCTTGCTCGTCTAAGTTATTCGTTGTAACTTGTAAAGCTATTATGAAGTTTATCAGTAGTATTTAAGGTTCCCTGTAACTGAAAAAGATATGAGAAGGGGAACTGTTTGAACCATTGAATATATGTGAAAAGGGAGCATTACATCTATAATCTACCTCCAGACCCTCCTTCCCTGGGGTGTGTTTCGGGGGTGGGGGTGTAGGATGCTGGCTCTGATCGTTATTGTAACTTCTGTTCAAAACCATCAAGTTCTTCAATCTTCACTTTCTTTCTTCATGCTAAAATTCAGTTCGATAATGATGCTACTGACTGATGTTGAATTTGATTTATTTATGGGATTCACCTTTTGGTATATGTGCATAATCAGGAATTCAAATTCATGGAGTACACAGAAGTAAAGAAATGCTATCCTCATGGATTCCACGGAGTTGATAGATTTGGAAGACCAGTGTATATCGAGAGAATTGGGATGGTAGACCTTAACAAACTGATGCAAGTAACCACAATGGAAAGGTTTATCAAGTATCATGTGTCAGAACTAGAGAAAACACTTCAAGTAAGATACCCTGCATGTTCACTGGCATCTAAAAGGCACATAGCATCCACTACAAGTATCTTGGATGTCAACGGAGTAGTAAGCAGATTTATCTTTTCCATATATATCCAAAATGAAACCTTGTTGAAGCTGGTCTAGAGTCACTTCACTTTTTAGTGGTCCATATCCAAATGTTTTTCTCAATGCTGATTCGATGATTTGGTTGTGTATTCTTCCAGGGAATGTCTAATTTCTCAAAGCCCGCAAGGTACCTCTTTATGGAAATTCAGAAGATCGATAGCAATTACTACCCTGAGGTATTTCTTGTAGATTGAAGCTCATACTCGGATGATTTGGATATGCATGTTATAAATGTGTGAACCTGGAAGTCAGTGTATCTGATGATGAGTCAATGATTAGTTTTCAAGTTTATAATAATGATTCAATATCAAAGAAAAGATATTATTTTTTCTATCAAAAGTAAAACAGCTTCTTTTTATCATTCAAAATTTCTGGTATACTCATTGTGTAATTTTCATTTCTATAAAGTTGGAGAATGAAAGAAAGAAAAATAAAATAAAATAAAACAGAGAAACTGAGATCGCAAACCTGAACTGTATTTGCATTTTTCAATTTTGGTATTGAACAATCCCCGATAAAATTTATAGAGTAATCGTGTTGCCCTTGAGCGTTAGTTAGCAGGGCAAGCTGTGTTCATGCTTGGTGGGAGGAGAGGGGTTAGATCCCCTCCCGGTGCAGTTCTCTCCCCCTTTTCCCCCATCCCTTGTGGCGCCATTGAGTGAATTCCTGTGACCACTGGTTAGAGTTTGCCTACATGTTTCTCATCCCCCTCCTTGAGATAAGTTGATATTCTTTTTTTAATGCAAGGATGAATCTATGGATTACACTTGGTTTGAAGACATGGGAGAATTTGTATTGAAATCAGTTTGCTCAATAGCAATTTTTAAACCATGCAAGATGGACAAGAGTTGCTTAAATTTTGGTTTATGAGCTTTTGTATGCAGTTAATTACTATTCATTAATGTTCTTGCAGACTCTAAATCAGCTTTTTATTATTAACGCCGGATCTGGGTTCAGGATGCTGTGGAAAGCCGTGAAGACATTCTTAGATGTACGAACAGTATCAAAAATTCAAGTATGGATTGTAGAAATTTCATTTATTCCATTCTCAGATACTATGAGGCTGCACACAATATATTGTGGTTGTATCACTCTAGAGCCGTATTTTTGTTGACCCTGGAAGATTGCTGTTTCAGGTGTTGGGTTCTAATTATCTGAGTGTGCTGCTTGAAGCTATTGATCCAGGGTAGCATGACTTTCGCTTTGTTTATCCATGAATTTTTTTATAGTATCAATTAGATACATTTTTTATGAATTTATACTACTTGCAAGTGAATGTGTTTGTGAGGTTCTAGTTCTACAATTAATGAAGCTCCCAGATTTTATTGTCTGATTTTACAGTAATTTGCCAACTTTTCTGGGTGGTAACTGCACATGTTCTGATTATGGAGGTTGCCTGATGAGTGATAGAGGGCCCTGGAAAAATCCAGAATTGTTAGGCATGATTCAGGTTTGGCAGTATTGTGAATGACATCTTTAACTTTTCAACGCAACTAGTCTCTGTATTTTCATTTAATCTTGCAGGCCATTTCCTTGAGAGAAGAGAACGATGGTAAATGCGAAAACGGTGATGCGGTTTCAGAAGATTCCTTGACGCCCAAAAAGGTGTGGAATTATTCACCTTTATTCTACCTATTGTATGGGCACCTTTGCTTAACATAATGAAATGCAGGTTGACATACAAAACAAAAATGACTTTAGGATGAGTCTGGCACTTGAGGAGACATGTACGTTCGCATTTCAAAAAATTAATGGTCTAGAAGCTGCTCTTGGAGACACCAAGAATGTGAGTTTTCTCATGATGATTCTTCTATGTTAAACCAAGGCATTGCAAAATGATTAGAGGTTTTCTGCTGATACTTCTACATATAACAGATAATCAAGAAACTTGAAGATGCACTTCAGGATACCAAGATGGTAAGATCAACAAAATTGATGAATATTTCCTCTAGCAAAGCGAAATCACTGTATGTTTTATCCTTTCCTTTTCTTTTTCAGGCCTTGAAAGAACTTGCACAGCATATAGAGCAGCAAAAAATGTGAGATTGACTAGTGTTTTACACTGTTGCATTGAGGAAAAAGGGATCAAGATCTTTCAGTTGAAGAGTGAACAATTTCGTAAGAGGGAAAAAAAAGAATGAATGTCATAAAATTTAAATATAGGTCCAGTTTTTTTTATTTATACAAGAGACTGCACTATAAAGTATCCATTCCGAGGAAAAATTATTTTTATGCTTTATACTGAATTAAGTCAGCTAATAATGAGGGATTTGGTGAATTAGTTTATTTTGTTTTATATTTAAAACATTTTATAATAAAAAATTTGTGAAAAATCTTTTTTAAAAAATAATTATTCTTCCAAATTTAATCAAAACAAATTAAGTTATAAGTGAGATTTTTGAGGAATAAACCTCACAAATTACTGACTTGACACATAAAAGTACACGAAAAGCTTATAATCAGTCAACCACTTTCAATTGTGAACAAGTCTACCAGCATCATAACCTTCTAAGGGTTTATCCTACTTTCTTTTCCCAACCAATAATTGTCCTTTTCTTAATCATCTTTATTATAACCACCTAAACCATCATTCATTTACTGGCCAGTAGTGGAGCGTTGTAAAGAAATGACAGCATCTCTCATGATGCAGTTCAAGTGACTTGTATACAATTGTTTTTTATTGATCCCATTTCATAACTTGTAAGTTTGACTAAACCCCCAATTTGGTTCCTGTGAAAAACACTCGGGTCTGAAATAGTCTCTAACCAAAAAAAACTATCCATTTAGTCCTTAAGAATGTATTTCCGGGACAGATTAATCCTTCCGTCAGTTGACCACCTTTGATCGCAGGTAAAATGCTGACGTGTCGGTTTCCATTCCAAAACGGCATGTCGTTTCTTTCTTCTTCTTCCTCCAGCTTCTTCTTCCTCCCGTCGTGTATGATTTCACTTACCTGTTGCAATTGTGTGGCATGAATTTGGACCTTAAAAGAGGTAGAGAGATTCATAGGCAGCTTATAACTAATGGGTATGAGTCAGATTTGTTTGCCAAGACTGCTATTGTGAATGTGTATGCAAAATGTAGGCAGATTAATGACGTGTATAAGATGTTCGAGAGAATGCCACAAAAGGATTTGGTTACTTGGAACACGCTGGTTTGAGTGGCACGCGCGAGAATGGGTTCGCCAAGAGAGCTTTGCAGTTGTTTTTGGAGATGCAGGAAGCTTGCCAAAAATGGGTTCACGCAGAATGGGTTCGCAGTATGCTTTCAGATCGGGATTACAGATGTTGGATGAAAGGGTGGAACCTACAAATGTTACCATGATGGGAGCTTTACATGCATGTGCGAAGGGAGATGTTAAGCCGAATGATATAACATTTCTGTCTGTGTATAACCTTAAACTGACTGTAAACATTACTCTGAATAATGATAGTGAGGTTGTGTACAAATTTCAGTTGATTAATATGAGCATAGCATTTGTTGCCTGCATATCTGAGCTATTTATTCATTGTTCTAGTTTTCGGATGGATTTTATATTCTGTCCCTTGACCTTATGTAAATTTTGTCCCTTGACCTTATGTAAATTTCTTTTAATGCCCATTTATGTGTTTCAGGCGAGGAGCAATTGTCACAACCTTCATTGTATGTTATGCTCTCACATCATTCATTTCTGGTTATGTAAGTGGAGGAATGTACTCACGAAATGGGGGTAAGAATTTCATTGAAGTTGCTGAAGTTTGTTTGAGGTGGCTTGTCTCAGCCTTCTCTTTTTGGTTTTGAATGTTAATAAACATTTTTATCTGTTTGTTAGGTAAAAGCTGGATTAAATCCATGATCCTTTCAGACAGAAATGTATTGCAGAAATGTGCAGCATAGGTAAAGTAGCTAGTGTTCAAATATCTCCACCTTCTTCCTCCACCTTTCCTATCTCCATTATCTGTTTGTTAGGTCTCGTGGAAGAAGAAGAAGAAGCTGGAGGAAGAAGAAGAAAGAAACGACATGCCGTTTTGGAATGGAAACCGACACGTCAGCATTTTACCTGCGATCAAAGGTGGTCAACTGACGGAATGACTAATCTGTCCCGGAAATACATTCTTAATGACTAAATGGATAGTTTTTTTTGGTTAGGGACTATTTCAGATCCGAGTGTTTTTCTCAGGGACCAAATTGGGGGTTTAGTCTATAAGTTTTTAAATAAATTTTACCATTTGTAATTTTTTGTGCCAAATCAAAATTGTCCAACAATATAACACTCTTTCTCTTTATCACCTCATCAACCTTTCGTTCAATAGATTTTGGGTTTGTAGAATTGAATTTAAGAGAAGCAAAATTTTTTTAAGCATAAGACCCATAAATTTTTTTTTACCTTATCCAAAATACAAATCAATTTTTAAAACGAATTCTTTTAACACCAAAATCTTTAGCTACATCCCTCTAGCAGCAGTGGAGTGTTAAGAGTTGTGTATGATCCTGTGATATTTCTCTACCCCTGAAGCTGAAGCTTTGTGTTTTTGTGTGTTTGTGCTTTTAGACTTTTAGTTTGCGCTTTATATAACGCAAATTCAAAAATGGTGAGTGAGTTGATAATCACACTTTCACCTTGATGTCTATCTGCAACAACACCAAGCGCTCTTCAGCCACCGCCACTGACTCCGCTCCTCCAATTCTACAATATAAGCAACTCTTACAAGCATTTTATATCCATTTAAGCTCATTCTAAGCGACAATTGTGTAACAAATAATTATTTAACTCTATGCAACTCTCATGCGACTCTCCTTAGAGTTGTTCTAAGCATCTTCTATATAAAAGCACAAAAATGGACCACTTGCGGTGAAAAATATTGTGTTGTGGCAAAATATTGATAAAGAAAGTATAATTTTAATTTCATAAATAAAAAGTATAAAGTGATAATTCATTTTGGTTTACATAATTTCATAAATAAATAATTTTTATTAATAAACAAATTAAAAAAGTGTAAAACACTAACAAGTGCGTTTTGAATCCAATTCCAAATAAAAATCCAAAAAAATCTTAATGCGTTGAATCCAATAAAAAAAAAAACAAATGCGTTGAATGGGTTTCATATTTTTACGATATAAAGGCTGGCTCTTCCCATGGCAACGGCAGACACAATTAGGATACTAGTTCTTTTTCATTCGAGTGAATGGGCAATAATGAAACATTTATGAGTTATGAGTAGATAATAAGTTAGCTATCCGTAATGATGCATGAGCGAGTCAGTGACTCGGTGTCTGGTATGGGTACGATCAATTTTGTTCCCCGAGGGTTGGCAGCTATGCAAATGCTAATATTCAAAATTATAAAATATAAAAAATAAAATAAATTTTTTAAAAATTATACATAATTTTATAAAAGGCATAATTTACCATTTAATATAATCTATGCTAAAAGATAATGACAAAATTTTAAAAAAATCAGTTTTTTTGTCAACTTTTTAATATTATCAAATTATCCCTAAAAACTTTATAATATATGACATCGATAAAACTGATTTGTTCATTTTAAATAAAAAAGTGATAGTTTTAGGATGAAACTTCTCCTTCTTATATATCGGCAGTTAATATTCTTTTAAAATTTAAAATAAATGAGTAAAAGAAGAAAGATAACTGATGGATGCACTCCTCTAGGTTCACGTATCTTCTCATTTCTCATTCTCATTTCATCTCCTCCTTCATCGTCATTTTTTCTTAAAACCCCACTTTCTAGAATTTCAGTATTTTTTTATTCTCTTGTTTGCAAATAAGTTTTGATAGTTTTTCAATTTCTGTTTTTTTTTTACTAGTAGTTAGTAATAGTGGTTAAGAACTTTTTTTAAAAAAAATAATTTTTTATGAAAAATAGTATAATTAATATAAAGATATGAATTTTGTAAATTTTTAATAAAATTTTAATTTTTTATTCTTTAATTAATGAACGTGCACTGATTAGAAATATTTATAATATTATTAATTTTTTTTGGAATTGAAAAAAATAAAAAAAGTATAGTGCACCTAAAAATAGAGGTTAGTATTTAAATTTATTTTTTTAAAATTTTTTAAACACGTGATACTTGAACTAGTGAGCGTTTTGCGAGATTTTGTTTTTTGTGGTAATTGAAATTCTAATTATTTAGTTTGAACGCACGTTGAAATGGCCACACTCAATACCAGAGAGAAAATTAGAAAAGAAAAGGGAAATTGAATCAGAATCCCTCCCTGTCTCTGTCATCACCGCACTTCAATTTTCAATTCCCTTCCCTTCCATTACCATTCCATCTTCTCGATCTTTCCGTCCATCTCTTCCTTTCGCCATAGCCAGATACTGCACAATCCCTATTTCTCTGTTTTCATCTTTACGCAGATCACGCTTCCATTGATCCGTGATGAGCACTGGGGAGCTTCTTAGCATCGAACCTCTCGAACTTAAGTTCGTCTGTGAGTATTTTCTATTTCTCTTTCATGCCTATTCTTTTTTTCGTGGATCTCCTTTTCTTCTTCTAGGGTTTTTCGTGTGTTTGATTTGTTTTTTTGTATTCTCGTTGTTTGTTTCAGTTGAACTGAAGAAGCAGATCTCTTGTTCTCTTCAATTGTCAAATAAGACCGATAGCTATGTAGCTTTCAAGGTAACATTTCATTCATTTCAGAGTCTGCTTCAAACTTCTCATTTTATAATGGTTTTTTTCCCTCTTTGCTTTTTCCGGAAAATTTCCATGGTTTTGGAGTACGTTTTGATTGTGATTGTAATTGTAATTTTGATTTTGCCAAAGCTATAAGATCTACTCAATTACTCTAATATCAAGTGCTGTCTTGGTTGGCTATTGCGAGATTTGCATGTTTAAATTTGTATTTTGATATTTGTTCAGGTGAAAACAACCAATCCCAAGAAGTATTGTGTTCGTCCAAACACTGGAATTGTCTTGCCACGATCTACATGTGATGTTATAGGTACCACCAATTCGGATAGAATTGTCTAAACACATGTTAATTCGTCTCTTCCCCCTTTCCCTTTTTTTTTTTCTTAGTTTAATTTATCGTTAATCAATGGCTTGGTGACATTTCGTCGTTTAAAGTTACCATGCAAGCGCAAAAGGAAGCGCCACTTGACATGCAATGCAAGGATAAATTTCTTCTTCAAAGCGTAAAAACACATGATGGAGCTACCCCAAAGGATATTACTGCAGAAATGGTATAATAGCTTCCTTTGAATTTTTTTTCTTTTTCTGTTTTATTTTTTTATTTGGTATGAAATGACAAAACCTCCTGTCCCATTGGGATTTTCTAGTTCAACAAGGAATTAGGGCATGTGGTTGAGGAGTGCAAATTGAGAGTGGTTTATGTCTCTCCACCTCAGCCACCATCTCCAGTCCCGGAAGGTTCTGAGGAAGGGTCATCGCCTAGAGGTTCACTTTCAGATAATGGAAATGTTGATGGTGCTGACTCCACAACAGTGAGTTCATAACTAATTCCTGGTTTATATGAACCTTTCTTTTCCGCTATAAAAGTCCAATGATATCAACTGGGACACCTTTTCTTCTTGGGATATTGCAGGTAACCAGAGCGTTCACTGATCAACATGAGGCTCCAGAAAAATCGGCAGAGGTAAAGCAAAGTGACTTATTTTTGTGAAGTGTATTTGTTGTTTGTGAATATGCATTTTGTTTTGTGGATAGTTGCTTTTTTATGAACTGACATTTGATGCTAACGTAAGCATCGATTTTTTCAGGAAAGAATGACAAAGAGAATTCAATTTTCTTTTTGTACATATATTACTTGATCAATTTGCATTGATGTGAAACTGACATTTGATGCTAACGTAAGCATCGATTTTTTCAGGAAAGAATGTCAAAGAGAATTCAATTTTCTTTTTGTACATATATTACTTGATCAATTTGCATTGATGTGAAACTTTGTTTGATTGGGTGCTACTTTCTTTCTTTTTGTTTTTTGGGGCCCTGGAAATAAAATTGGAGTTCTAGGCTGTGTCATGTATTGTGTGGCAAGGTTGTGATGTAAATTAACAATTGAGTTATTAAGGACAATCTTATGCTCTTTCTTGGAGCATATTGATTGGAAGAAAATTTAATTGTTCAGTTCTGTGTTCAAGTGTTCAGGATACCACCATTACAGAATTGGAGGTTTTAACAACAGTAGTTAGTAATGATGGCGACTTTAGAGATTTCTTGTTTTGTCCTTGTTATAAATGAGTGCTTTAATTGCTTTTTAGATTTTTTTTTTGTGAAGATATTCATTACTATTGTTATTGACTTATTGCAGAACTCTCTAAATCGTATCATATAATATTACTGAATGGCATCGAATTCATATACATAAATGCAGACTTATGTAATGCAGATTATTTGTGTAAAGAGGTGGCTTTAGAAAATAACCTTTTTTACTTAAAGTGATATCATATACTTGTGGTGCTTTTAGCAAGTCATTCATATAGCTTTAGGAGGCATGCAACTTTTTGTGGGTTGCATTTTTCTGATCCAGATTTTGAAGAATGCTGTTAAATGATTTTAACCATAATATCTTTATGGTCTAATGCTTTCATGTTTCCCTGTGATGCCAAAGCTAAGGGATAAGTTCATATTTTCAAGTACTGACACTTGTGTTGTGTGACCTATCAATTTCGGATTATCAGGATAAAAGAAAACAAATGATTTTCTTCTCTTTCTTGGTTGCAGGCAAAAGCTCTTATCTCAAGGCTGACTGATGAAAAGAATAATGCAATTCAACAAAATAACAAACTCCGTCAGGAACTGGTAGGGATTTACAAAATATATTTTTTAGATAACTTATATCTCCCCATTTGACTGATCATATTTGTACTTTTTATTTCTGGCTGGAGAGGGTAATTAAATATGAAACATTCACTCCCTTGAACAGGAGTGTTGCCCCTTCTGAAGTGAGTAGTATAGCTCTAGAACTAGAACTGAAGGAGAGCACTAGAAATAATAGAAAGAGAACGGTCATAAATTTGTTAAAGGATTGGGCACTGATAATTTTATTGAAAGACTTGGACATAATTTAGATAACAATAATATTTGTGAAATGCTTGAGTAATTTTTATTCATCATACTTTGATATATATATACACTCAATAGTAAATACAATTTACAATTTTAAAAGAAATGAATGATAAGCTAAATCCTAGGAACACCGTCCGCAACGTCCACACCGTCCGTCACGTCTAACTAATTCTAACACTCCCCCTCAAGCTGGAGCATACAAATCAAATGCTCCAAGCTTGGAACAAATATTCTAAACTCTCGGTCCTCTTAGAGATTTTGTAAAGACGTATGCCAGTTGATCATTAGAGCTAACAGATTCGGTGACGACTTCTTTAGAAAGGACTTTTTCTCGGATAAAATGACAATCGATCTCAATATGTTTAGTTCTCTCAGGGAATACTGGATTGGAAGCTATATGGATAGCTGCCTGGTTATCACAACATAACTTCATTTGTTGAGTATCTCCAAACTTCAATTCCTCAAGAAGTTGTTTAATCCAAATGAGCTCACACGTGGCTACAGCCATAGCTCTATATTCAGCATCTGCACTAGACCTTGCAACAACATTTTGTTTCTTACTCTTCCACGAGACAAGATTTCCTCCAATAGACACAATACCCTGAAGTGGAACGCCTATCAATGGGTGATCCTGCCCAATCTGCATCGCAAAATCCAACTATTTGAGTGCTTCCTTTGTCTTCATAAAGTAGCCCTTGTCCTGGAGTCTTTTTAATGTATCTCAGAATTCGAATTCGCATCCCGGTGATCATTATGAGGAGACCGCATGAATTGACTCACCACTCCCACCGCAATGGAAATATCCGGCCTTGTAATAGTGAGATAGATGAGCTTCCCAACCAATCTCCGATATCTTTCGGGATCGAATAAGGCTCCCCCCTGGTTGGGTAGCAATTTTTGATTCGGATCCATGGGACTATCAACTCGGTCGACAATCTAACATACCGGTTTCTTTAAGTATGTCTAATGCATACTTCCTCTGTGAGATGATAATCCCATTCTTTGACTGAGCAACTTCAATTCCAAGAAAATATTTCAATTTCCCCAAGTCCTTGGTCTGAAAATGGTTACATAAATGTTCCTTCAGCTGAGAAATTTTCTCCGATCATTTCTCGTGATGACTATATCATCTACATAGACCACCAAGTAAACGCATCTATTTGGAGAGGTATAGCAATAAAAGACTGAATGATCTGCTTCACTACGTTTCATTCCAAAAGCTTGAATAACTGAGCTGAATTTTTCAAACCAAGCTTGTGGAGACCGTTTCAGCCCATAGAGAGATCGTCGTAGCCTGCAAACCAAACCGGACTCCCCTTGAGCAACAAATCCAGGAGTTGCTCCATATAAATCTCCTCTTCAAACTCTCCATGAAGAAATGCATTTTTAATATCCAACTGATGGCCAACGACAGATGGCAGCCATGGCAAGAAATAATTGAACAGAAGTGATTTTGGCCACAGGGGAGAAAGTATCTCCATAATCAAGTCTATAAATCTGAGAGTAACTTTTGGCTACAAGCCGGGCTTTGAGCTGATCGATCTGTCCATTGGCCCCAACTTTAATAGCATATACCCATCGACAGCCAACGGGTTTCTTTCCCGGAGGAAGAGGAGTCAAGTCCCAAGTACCATTATGCTCCAAAGCCTGCATTTTATCAATCATGGTTTGTCGTCATCCTGGATGATCAAGTGCCTCACAAACATTTTTAGGAATGGAAACAGAAGATATAGATGACACAAAAGAATAATAAGGAGAGAGACAATGGTAACTTAAGAAGTTATAAATAGGATGAGGATTTTGAGTAGACCGAGAACCTTTCCTGAGAGCAATGGGCAAGTCAAGGTTTCCTTCAGGTAGGTCCGTAGTAGGGTCATCTGCTGGAGTAGGACATGATTCAGCTGGTCTTTCTGTGCCTTCCAATTCTGTATTAAGAACTCGTGGACGACGATGATATATGATGGGTGACATTTGAGGTTGCTCGAGTGGGGGATTGTTAGGAATTTCTGTAGTCGAAACTGATCCCGACAAAGGAGAAGGTGATGGACCAAGATACGGAATCGGAAAGACTTCTTGAATAGTCTGAGACTCAACTGTGGATGGTGAGAAGTAAAACTTTTCTTCGAAGAACGTTATATCTGCACACATGAAATAACAATTCTGCACAGGGAAGTAACACTTGTAACCCTTCTGTAACCTGGAATATCCCAAAAAGACACATTTGATGGCTCGGGCATCAAGCTTATCAAGACCTGGAGACAAGTCATGAATAAAACAAGTGCATCCAAATATCCGTGGAGCGACATGAAATAGTGGCTCTTTAGGGAATAAAATGGAATGTCGTATTTTATGATCAAGAGAGGATGAAGGAATCCAATTAATTAAATAACATGTTGTCAAAACTGCATCACCCCAATGTCGGACAGGTACATTCGCATGAAGTAACAAGGTCCGAGCAGTTTCAACAAGATGTCTATTCTTCCTTTCAGCTATGCCATTCTGTTGAGGGGTATGAGGACAACTGGATTGATGGAGAATGCCCTGTGATGACAAAAAGGAAGAAAGAGCAGAAGAAAAGTATTCCTTTGCATTATCACTTCTAAGGATTTTGATTGTCTTACCAAATTGGGTTTTGACCTCATTAACAAAAGTGGTGAGAATAGACGAAAGTTCAGATCGTTCTTTCATTAAGAAAACCCAAGTGCACCGAGAGAACTCATCAATAAAGGTAACGAAATATCGGAAATCATTAGAAGACACATGACTCGGTCCCCATATATTTGAATGGATAACTGAAAAGGGAGAATCAACTCGGCTTTCAACTTTGCTGGGAAAGGAAGAGCGAACATGCTTGCCTAGTTGACACGACTCTCAGTTCAATGTTGACATTTTTGCAAGATTTGGAACCATTTGCTTCAATTTTGACAAACTTGGATGGCCCAATCGTTCATGAAGAAGATTTGGAGACTCGACTGCAGTACAACTTACAGAAGGAGCTGATTGGAGGTAATAAAGACCATGTGATTCATGTCCTACGCCAATCATCCGACCCGTACCACGTTCCTGTATAGTAAAAGAACCAACATCAAAAGTTAACAGTTTAGAGAGCGGGTAAGTTGACTAAGGGAGATCAAATTAGAAGGGCAATCAGGTATAAACAAAACATATTTTAAAGTTATAGAAGGATTGATTGAAACATGACCGATTCCTTTGGCGCTGACCTTAGAACCATCCGCAAGAGTTATGAAGTGAGGAAATTTAGGAGAAGATAAGAATAAAGAACGATTACCAGCAATATGATTAGAGGCACCTGAATCAATTTTCCAAAGATTTTGATTGTTACCGGATTGAGATATGAAGGCTGCGGAGTCATGAACACCAGTCGCAGTAGACCCATGAGATTGATGGGCAACTTTCAATTGAAGATACTCTCGGTACCCGACTTCGGAAAAATTTTCCTTGAACATTTCAGCATTGAATGATTTTTTAGGAAAACCATGGAGAGAATAACAGGTCTTTTGACTGTGACCCATTCTCTTGCAATATGAGCATTGAGGACAACCCATTTTCACCAAACCAGTCAGAGGAGAGGGACCAGCAATGACCAGCAAGCAAGGACCATAAATGAGAAAAAACACAAGCTGGAGTAGACCAGGAAGACAGGAACAGAGCACCAAAGGGAGAAGATCCACTTGTCAAAATGTTGGAGAAACGAAGAATTGATCACCTAGACTGGAAGAGGAGAGGCCGACTAGTACATCTGCGCAAGCGCGCAACGGATCTGACGTCTGGAAGGTGGCTCGTGGCTTACACGCGCCGTCAGAGGGAAGTGTGTGCTGAGGCGCGTGGCGGCACGTGGGGAAGTTTTCCGGTGATGGGTCTTCTGTGGCTTGCCGGTCGGCGGCTTCTTCTGAGTGGTTCTCCAACGACGGTGGTCAGTGGGTCGATCAGGACTGTGACGTTTGGTTTTGAGGGGTGCTGTTTGGGAAGACTTCGTGTGAATGCTGCAGGTGACAAAGGACAAATGAACCAGAGGCAGAAAAGTTCGTTTAACAATGGAAGATTCAAGGATTCTGCTTGACCAGAGGCAGAAACCTTCAAAGGACAAATGAACCTGCTCTTGATACCATATTGAAAGACTTGGACATAATTTAGATAACAATAATATTTGTGAAATGCTTGAGTAATTTTTATTCATCATACTTTGATATATATACACTCAATAGTAAATACAATTTACAAGGAAATGAATAATAAGCTAAATCCTAGGAACACCGTACCGTCCGCACCGTCCAACTAATTCTAACAAATTTATTTGGGATCCCAACTTTAACCAAAAAGTAAAAACACATGATGTTCTGTGTTAGACGTGGAACTGTGGAAGAAAGTAATGGGTTTTGTCAAGGTATCTTTAGGAGAGACTTGAATATAATTAACGCCCTTTTATTTTCTTCATAAAAATATTGTTTTTTAGTGTGTTCATTAGTGGGAAAGTTTTTGGTTGTTATGGTGGTGTTCAATCATTATTTTTTCTAGATATGGTACGTTGTTTGAGTATCCATCTAGGTAGTCGATAGCGTGCAATTGCGACGCAGAGTGGAAGGGTTGTGATGCAAACATGTGTTTCAGTGCATTTCTTCAATGTGGCAAATCGCGGACGCGTTTGCATCCAGTCACGGGCACAATTGTGACCATAGCAACCGCTACTGTGAAGAGGGTCTGAAAACCCTTATTTACCCCCATTATTTAGTTGTTCCCTCTTTTTTTAGTTTTTTTTTTCATTGTGCGCCCCTAATCTTGAATTAGAAGACAGGGTGAGTCGTCATTCATACTCGTCACCCTTCACTGTTCCAGTGACCTTTACCCTCTCAACCCTTCTTGCTTGTCATTCCCTTTCTGTGCAGCGACTTGTCATTCCTTCTCTGTGCAGCGACTTTCCGGCCGCCCCGTTCCTCACACAGCTTTCTCTGCTGCGTTCTTCTATTGTGTTCTGACCTGTACCTCTCTTCTCTGCAACTGAAAATTTGAAATCACACTCGTAACTATTTATTTTGAATGCTTAGATTAGTTACTAACTTAAACTTGTTTGAGTTATATTGGATTTGAATGTTAGTGACAATGAATTTTGATTATTAATTATGAATATGTCTTTAATTCTGTGTATTTTTTATTTTTGATCATTTGTATGCATATAGTATAAATTACTTATATTGTTTGCCTAATCTACGGTATAGCGGAAAAGGGTTGGCCGCTATGCGCTGCTATCCGGGATTGACTACATATAGGTATCCATTACTTGACACTAGGGAAACTAAGGATCATAGATTTTCTGCACCAGCTTTTGAGATTTAGTTGCAACATTTGTTCTGGACATGCTGATATTAATTACACAATTTATTTCTTTAACCTACAATCGTGTTCAGTTTGTGTATTTTTGCTTATTATGATCTGTTAGGAATGTATATCTTCACGTCAACGCTTTGTCATCCATTTAGTTAAACTTGAAAGTTGGAACAACGTAGTCTTCCGTAAAAAACTGTCTCCGACTTTTGAATTGCCAAAACAAGAACTATAAGAGTTGAGGCTCCAAAGGGAGACATGACTTTTTAGTTGTGCATATGACGACAATTTTTATTTTATTTTTTTCAGAAAAGAACTTAAGAACTTGGTATGACCTATTTGTATTGTTGACGACTAAGCAAGTGTTTTTTAATGTTACTTCTGAACTGGGGGTACGCTTACTTCGATGGTCTTATTTCTTGCAGGACATGCTGAGACATGAAAGCAACAAAAATCGTGGGGGTGTCTCGATGATCTTTGTCATATTAATTGGTTTACTTGGCATAATTATGGGGTATCTCATGAAGAAGACCTAAGTATTTCGAGATTCGATCCTTCACCACACTTTTTTATCTTAGTTTTCTTATTGTTCCTGACTATTCGAGAAATGATGAGGAAAAGGCAAAATAGATTAATTCAGCAGGTGTTCTTGGTTTTTTTTTTTTTTGGTTTGGGAGGAGTGGGGTCGATACCATTTTGGACGTAGAAAACATCATTTGAAAGTGTGGGTCTACCGGTTGATTGGGAAGCAGATTATTGTGAATTGACTCGTGCTTTCGGTAACATGCATTCTTTTTGTAACTTAAGGGACATTGTTGTTTTTGTGGTTCATCTATTGACTGACTGGTAATGTTAACAATGGGCATAGTAACAAACCTTCATAGTGTCGGATGTTTTTTTAATTGGTCATGTGAATAATATCACCTTTTACGTGTCAGATTAACGGCTTCATTTCTCTCGTTCGAGTAAATTGGTTCTTCCACACTATAGATGTCGCAAATTTCTTCTCGTGTTTAGACGCAACAAAAGGTGTATGAAGCTCGTTATGTAACCCGAATCATCTTTTTTTTTTTTTTTTTGATGAATCCGAATCATCAGATCATAGTGATGCATGTAGTATTCATTGTAGGGTATTTAAGTATTTTTTAGGGATTACTGTTGACGACTAGGGGAAGTTTCCCACTGAATGTTTTTTTATTGTTGTGTGGAAAACATACCCAAAAAATACTTATAGAAATATTAGTTTTATAGAAATGTATTTGTTAAATATATCAAATATAAGAATTTTTGAAAAACCAAGAATTAATTTAACGAACGTCTTCAATATAAAATGGTTTACGGAAGAAGTCTCATTCAGTTGTGTAAATTAAAATGTGCAACAAGAACAGAGCAATTTTGAATTTCAAAGGCAATTGGAGTGTGTTTGTCCAAGAATATAATTCAAGAGAAAAAATTATTGTACCAAAAAATTGTTTTAGATTTAATATTATATGAAATGTTTAACAAATGTGATTAAATAATAGAAAAGTTGTTTCATTCTAAAAGTTGTTAAATTATTTTAAAACCAACGACATTCTTAACATATAACCATTACGGGTCTCTTTGTTTAGCGTTAGAAATCGGTGTTCATCCCCAGGTGTTTGGGTACAAGTTATCAATAATTGATTCCTAGTGAGTAAAACTCCAGTTTTTTGGAAGCAAAATTTTTTAGTTTTTCTGTTGTAAATAATTGATTCTAGACGTAAGAATCATAAAATTTTACATATTTATACCTCAAAAATGATTTTACTTTATCATCCAAATAAAATCAATTCTTGTAAACCTCATTTTAAAATATTGTTACCAAACAAAAATCAATTTTTTGAACTTTTTTAAAAATCAATTATTCCAAAATTAATTATATCAAAATCAATTATATCAAAATCTAAAACAAACGGACCCTACAAAATTAACTATCAACAAATATTATCAAATTATATAAATGATCTTACTTTTTTTATATTATAATTTATTATATAAAAATGATCCAAATGAAATGAATTATTTTAAGATTGTTATTCAACTGAAATAACGAGACTTATCCGAACACACACCAAATAAACTACACAAAAATGGAGAGAAAGGCTTGTAAAAAAAAAAAAGATGGAGAGAAGGGCTAAGCAAGCATGTGATGTATCTAAGCATCGCCATAACGAAATAAAAATAAAAACGAAACGAAAAGCTAAGGGCTATCGTCGTCTTCCTTCTTCTTGGGCTTTCTGTAAGATTGTTCAACGTGGTCGGCCATCAAAAGAGCGGTGGAGGCGAGCGTCTTGATGTTAGGGACTTTGTAGTTCTGAGCTACGTACGCTCCAACAGCTGTGCCTAATAAGAATGAAAAGCTGCTTCTAATCAAACCCATTATCACACAACGCAAGCGACTCCACACTTTTGGTTTTGAATATCAAAACAGAATCAGGTATTTCTCCTTAGGAGTTCGTTTGCCTACGTGATGTGATTTCTTTATTTATATTCCTTGCGGTAACCTAATTAACCCTTTCCCCAAGAAAGTTTTCCTTGAAAAATAAAACCCCTCCTCCAAGCAATGCCAAGTAGGACTCTATATTAAATTTGACATGTGGATAACACTTACACTCATATTTTTTGTAGGACATATCTATTTTATTTTGAAATGATTTGACCATTGATTACGTTTTTGAACTATTTGAGGATTTTCAAATAGATTTTTATATTAAAAAAATTATAATTAGGTCCTTAAATTTTTATAAAGTTTTTAATTGGGTCCTTGAATTAAATTTTTTTTTAATTGAGTTCCTGAACTTATATAAAATTTTCAATGGTGTCCCTAAATTATAAAATTCCTTAATTATAAAATTCAATGGAGTCCCTAGGGTAGGGTTCCGTGAAGAGGTCTTTAAGTTTGCTGATATGAAAAGTGACCTGAAATTCCCCCAAATGACCCGCAAGAGACCTGAAATTCCCCCATAACATTAACGAATTTTATAATTTAGGGACTCCATTGAAAATTTTATATAAGTTCAGGAACCCAATTAAAAACTTTTTTAATTCAGGGACCTAATTGAAAACTTTATAAAAGTTTGAGGACCTAATTACAATTTTTTTGGTATAAGGATCTATTTGAAAATTCTCAAATAGTTCAGGGACCTACTCAATAGTTAAACCTTTTGAAATGTAAGATATTTTGATATTTACACATACTCACATAAATCTATAATATTTATTTAAGTGTCTCATTTTAAGTATTCACACAAGTAACGTTTTCCTTTAATATTTTTCCAGGCAAAAATATTACTTTGCTCCCTAAACTTATTTTTTAGATTCAGTTTGGTCCCTTAACTCTTAAAATATTCAATTTGGTCCCTTAACTTATTTTTTAGATTCAGTTTGGTCCCTTAACTTTAAAAGGCTCAATTTGGTCCCTTAATTTGTGTCTGGTGACCTAATTTAGTCCTCTCCGTCAATGAGTCAATAACGTTGTTAACTTTTCGAGGATCGGGTTGAAACTCACTAACAATTTAAAGGACCGGTTTGAATCTCATTAACAATTAAAAGGACCAATTTGAAACAAGTTAACAATTTAAAGGACCGGTTTGAATCTCATTAACAATTAAAATGACCAATTTGAAACAAGTTAACAATTTAAAAGACCAATTTGAAACTCATTTAAAACATAAGGGACCAAATTGAAACTCATTTAACACTGTTACTGACTTTATTGACGGAGCACTAGTGCAGAAAAGAGTTTTAACGTCCGTTAAAATTGACCTCTAAAGTCGGTTTTATAACCGATGTTGAAACGGGCGATGTTGTATATTGGAACTTTAGACATCGGTTTTAAGATAAAACAGATGTCTATAGTGCTCATTCAACAAAAAAATGTAAGCAAAACAACACTTTAGACATCGGTTAAAATTAAGAACCGACGTTTAAAGTGCACTTTTAACATCGGTTCTAGAAAAAACCGATGTCTAAAGTGCTCATTCAACAAACAACTTCAGCAGAACACTGATGAATGTGATTTCACCTCATATTTCATTGACATTTTGCATGCATTTTCATATAGTTTAGGCATTTTTAATTTGATTTTTTGTTAGTTTTTACTTTGGAACGGGTAAGACGGTTTGGTGGTGTTGTTGTGTAGGAATTAAGGATTAAAATTCTCAAGATTAACCATGATGGAGCTTGCATGAAGATGGGGCTTGAAAAGTGAAGAAAATGAGCTAAACAGAGCCCATCACGACCTAGCCGTGATAGCCATCACGGACATGATCGAGTGGAGCTGAAAAAAAAGAATGGAAAAGTCAGATTTGGTCACGGCCAGGCCGTTATGTCCATCACGGCCGTGACATGTCAGCTGAACCAGACCCTCACAGGCAGAACTGATCACGGCCTAGCCGTGATGGTGGTCACGACCGTGACAGACCAACCAGTGAAGCAACCTCCAAGGTAGAGTCCGTCACGGTCTGGCCGTGATGGCCATCACGGCCGTGACGCGCAATATTTGTATCTGTAGAAACTGATTTGATCTGAATTTGTGTTTGATTGGGATTCAAATTACCCTAATCTATAAATAAGGCAATTTGGCAGAGACTTGGGGGGACTTTTGGGCTGCTACACTTAGGCAAATTTTTAGGATCTCCCTTCTCCTCCTTCTTCTCTTCTTTTAGGTTTTCATTTATGATGTTGTTAACCAAGCTTGTCATCACCATGGCAATGCTTGAGTAGTAGCTCTATTTCTAGGGATTAGGGCTATGCCCAAGATCTGATTTATGTTATGAATTGATGTTTTACCTTTGTTAATTTCGATTTTGCTTAGATCTGATTTCTATTGTTTTAATTACTCGTAAATTCGGGGGCCACTTATTTGCGTGTCGTAGATACTCTAAGGAGGAACCTAGCGGTGAACTTAGGTATCGGATCTATAGAATCAGACTTAGGACTTAAATCACGAGAGTTAGAAGCGGTCCTTCGAGGATTCACGAATTGTCACAAAACTTAAAGGGTTCAATCTAAATTCAACTACCACGAGAGTAGGGGTTGGTTTAATTGGGCACGGTTTTTGTAACCCGAGAGGGAGCATTAACTTATTTAGGATAAATTCGCCTTCAAAGCAATTTTGATACTTAACAAGGGGTAGTCAATTTAGTAACATGAACCATCTTGTTGGTAACCCAATTCCTAGGAATCTCTTTAGATTTGAAAAACCCCAAATTGATTTACTTTCCTATTTTGTTTAATTGCAAATTTTAAATTTGATTGTTACTTGATTCCTATTTCAAAAATCAAAACCTTTTCAAAATCTTTTTTTTTTATATAGTCCAGTTTGATTGATTTGATAATTAGTTGTGATTTGAGATCACGGTCTCTGTGGGATCTATGTTTTTATTACTTGGCAACAAATCCGGTACACTTGCCGGAATTCACGCACATCAAGTTTTTGGCGCCGTTGTTGGGGACTGTGCTTCCTCGAATCTCAATTTAATTTTTAAATTGATTTTTCTGGATTTTTTCTTTTTAATTATTTTCCTCTGAAAAAAACTTTTTTCATTTATCTATTTTTCTTCCTAGAGTATCTATCTCTCTGTGTTTTTCTCTTTTATGCAAAGATCCCTAAGTCTTGGAAACCTTATTGAGGTTGACCCCGAAATAGAAAGGACCTTTCATAGACGTAGGAGACTACAAAGAGAGAGAGAGTTTGATTCCCATTCCACTCATGGCGAATCTACCGGATACCAAACCATTGAAGGACTACGCAACCCCAAATGCGAGGGGTTTGTGAACTGGGATTGCTAGGTGTTGTGACGCCGGCAAGTGTACCGGGTCGTCGCAAGTAATAAAAATAACACGGCAAGTAATTACCGAGGTCGAACTCAAGGATTGGGATACCAATTCGACTAATCCGCGGGAAGTCAGATACGTTTGGTCAAGTTACGGAAGAAGGTGGTTGAGAGAGAAGATTAATAGCGAAATTCAACTAACAATCTAAATAAACTAATTAACTAAAAATCAGAAAACTAAAATGTCCAAGGTCACAAATCCACCTACCCAATATGTACACCCAAGTGATGATGAATTCCTCCCTAGGTTCAATTACAATGTCAACCGGGACCCCTAAATTCTCCTAAATCCACTTCCGTGCTCATTAGGACGTATTCGATGATTTGAGTTAATTACTTGCTAGGTCTCTTAACCCTAATCTCGAATTCTGTTAATTCGTGTTCCCTATAAGGTCGCACCGATCTCCTACTCACTCTCGTGCAATATTCGATCGATGATTCTAATTCAAGTTCTAAACGTGAATCGCTGACTAAGCCTCATCAACGTTAACAAGTCAATCACACAACACATATGATCAACACAATCAAGTCAGAATTAGAAAACAAGAATTGAATTAAAGGAGAAAGACATACATCATATAGAATCTACACTGCCATGGGTGGCTTCATCGTTCCCTCGGACGAGGGGATTAGTTCCTCATGCTCATAGACAAGCGATCGGACATAACCTCCATCGTAAAATAAAAAGAAACCAGAAAAGGAGACACAGCTCCAAGGAGAAATAAGGATTCATAACTACTGCCCTAATCTAAGTGGAAAACTGCCTCCTAAAGTTCGGATCCTAAAGTTCCCCCCCCCCCCCCCAATTCTGATCTGCAAAAGCCTTTAAATAGGATTCCTGATCTGCGCTCGCTCGCGAGGCGAGCAGCCTTTCGCGAGGCGAGAATTAAAATTGGCGCGCTTTCAATTTGAACTCTCGCGAGGCGAAAGTGTGTTCGCGGGGCGAGTCTTCAATTTCAGGCTGGGACCCTCATCACGACGGGGCCGTGATGGCCTCTGACTTCCAAGTCTTCATTCACTCGCGAGGCGAGATGTCTCTCGCGGGGCGAGTCTTCAAACCTCAAACTGTTCACGGGCGTAGTCTTCATCACGGCTTGGCCGTGATGGTCTCTGTCTTGCAGGTCTTCATGATTCGCGGGGCGAGAAGAGTCTCGCGTGGTGAGACAGAAATGTTGACTTTTGCTGCTTTGTTGACCTTCAGTCTCGCGAGGCGAGAATACACTCGCTGGGCGAGTGTCTCCAGACTTGCAATTTCCACTGCTTTTCGACTTTCCTTGACTCCCGGAGCTTCACTTATTTAATCTGAAACAACAAAAGCACCCACAAGCGTAACTCTATTCAAAATAACCTAAAAACTACACAAAAGACGCAAAACGAGTCAAAGTCCAACTTAGGAACAAAACAAGGCAAATTTGGGCGAAAACGAGAGTGAACTCGAATAAATTGGCACATAAACCCTAGTTCATCTAGTCATAAAACTAGATAAGCCAGAGGCTTATCAAATACCCCAAACTTAAACCTTGCTTGTCCCCAAGCAAGCTTAAAACTCAAAAACGACTCAAGACTTGGCAAGCCTAAAGGAATCAATCGATTTCGCACAAATTTAATGCAACTTTACAAAACAGTTTTGCTCCAATGATCTCCCCCCTACATCAATGTAATCCCCACATTCATTTACTTTAAACCATTGAGAACTCATCATTCATTCCATCATTACTCTAAGTTGAGGATCAGAGATACACACAAAGGAAGATCACCTATCTCAAACAATTGCCTTCCTCACAAGGGCATTTAAAATTTCACTCGTTCGCTCAAGTTTGTCAAGGTTATCCACTTTTCACTCAATTTCACATATCAAGAGCACTTCCCATGAATTTGATTTTCATCTAAAAAATGGTTCCCACGAAAACATGCATGCAACATCAGAAGGTCTTTTAAAGGTTGTAATGGGGCCTGGCTGAGGGTAGGATAGTCAAGGATATTTAGGCTTAAGTCCCTAGGAACTAAGAGAGCATGAGCATTTTGACACTTTTTCCACTCAAATTCCTTTTTCCATTTTCATTTGGGCTCGGGTGACTACAGCCTTTTTCCTTGCTAATCTCTTGACTTGCCCCTTTTCTTTTGGCAATTTATTTTGAATATTTTTTTTTCTTTTTTCTTTTTTTTTTATTATTGCCTTGGGTTCCAACCTTTGTTTTCTTTTTCTCACCCCAATATGACATATCACCTCGTAGCCACCCCAAACTTAGTTTCTCACAACCTTTCTCTTGCTCATTTCCATGCTCTCCTAATCCTAAGATTGGGTTAACATGGTTTTTCAGATTTTGGCTCGTAATGTAGGGTCATCAAGAAACAATAGGTCAATTGGGCTCAATTTGGCTAACTAGGGAACATGCATTAGGGATGGTTCATTTTAGGCCAAGTAGTTAATTCAAAGAAAATTGCCTAAATCATTTGATGCAACACATAAACATGCAAACCATATAGAGATTCAAGCAAATTCGGGAAAGTGCAACTTAACAGTGATTCACACATTCAAAAACAGAGTTGGAGGCTCAAATCCTCACCTGGACATTTTGCAAATTGTTTGACCGAGATACGATTCCTAGTGTGTGCACCCCCTCACCCCAAACTTATCATAAATCAAGTAATCACAATAAAATTCTCAAGGTTCAATTTTCAATTTTTAAGTGGGGATCAACTTTTCTAATTCCAGAACCTAGGGGAAATCATCAATGGTCAAATAATTCATGCAATCAATCTACGCTCAATATAATTAAAATCCAACAAGCTTGCCGACACACTATTCATACAACAACTCTTGATCTTCTCAAATTATTCAAGAGTGACAAACAAAAACAAAACAAAAAGGCAAAACAAAAGTTAGGAAAAGAGAGAGATACCTAGCTTGGGTTGCCTCCCAAGAAGCGCTTGTTTAACGTCCCGAGCCTGACTTATTACGAAGCATCCACCTGGATCCCATAGTCTGTGGTACAGAGGCCAAGAGATGCTCATCATATCAAATCCTCCACCCGGATCCCATGGTTTGTGAAGTGGCCCTTGTAGGAGCAATATGACTCTATCCATACTTCCATCTAGTCTGAGTGTGAAGACTTCTTTGACCTCTGCAATGATGAACTCACTTCCTCTCGGGTCAAATGGTGTCCTCACGAGGAAGTGTGCCAGACAAGTGGGAGTGTCTAATTTACCAATGTCCACACATGCATGCAAGCCAACATATTTATCCAATGCATTATTTTCAGGTTGCTTAGCAAGCATGGTGGAATCCTCTACCACTTTATCCGCATTTTGTTTTCTACCCCCTTGCTTTGGTGCCTTGTCCCTTGCCAACTCCTCTTCCTCTGGTTGCTCTTCCTCATCATGTGGTTGTTCCGGGGCCATGTCACTTGCCAATTCCTTTTCCTCCGGTTGTTCTTCCTCAACATGTGGCAGTTCTTCCTCAACTCCCTGAGAACTAGTTACATCCCAGTCATATCCCAACACCCCACTGCTTCTAGTTGTTGTGGCATTGCATTGGTTCTTAGGGTCGTTCTCGGTATCAACTGGGAGAGTCTCTGGGGGACACTCATTTAGTTGTTTTGTGAGATGGGCAATCTGCATCTCTAGATTCTCCGAAATGCCACCCCCATCTCGAGTTGCCAACTTATCAATTGTCGCATTCATCTTCTCAAAAGATGTGGCTGTAAATGATTGACAACTTCTCAAGAGCCAACTCCCAAGGTTGTGGTTGCCATTCCGTTGAGGTTCTTTGTTGCCAATTTTGTTGAAGTTGTGGTTGCCAGGCTAGACCATCGTCAGCATTACTCCAAGCGACATCCGGATGGTCTCTACTCATATCACCCTAATACTGATTCTGACTCTGATAGTTGTTCTGGGGCACGCTGTCATTATGCCATGGTTCCACATATACTTGAGGGAAGTAGAACGGACAACTCCAAGTGTCATGGTTCCCATCACAATATTCGCAACCCGGAAGCATTCCTACGTGTACCTCGCACACAAAACAAGGCAAGACCAAGTGGAATCAAAGAAGTAGAGAGATAGTAGAAAATAAAAAGAAAATAATAAAAATAAAAAAAATAAGAACAAAAATAACTTAACCAAATAATCAAACTCCCCTAAAATCAGAAAAATTGGTTGTGCCAATCCTCGGCAACGGCGCCAAAAACTTGTGACGCCGGCAAGTGTACCGGGTCGTCGCAAGTAATAAAAATAACACGGCAAGTAATTACCGAGGTCGAACTCAAGGATTGGGATGCCAATTCGACTAATCCGCGGGAAGTCAGATACGTTTGGTCAAGTTACGGAAGAAGGTGGTTGAGAGAGAAGATTAATAGCGAAATTCAACTAACAATCTAAATAAACTAATTAACTAAAAATCAGAAAACTAAAATGTCCAAGGTCACAAATCCACCTACCCAATATGTACACCCAAGTGATGATGAATTCCTCCCTAGGTTCAATTACAATGTCAACCGGGACCCCTAAATTCTCCTAAATCCACTTCCGTGCTCATTAGGACGTATTCGATTATTTGAGTTAATTACTTGCTAGGTCTCTTAACCCTAATCTCGAATTCTGTTAATTCGTGTTCCCTATAAGGTCGCACCGATCTCCTACTCACTCTCGTGCAATATTCGACCGATGATTCTAATTCAAGTTCTAAACGTGAATCGCTGACTAAGCCTCATCAACGTTAACAAGTCAATCACACAACACATATGATCAACACAATCAAGTCAGAATTAGAAAACAAGAATTGAATTAAAGGAGAAAGACATACATCATATAGAATCTACACTGCCATGGGTGGCTTCATCGTTCCCTCGGACGAGGGGATTAGTTCCTCATGCTCATAGACAAGCGATCGGACATAACCTCCATCGTAAAATAAAAAGAAACCAGAAAAGGAGACACAGCTCCAAGGAGAAATAAGGATTCGTAACTACTGCCCTAATCTAAGTGGAAAACTGCCTCCTAAAGTTCGGATCCTAAAGTTCCCCCCCCACTTCTGATCTGCAAAAGCCTTTAAATAGGATTCCTGATCTGCGCTCGCTCGCGAGGCGAGCAGCCTTTCGCGAGGCGATAATTAAAATTGGCGCGCTTTCAATTTGAACTCTCGCGAGGCGAAAGTGTGTTCGCGGGGCGAGTCTTCAATTTCAGGCTGTGACCTTCATCACGGCTGGGCCGTGATGGCCTCTGACTTCCAAGTCTTCATTCACTCGCGAGGCGAGATGTCTCTCGCGGGGCGAGTCTTCAAACCTCAAACTGTTCACGGGCGTGGTCTTCATCACGGCTTGGCCGTGATGGTCTCTGTCTTACAGGTCTTCATGATTCGCGGGGCGAGAAGAGTCTCGCGTGGCGAGACAGAAATGTTGACTTTCTTTGCTTTGTTGACCTTCGATCTCGCGGCGAGAGAATACACTCGCGGGGCGAGTGTCTCCAGACTTGCAATTTCCACTGCTTTTCGACTTTCCTTGACTCCCGGAGCTTCACTTATTTAATCTGAAACAACAAAAGCACCCACAAGCGTAACTCTATTCAAAATAACCTAAAAACTACACAAAAGATGCAAAACGAGTCAAAGTCCAACTTAGGAACAAAACAAGGCAAATTTGGGCGAAAACGAGAGTGAACTCGAATAAATTGGCACATAAACCCTAGTTCATCTAGTCATAAAACTAGATAAGCCAGAGGCTTATCACTAGGCCAGAAATCGAGGTGGAGAACTACACTATATCGCCTATGCTAATTAGCATGATTAGGCAACATCAATTCGGAGGATTACCCTCGGAGGGCCCGGCTGATCATGTGGAGACATTCTTGGAGTTCACAGATGCAATTAGAATTCATGGTGCCCCGATTGATGCTATATGCTTAAGATTATTCCCCTCCTCTCTGACTGGAAAGGCAAAAGCTTGGCTGAAGCAAGTGCCCGCTAATACCTTGTCGACTTGGGACCAACTGGAGCAGGCATTCTTGAAGAAATTCTTCCCTCCATCCAAGACGGCTTACCTATGAACTCAGATCACCGGCTTCTTCCAAAAGGACGGAGAATGCTTATCCAAAGCTTGGGATCGCCACAAGGAATTGCTAGAGTCATGCCCACATCATGGACTCGAGAGGTGGCTATTAGTGCATACCTTCTACAACGGATTGGATTACTCTTCGAAGGTGTCACTTGACTTCGCAGCTGGTGGAGCCTTTATGAACAGACCCCTGACCGAAGCATTCAATATCATTGAAAACGTAGCTACCAACTACCACTAATGGGGTTCGGAAAGAGGTAATAACCCGAAAAATATTTCGGGGGTTAAGTTTGAAATGAATAGCACTGATCTCATTATGTCTAAAATTGACTCACTGAATAAACGCTTTGATCAGCTTGAAAAGGCTAATGTGAGTTCAGTAGGTGCTACTAATATTGTTTGTGAGATTTGTGTAATGCAGGGTCATGACATAATGGAGTGCCCACGTGGTATTGCTCCTGGATCCGGTGCTTCGGGGGAACAAGTGAACTCTTGTCACAACTTTTACGACACGAACCCGAAGTTGCCAAACTATGTTCCCCCAAATTCTTACAACCAAGGAAGGAAGAACAGTCCTTACCTCTCCTATGGGAACTACAACAACACGCTGAACCATGAATTCAAAGAAGGCCAAGGTAATAGGAAACCCGCATCGGGGTATCCTCAGGTACAAAAGTCTAAACTTGAGTCTCTCTTGGAAAATTTTGTTGAAACTCAAACAAAGCAAAATGAAGAGTTTAGGCAACAAGGTAGGCCAGTCAATGAGGCAATAAAAGAGTTAGAATCTAAGGTAGATAGCTTAGCCATCCATAATAAGATGTTAGAAACCCAGATTGCCCAACAAGGTAGTACATATACCAGAACTAAGGGTACGTTTCCAGGACAACCTGAAGTTAATCCCAATGAGCACTGTAATGCTATATACTTAAGGGATGATAAGCTTGGGGTAGTTGAGAAGGATGTGGAATGCGAGGAGGACATGGGCAAAGATGAAGAGATAGAGCCAAAGTATGTCCCTCCACCACCTTACCAACCCCCAATACCTTTCCCACAAAGGTTGGCCAAGAAAAAGCAAGTAGAAATAGAGACTAAGAGCTTAATTGAGGAGCATAATGCCATGATAAAAACTAATATGACTCCTAAACTAAAAGATCCAGGAAGTTTCTCTATTGCATGCTCAATTGGAGAGGTGAAAATAGACCAAGCCTTATGTGACTTAGGGACTAGTGCGAGTTTGATGCCGCTTACTATCTTTGAGAGGTTAGGAACCAAGGAATTGAGCCTATCCAAATTCTCTTTACAATTTGCGGATGGCTCAACTAAAACTCCTCTAGGCATACTAGAGAATGTCCCCGTAAAGGTAGGGAAATTTTTTCATTCCTACCGATTTCATGGTATTGGATATGAACGGGAATTCTAAATTCCCTATCATTCTTGGCCACAGCTGGAGCGATAATAGACATAAAAAATGGCAAGCTCACTTTAAATGTAGAGGAAGGTAGGGTAGATTTTGATTTGACTAACTCATATAACAACCCTCATTTTGAGAGTCATGTGTGCAGGATTGAGATAATGCCTCCAAAGGTGAAGGAAGAGCCTAACATGGAAGCAACTCCGAAGCTTTGCATGACGAATGATGCACCAAACGGTGATGAAGTTGGAGTTGCTCATCATGTGGAGTTAGAACTTCCACCGGGAGGGAGTAAGGCCATGAAACTCAAAGTAAAGAGAGCAAAGCGAAAGCGCAATTGGCCATATGTACAAAATCGGCTCTTTGAAGGACTTCCATGGAAGAGAGGTGTTCTTGCACTTCCAAACCTAGCTGATCCCGGTTGATTGAAAGAAGTATGGTCAAGCTTAAGACCGTAAATAAGCGCTTCTTGGGAGGCAACCCAAGTTTCCTTTCCCTTTTTAATTCGTTTTGAATTTTGTTTTTGAATAATTTGAGAAGATTAGAGAAGAAAGATCACTAATTGATGACTTTGCCAAGTATTTGCAGGTTGTGAAAGCAGTAAGAGCAAAAAGGCAAAGAAAAATAAAGTCAGAAGTCATCACGCCCAAGCCGTGACAGTGGACACGGCCGTGATTAGCTAACCAAAGAAGATCAGAAAGGATCACGACCCAACCGTGATATCCATCATGGGCGTGATGAGAAGGACCCTGAAGATCAGAATGTATCACGGCCTAGCCGTGATGGAAGTCACGGCCGTGACAGGCCAGCTCCTATATGCCAGAATTGATCACGGCCTAGCCGTGATCAGCATCACGACCGTGACACATTTTCCAGCATCTCTTTGACTGGCATGTGAGCCAGCACCCTCTACCACCTCGGTGAGTTGTTCCATTTTTCTCATCTCTCCGCCTTGATTATTTACATTGGGGACAATGTAAGTTTTTAAGCTTGGGGTAGGGGTATTTTTGTAATTTTTTGCATTTTTTTTCATTTTTCATGTTGCATTTATATAGGCATAATTTTACATAATCACATGATTAGATTGCCCATTTGCTTAGAGTTTACATCCAATTGCGAGAACTTGGTGCTAGGCATAATTTTGCATAATCACATGATTAGATTGCCCCTTTGCTTAGAGTTTACATCCAATTGCGAGAACTTGGTGCCAAATAAATTGAGACAGTGAATTTTTGAACCCAATTTTTTATTCTTGTGATAGGCTAAAAATAAAAATGCTTGAGATGATCTTTTGATAGTCGATAATTAGCATGTGGTTCCTTAGATTTGTGTTTCTCATTGATTTTAAACTACTAAATGTAAGATTTTTGAGCAAAAAAGGGGTACTCATTAAATCTACCACATTCTTTGTGACTGAGTGTTTTATTCCTCTTGGATTGTGTTCTCTAGAACTTGACTTGAAACTGTTTTGAAACTTTAAATTTTTTGAAAACATATTTGAAAATGATTGAGGCACTAGGTATTTTTCTGGCCTTCTGAGCTTTGATTGATTAAATGCTACCCCTTAGTTGCACAATTTTGAGCCTAAAAGAATAAAATGCTTTTCTTGGTACCTTGATTTATTTTGATGAATAATGCTTGGTCTAACACCTTTTAAAGTATTACAAAAAGGGTAAAAAGGTAGTTTGAAAAATAAATTGATGGATGAGAAAGTTAGAAAAATATTTCTCTTAAGCTGAAAGTCTCCCCTTCTCCAAATAAATAAAACAAAACAAAAAAAATGGAGAAGGGGATGAGAAAAAGAAAGTGAGGAATAAAATAAAACAGAAAGGAAAAAAAAATAAAATAAAGAAAGGTGGAAAAGTGAACTAAAAACCCAAAAAAGTATTTTAAAAGGTTGTCATGCTTTGCATTGTTTGATATTTTGTTTAGCCTTCTTGAATTTTCCTTTTCTTGATTTTTCCCACCTAACAATTAATCCCATGGCCCCATTACAACCAAAATAAAAGACCTCTTGATTCTTATGTGTTTTCATTAATAAAGTAGATATTTGGTTAATAGTCAAGCTTATGGTAGAATACATTCCTTGAGGAAATTGAGCGAATTGTTTCATATCCTTAAACACTTGAGTGAGGTGAGAAGAGTGCCCGAATCAGTGAGAATATGAATTTAGGAAACCTAAGCTTCTAATTGGACTTGAAATTGATTGTATGTTGGGTACTTAATTGAATGTGCCTGTCACTTGGATTAGTTACTCGGGTTCTTGGTTCACTATCCATGCTCTGATTGTTTATATTGACTGGCCTTAGTGATTGCTTGAGGACAAGCAAAGTCTTAAGCTTGGGGAGGTTTGATGAGTGTGATTTCACCTCATATTTCATTGACATTTTGCATGCATTTTCATATAGTTTAGGCATTTTTAATTTTATTTTTTGTTAGTTTTTACCTTGAAACGGGTAAGGTGGCTTGGTGGTGTTGTTGTGTAGGAATTAAGGATTAAAATGCTCAAGAGTAACCATGATGGAGCTTGCATGAATATGGGGCTTGAAAAGTGAATAAAATGAGCCAAACAGAGCCCATCACGGCCTAGCTGTGATAGCCATCACGGCCATGATCGAGTGGAGCTGAAAAGAAAGAATGGAAAAGTCAGATCTGGTCACGGCCAGGTCGTGATGTCCATCACGGCCGTGACATGTCAGCTGAACCAGACCCTCACAGGCAGAACTGATCACGGCCGTGACAGACCAACCAGTGAAGCAACCTCCAAGGCAGAGTCCGTCACGGCCTAACCGTGATGGCCATCACGGTCGTGACGCGCAATATTTGGACCTGTAGAAACTGATTTGATATGAATTTGTGTTTGATTGGGATTCAAGTTACCCTAATCTATAAATAAGGCAATTAGGCAGAGACTTCGGGATGCTACACTTAGGCAAATTTTTAGGATCTCTCTTCTCCTCCTTCTTCTCTTCTTTTAGGTTTTAATTTATGATGTTGTTAACCAAGCTTGTCATCACCATGGCAATGCTTGAGTAGTAGCTCCATTTCTAGGGATTGGGGCTATGCCCAAGATCTAATTTATGTTATGAATTGATGTTTTACCTTTGTTAATTTCGATTTTGCTTAGATCTGATTTCTATTGTTTTAATTACTCGTAAATTCGGGACCCACTTATTTGCATGTCGTAGATACTCTAAGGAGGAACCTAGCGGTGAAATTAGGTATCGGATCTATAGAATCAGACTTAGGACTCAAATCACGAGAGTTAGAAACGGTCCTTCGAGGATTCACGAATTGTCACAAAACTTAAAGGATTCAATCTAAATTCAACTACTACGAGAGTAGGGGTTGATTTAATTGGGCACGGTTTTTGTAACCCGAGAGGGAGCATTAACTTATTTAGGATAAATTCGCCTTCAAAGCAATTTTGATAATTAACAAGGGGTAGTCAATTTAGTAACATGAACCATCTTGTTGGTAACCCAATTCCTAGGAATCTCTTTAGATTTGAAAAACCCCAAATTGATTTACTTTCCTATTTTGTTTAATTGCAAATTTTAAATTTGATTGTTACTTGATTCCTATTTCAAAAATCAAAACCTTTTCAAAATCTCTTTTTTTTTATATAGTCCAGTTTGATTGATTTGATAATTAGTTGTGATTTGAGATCACAGTCCCTGTGGGATCGATCTTTTTATTACTTGGCAACGAATCCAGTACACTTGACGGAATTCACGCACATCAAACACCACTTTAGACATCGGTTCTTAATTTTAACCGATGTCTAAAGTGTTGTTCTGTTGGTTGAATGAGCACTTTAGACATCGGTTTTTAATAGAACCGATGTTAAAAGTTCACTTTAGACATCGGTTTAAATAATAACCGATGTCTAAAGTGCTTCTATTCTATTTTTAAAAATAAATAGTACATGACTTTTAACATCGGTTTGGGTAATAACCGATGTCTATATTTTTTTTTAAAAAAAATAACTAGTTTACATTAGTTACAATCATTTCCCCTGTTTCAGTATTACATCCAGATCATTCCCAGTAAGTTAACAGAATCTAAATATTCTCAACATTGAATCACATATACAACCAAAACACACTAAATTAATATTCTATATTGATTACGAACGATACAAACACTTCAATTACTTTGAGATATAAATACGTAATAATGTTGCAAGTAGTGTAAACTGAGCAACATGACAACGAAGATACTTAGTATCTAAAAAATAACTAGCTAGTACATGATATGTTATAGATTTCAAGTCAAAATATATATTAGTAAAAAAAACTAGCTAGTATATACATGATATGTTTATAAACGGGAAACACAAACTATGATTGGTACACTTCAAAAAAGAAGGTTGCCCAACGTAACCTTATGTCAATAATGTCCCCTGCAAAGAGTGGAGTCGGACTGTCGAACATCTGCACATTCAATTGGACATAAGATTAATCTTATAAGTAATAAACTAAAATAAAACATAACTAATCTATAATTAATTGTTATAAATAATTGTGTTACTAATTAGTTACCTCCTGCCATCTTTTAGTAATACCGATGGAGACAATTTCGAGCATCCACTTCATCACGTAATATTCGCACGCCCATCCGCCACGTTGTCTACGAGACTACAAATGAAACCAAATTTGAATATAAGGAATTAAACGCAAAGTAATAACTATTGTAAACTGCACTTGAAGCATTTGTAGTCATAAACATCTTACGTTAGGAATAATCCACCTAATAGGCCTACGCCTTTCACCACCCAAAATGTGGCTCGCATCCGTAGAACTATCATAAGAAAATAAACATTAATTGAAGTATATGTTATAGTTTTCGGATAAATAAAACAACTTGATTACTGATTAATTAAATGCTTACGTTTCAATAGCGGTCTTGAGATCCTTTGTCGGCTTCCTTCCCACAGAGCAGAAGAAGACCATGACATTCACTCGACGACATATGATCAATATTTTGCCAATGTTCACTGCATTTGCAAAACAGTTAGTGACAAGTCATATATAGTTATAATTAAATAATAACTTGTAAACTTGTACTTACTCCTTGAGGTACGGTGCAAGGTAGTATTGATGATTGTCTCGAGCAAGTATAGGGCATATGTTCGCGACCATGTCTTACGATAGAATGAGAACATCACCCTGAATGAGAATAGGGTCAATGAACCCATAAACTGTGAGGTTACCCTTATCAAGACACAGGCGATGCAGATACCTAAGATATTGATAAAACATGTTAATTATAATAATATTTAAAATTTAATTAGTTAAATTACAAATAAAATGTACTTACATGCACCATAACGAGATGTTCGCGGCACTAACCATTTCACCCTCAACAACGATCTCTATAATTTCCCTCCTTTGGATATGAATATGGTCATTACACATGCCATCATGTTCCAACTTTACATAAGTTGCAGCCGACCCCATAGTCACAACCTCTATAGCCAGACGTTTTAAAACATCATGAGGATCCCCTTTATCGATCCCCTAAACAACAAACACAAAACATTAGTGATCACATTTAAGTTATTTCATTTGAAATTAATTGAATGATTAAATGAATACCTTGGTAGGAGCAGACTTCTCGGGTCTTCCCGGATCCGATCTTTTAAGCGGAACATATTTTCCAACATCCTAAATAAAAAACATAAAGAATTAATAGTAAACACAAATAAATTATTTCAATTGTAAATATAGAAAAACACAAGTAATTGAATACCTCAGATGCAACAAAAAATCTGACCAATCTTCTTGACCAGGGGATGAAGTTACCGGGGGCCTCGCCCACTGTTTGAACCTCCTCAATGGGCACAGGGACTCGAGCATCAACATCTCGAATATCTTCAACCTGCACCCTCACCTGATCATCCGCTAATGTATGGTGGTGTATGGTATTCCCCAAGTTATGTTCCCTCGCTAATGCCACTAAGCGGCGATCATGATGATCATCAACATACAACTCACACATATCAGGATCCTCCTCCTCCTCATCATCATCAGGCTGATGAGGAGGATCACATGAGCTCTTAATGCTCACATGGCCAGAGGGTTGGACACCTGTGTTTTGAATGGACATACCAGCCAAAGCTGCTAGTTACTGGGAAAACTACTGGGTCATCTCCTATCTAAGCTCATCTGCAATCTCCCGTTTTAGCCGTTCTCTATATGCATCATCATCCCTGTGGCGTCGGTGTGAACATGAACCATGGTATTGGCGAATGACAATGCCCCATCCAACACCAATCACATGACCCGGGTGGTCTTGTTTACTGATGGCAGCGACTAAGATATCCTGGCGGCCTTCAGGAACAAAGGTTCCTTGAGTGGATTGTTCGTCCAAGGCATCCTATGACATATAGAATATTACGTAACATTATAATTAGGTAACATTGTTAAAATCACAATTAGAATTCAAACTATACTTACAATCTTTTCAGCTACTTGGTGTGCCTCCTCAGATGTATATTGTCCTGTACTTCTTTGTCCGGATCTCTTCCATGAACGATGGCACGGGGGTAGAGGTGGATCAACAACTTCTGGACGATTTTCAGTAGTAGGGTCAGCCTGAGATTCTTCTTCCTGACGTCTTTTCTTTTCCTCTTCCACCATTGTCCTGTTAAGCCTTTTATATCCCCCACGAGACAATATATGGGGGTGGAGATTCTTATTTTGGATTTCTTGCCCCTTTTTCCTCTTCTCCTGTTATAAATAAAAGACATTTAAATTACATAAGTAAATTAATAAGATTGATTAAATTAATTAAATTTAGAAACAACTCAATCAAGTTAACCTGAAAGCTAGGATCATGTCGGCTCTGAACAAAGCGACCCCGCGTCTCCTGGTCAAGAAACGGGTACACCTCAAGTTGGTTCTTCTGACTCGAATTGAATATGTAGTTTCTACTTAGGTCCGTCTTAAATGCCCTCCAATGCTCACCTGCATACTTTATCAAAAGCCTCCTCATATTCTTGCTATCCGGCGCGTCAAAGGTGAGCTACATTAACACCAACAAACCAAGGAATTAGTGTACGATATTACTAAGATTAAAATAAATAGATACAAACAAAGAGTGTAAAAGTATAGATACCAGAATACTAACCCATATCTGATCCTTCACGCCATCCGGTAAATTTTTTCAATTCTCAATAAGTATACTAGGCTTGTTTCGAGCAAGGGTCCCCACAAAACTGTTAAACTGAACGGCCATTGACCCTATAGGATTGAGGTCACGATCAAACTCAATTCTTATCCTTTGATTTACACCACGATTGAAGGTCAAATTCTTCATACGTGTGACACATTTACCCTTTCTTCCCGTCGACGGGGCATCCGACCCGCTCCGTGAAGGAGGGATATCCTCTGGATCAGCCATGTATGCCTGCTTAGACAAAAAAAAAAAAAATACATAATGTCAATATGTCTGGATAAATATCAAACATAACTTAACTTATAAATATCAACATAAACATAACTTATAATATGACTTTAAACATATATAACTTAAACTATACTTACACTATGGTCAAGTAGTAAGGTTCTCCCAAAACCCTTCCCGATGATCATCACGAGTGGCATGTACATCATCCACTTCATTTTCCTCATTGAAAGTAGGCACCCGTGTTGAGAAAGAAGGAGTATCGAAAATATCAAGAGTTGAATCTTGATTTTCCTCACTACCATTAGACATGTTTTTTCCCCGGAGAACCACTGACCACCTTTTGTTAGAAGGATCACGGATATAAAACACTTGTTTTGTTTGGGATGCCATGATGAAAGGCTCTTCTTTCGTGTAATCGACCACCCAGATCTCTTCAATGATTCCAAAGTACGATACGGATGCCATAATAGGGTTTGTATCTTTTGAACTAGAGAAATGCATGGACTTAGCCACGACCATAACTCCACTGTTTTGCAGACTTTTGTCATCCTGGGACTTTATATAGAAGGAAATCTTATTGATATCGTACCCACTCCAACATATGACATCAAAGTTAGACCCCTGTGCTAGCCATTTTAATGTATCAGAAGCAGTACCATCCTGTGCAATTTTTTCTTTAAACCAATTCAAGAAAGTCTTATTATGCTTGTTCAAACACCATTTTTCATTCATGCGAGGGTAAGTTTCATTGATGATGCTTTTATGCTCACATAAGTATGGTTCAACCTCATCAGTGTTATTCAATATATACAAATGTGCTTGGAGCACTTCCTCTCGATCCATGCTCTTAACAGTAATACCTCGTGTACCCTTACCATCATATCTTTCTTCACGACGATACTTCGGAAGCCCTACGGGTTCCGCTTCTGACATGTAGTCCGTAAAAAACTCAATAGCTTCTTCTGCAACGTACCTTTCAATAATAGATGCTTCAGGACGGTGTGGATTCTTCATATACCCTTTCAAGATCTTCATGTATCCCTCAACCGGGTACATCCACCTTAAATAAACGGGACCACACAATCTAATCTCCCTCACTAGATGAACAATCAAATGAATCATGATGTCAAAAAATGAAAGGGGAAAATACATCTCCAATTGGCACAAGATAATGACTGCCTCATTTTCCAAGTCATCCAACTTTTGAGTGTCAATGACCTTGCTACATATAGCATTGAAGAATAAGCACAACTTAGTAATGGCATGTCTGACTTTTTTAGGCAAGATGTTACGAATGGCCACCGGTAGTAGTTGTTGCATCAAGACATGGAAATCATGAGACTTTAAGCCAACTAATTTGATATCTTTTATTGAGACAAGTCTCTTGAAATTTGAAGAGTAACCCTGTGGCACTTTGTCGCCCTGTAGACACTCACAAACTTCTTTTCTCTTTTTTTTTGATAAAGTATGACATGCTGAGGGCAAATAAGTCTTCTTACCCCCCCACTTTATGTGGAGCTAACTACTCTCGTATATCCATCGCAGCTAGATCCAGACGAGCATTCACACCATCCTTTGTCTTGCCCTGAATGTTGATAAGCGTTCTGATTAAACTGTCACACACATTTTTCTCCACATGCATCACATCAATACAATGTCTTACATCAAGTTTGCACCAGTATGGAAGATCAAAGAAGATCGACCTCTTCTTCCATATGTTCTTCTCAGCAGACCTCTTTTGGGTCTTCCCATAGATAACATTAATGTCCTTCACAACCTCATAAACTTACTCTCCAGTCAAGGCCACCGGAGCAATTTCATTCTCCGGAAGTCCATTGAAAGCTTTTCTCAATCTACGATAAAGGTGATTGATGAGCCTCTGTTTGACTGGTTTTATAACTAGTAAAGACCTTGGCTTTGTGCTAATTTTATATCATTTTCACCCAAATTAGGCTCGATTGTCCTTAAGTAGTATTTTGAGTCTATAAAGTGTTTTTAGGTTAATTTAGTTGATTTAGAGTTAAATAAAGTACTTATGTTATTTTCTTATTTTCAGGTTAATAAAAAGGAAATAATTCCGGTTCGCCCCGCGAAGGATATCTCGCGTCGCGAGTCACCCAGCCCTGAAAAGTCAGAGACGATCACGGTTTACCCGTGTTGAAGATCACGGCTGTGGCAGTTTTGAAGTTGAAGCGTTCGCCTCGCGAGCATCCATTCGCCTCGCGAGCCTGGAAGTCAGAATGTATCACGGCCTGCCCGTGATAAGCATCACGGCCGTGACGCGCGGCCCTCTTATAAAAACAGAAACGCAGGAGTCAGAACATGAAAGCTAAAAGGAAGCCCAACAACTTTCATGAAGAACTCAGATGCTGAATTGGATGTATAGTGGGTCACATTGGGCCTTGAAGTCAGAACATAATTGCTGTCACTGGAACCTGAACTGGTCATGAAGATTGGGCCATAACTTGGGCTGTAGATGTCGGTTGGAACTGAAACCGGTGGCAAATGAAAGATCAAACAAAGAGCTTTAACTCTCATGAAGACCATTATTCCAAACAGAGCCGTTTTGAAGGGCTTTAATCCATGTGAAGTCAGAGGCGTTTCAGCTGCCCTATGAGTTGAATGTGGACATAACTCCCTCATCTTAATTCATAATTAAGCAAATTAAGTGGTTTTGGAAAGCTAAGAGGCAGAGGTTGAAGTTAATAAAAGGAGCATTCAGATATTGAGGGAGGAGTTAGTCATAGTTAGGCAGAGTCAGAGAGTTAGCCAGTTTTGGCTAGTTCTTAGGCAGTAGTAGTAGTTTGTCTTCTTTTCTTAGATATGTTTTGTTTTCCTTTTGTAATGGAGAACTAGTCTCCTAGATTAATTTACTGTGATTGGTTTCCATTTACATTTGAGGTTCTGTAATTCCTGTTTTCACTTACTTTTCTCTTTTCAATACGATGCTATATGTTTCTGTTTGTTTAATTCAGGAGTGTATAGTATTGTATTGATTCGTTTCAGTGATGCTATGTTCCTATAATTAATCGCGTTTGTTTAATTCGCGTGTGTTCATTCATGTTCATTTAGTTCATGAGGGCTTAACCCCGTTTGTTTAATTCGGGAATAGGAACATATATCCGTAGTAGCGATTTCGTTTGTTAATTGTTGCTACAACTGAAAGGGGATTATAATTTGCTTAGGGCTTGGAGTTATATGAACCAATGATAGTGGGAAACCGAGAACAGTAGGTTAATCGTCTTTAGTTTATTTGTTAATCTTTTAACTGCTTTGTTTCTTTTATTGTTTTGTTTTCTTTATTTTTTTTCAATCCAAACAACCCCCCAAAACTAACTTTTACTAATTTTCTGTTAATAACAACAACAACTAAAGAGTCCTTGAGAGACGATATCCGAGTTGTCGCTCTATACTACATTATTTTAATAATCGCTCGTTCTTTTTGGCGCGTGGCGACAGCGCGGTCAGTGATTACTTTGGATAAATCTCCGATGCCCAAGGTAAATTATCTTCCTTCCATGTTGCAGTTGATGATAACATGTGCCTTCTTCACATATTGGACATGCTTTATTCCCCTTAACACCATACCCGTACAGGTTCCCGTATGCTGGAAAGTCATTGATGGTGCAAAATAACATGGCACGCATTTTGAAAGTCTCACGACAATACTCGTCGATCACATCAATGACTTCATCCCATAACATTCTCAAGTCTTCAATCAAGGGACTCAGATAGACATCAATATCATTTCCTGGCTATTTTGGACCCGAAATCATCATACTTAACATAATGTATTTGCGCTTCATGCACAACCAAGGAGATAGGTGTAAATTACCATGAGAACGGGCCATGAACTATGAATACTACTTAAGTTTCCATATGGATTCATTCCATCGGTAGCAAGTCCAAGCCTGAGGTTTCTGGGCTCATTGTCGAAATCCGGAAACAAACTATCAATTCTCTTCCATTGCAAAGAATCGGCAGGATGGCGAAGCTGTCCATCACATTTCCTCTCATCTGCATGCCATCTAATGTTCTTTGAATCATTTACATTAGCAAACAATCGCTTGAACCTCGGAATTACTGGAAGATACCATAACACCTTAGCAGGAGGACCCTTGGTGACCACATCACAACTAGAGTCACCATCCTTCACTTTGTAGCGTGATACCCCACACCTAGGGCACTCGTGCATCTCTTCAAACTCTTTCCTGTACAATATGCAATCATTGGGACATGCGTGTATTTTCTTATACTCCATACCCATCGGACACAATATCTTCTTCGCCTCATAGTTTCGGGACAACAATGTGTTACCTTCTGGAAGCATGTCTTTCAACAACTCAAGCAATTTAGTAAAGCTTTTATTGCTCCACCCATTTATCGCCTTCACATTGAACAATATTAACACCTCCAACAACCGTGTGAAATTAGTGCACCCCGAATACAAAGCCACTTCCGCATCACTGCACAAAGTATCATACACATGTGCTCGCCGAAACACGGATCATGTCCTCGAGTCCATCGTCCATATCTATGTCATCAGCTTCCTTTCTATGCGACACCCTTTGCCTGTCTAATGATTCACCATGAAATATCCATATTGTATAACTCTTGCAAATCCCCTCACAAATAAGATGCTCCCGTATCTCCTCAGCTTCTAGTCGTCTCTCATTCAAACAGTTAACACAAGGACAATAAAACCTTCCGCTACTACTATCAGGAGCATTTGTTTTTGTAAATTGTAGAAAATCTTCCACTCCATTCTCATACTCATCACTTGTCCGTCTAGCATTCATCCAACCGCGATCCATGACTACAACAATAACTTCGTACTTAGGCCAATATCTTCATCAAATACTTCTTATGACAGGGTATGGCCCTATCCCATTCGAGAAGAAACTTTTTCAACATTCGGTTAACAATTAGTCCTTAACTCTCATGCTCATACTCGACGAAATTTCGACAGCATTTCCCATTAGTCTCCGGCGTACACGACTTGAACGCAGTGAAAACACCACGATAAAGTATGCACTTGGAGAACGAAAAGAAATGCATCAGACCGAACTTTCATCAAGTATATAACATATGAGAATCAATGAATAACTATTATAACTGAATGAAGAAATTTTTTTTCCCCAAACTGTCCAACATGGACAATTCAAGATTCAATATAATAAGTGGTACCTTAAACAAGTACACGTATGCTCATTAATATTGAATCTCAAACGGGAAACTAAGGCTTTACTAATTAATTAACACTAAAAAAATAATAAAACACTCCAACCCCTAAGTTAAAGCAAACAAAAATCAAAGCTTATGGGGTGCTATAGAGATTGGCCCGGTGCCAGGCACTAAGCGTATGGTAAACTCAACATATCTCTCTAGGGGTAAGTTATAAACATCCCCCAGGAACACTTCAGAAAATTCCGGCACAACAGGCACCCTTCATCGAAGCTTGAACTTGGCTGGCAAAGAGAATGTCCGGATTCTTAGACTCAGTTGGAGTTCCAAAAACTAGGGTCTTATCAAAACAGATAAAGAGAACATGGTTGGAAGATAACCAATTCGTTCCAAGAATAACATCGAGTTGTTTTTAAAAGGTAAGCCCACAAGATCAGCTGCAGAGTTCTTATTATGAAGATATAATAGAACGACCTTCCAAAACACAAGAAGCACTAGTAAGCTCCTTGGATCGTTTAAGACAAACCGCCAAATGCAGTAAGTCTAGTCAAAGCAAAGATGTAGGTACTTAGTACCACGTAACATTGTCTATATAAATATAGACAATTCAAACAAGAGTCACACAACAGACTCACGACAGACTCATACCATGTCCGGACAGGGCCGAACTACTCTGATACCACGAAATGTGACACCCTGCTGCCCCACATGTTATAAAGCATTTAAAGGACAAAGATATAAACCAATCATGCATTAACTGAATAAAATAAATTATTTGTCCATGGGTAGAAAGGTCCCATATGAACTAGTTCTCAAAACTTGCGGAAAATAAAACAAGTTAAAAACAATTAAAACATAAGCATGAACTATAAAAAAAACTCAACCCCGATGTCACATTACAGAGCTGGTATAACCAATCCGAATAACAATTCAAATAAACAAACTGAAACTGAACATAACTAACTACTAGAAGTGGCTCCTCAGAGTCACTCCTCAGCAAGCTGCTCACCATCCTCTACAAGGTGTCGATCAAGCCAAACAAACAACAAACAACGGGGAGTAAGAATCATGTAAACATATATGGCATGGAGATAGGAAGTAAGGTAAAACATACAACATGGCATCATAACATACACCATCATACATATCAACATACATCATCATCAACAACAACAAGTATGATATGCGATGCAATGCAACACTACTCCGCTACTCCATCTATGCATGTGGATCCAACTAACTCAGGATGAACGACTTCGGAGTTAAATATCCACATTGAGAATCGACTCAACGATGGGGAATCTACTCCTTGGATAGCCAACGCATCAAACCAACGAATGCCTTGTCAGGGGGGCGCATGGAGAATCTACTCCTACCATGGATGACCGGATCACCGTACTATCGGGCGACCTCCCCTATGTCGAACATCCTCCAACAAAAACAACTCCAATGCTCTATGCAAATGGCACAACAACAAACAAACAATGGGCAACCGCCACCTCCTTTGCTTCAACGGAATCAACCGAAGACTTCAGCGGAATCGACCGCAGCGGAATCTACCGCAACACCTTAGGCCCAACCGGGTCAAGTCCCTCTTGGGACAAACTTTCGATCCCTAAGGTACAACATCAAACACACCTTAGACCCAAACCGTGGGGTCAAGGCTTCCTTGGCCATAAAGCACCAAAGCACCACTCACCAACGTGCGGTAAGCCAACGATTACCGACTTAACCATTGATAAGCCTCTGGCTTATCTAGTTTTATAACTAGTAAGGTCATGGTTTTTGTGCTAATTATTCGAATTTAATCTCGTTTTTGCCCAAATTTGGATTTAATTATCCTCAAGCAACATTTTGAGTCTCTTAAGTAGTTTTTAGATATTTTAGTTAATTTTGAGTCAAATAAAGCATTTAATGCGATTTTGTATTTTCAGGTTAAAAGTGAAGCTCAAGAGAACTTGGAGAATTGAAGAAACAAACTAAAAGAAGAATTTCATGGTCTCGCCCTGTGAGACAGTGCTCGCCCCGCGAAACAGAGATGATACCGAGCAAGGGACTGGGATCTTTCAGGCTCGTCCCGCGAGACAATCTTCGCCCCGCGAATATTAAAATCTGCTTGCAGTCAGATTCACGTGAAGTAAATGGTGCAGGAGCCCACATGATAGTTTTGAGTCCAAATCAATTTGGATTATTATGCTTAAAGGATAATTTAATTGGTTTGAGAGAAAAGATTGGATTTGGATAATAATTACCTATTTCAATAATGAAGGATATGATAAGATTTTGTAATTAATTTGAAGATGGATTTTTGGCAACTGAAAATAGAAGCTACCAGACTTGGTCCACATGAAGCAATTTGCGCAGAGCCCAAGTGAAGATTTTAAAGCAAATCAATTTTGATAACAATTAACAAGTGCATTGTCACAAAAATATAATATATGATTTAATTAGGATTGGCAATTTGACTTCAAAGAGGAAGATGGTTAATTACAAGACAAGTGGGTCCATGACCAAATAACAAAGGAATTGGTTTGGCAGCATGAAATCAATTTGCCAAGGGACCCACAATTCAATTTGCAAATTGAATTACAATAAAGGAACGTGAATTGCAACATTAGTTGAGAAGATGACAATATCAGTGGGATATTATATCTGATAGTTATTGGGCATTTATATTTATGAAGAAGATAATTTGAATCTTTTTAGAGAGGGCATCCATCAGCAATAAAAAGCAGAGGAGAGTCGTTGGTGTGCAGTCCATAAAAGGTGACGCACAGTACCAAAGTGGGGAGCGCCGCATAGCTTCAAAGGGTAGCGCAGAGCAGAGTCCTAGCGCTGCACAGTAGTCAAACGCAGGGGAGGCCGTTTGGAGCGAGGCAGAAGGGGGTTGCGCACAGGGAGCGCAAGTCAGTAGATCAACACAGACAGGTCCCGGGCCGTAATACAGCGAGCAATGCACAGTGATGGAGTTCTTCATAGTTCTTTTTGTTCTTGTTCTTCCTTTAGCATGAGTAGCTAATTTTCTTTTTCTAGGGTGACGATGTAATCACGTCATGACGGTTTGGTGATTTTCTTTCAGTTTGCTTAATTTCTTCTTCTCCTTCTTTTGTGTTTTATTCTCTGTTTTTAATGCATCTAATTACTTGATCACCAATGATAGGCTAATCATAATGAGATCGGGAGGAGATTTATGTGTCAAGGGTATTGAGATAAAACCATGGGTTAATACGGATAGAGATATACCGTAGCAACTTTATCTAACTTCAATAGAGAATCATAGAACTTAATGAATTTCTTGGTAAATAATCATCATAGAGATATAGTTGATTAGGGATTAAGCGATGTGTTCTAGCGTACTCGGGAGAGACATTAGAATAAATTAGGATTATTGGTTGACATTAGAAGTTAATTAGAAATTAAGAAGAATTGATATAATTGAATCAAACCAAGTGGATTAAGTATTTGTTGTCTATGAGGAATGCTTATTCATAGCGTTGGTGTAATTGGATCCCTGAAGATTTCTTTATTTGATTATTCTTTGTTTACTTTTGCTTTTAATTAATTCAAAAATGCAAAAATATTTATTTTAATTTATTTTCATAATTTTTATCTTAATTGAAATCCTCAATTTCTTTTGGTCTAAATAGTTGTTGAATTTGTGAAGTGGTACTTGGTCACCCAATCCCTGAGTTCGACCTCGGTATACTTACCGTGTTTTATTACTTGCTTCAATCCGGTACACGTGCCGGAGCCCATCAAGTTTTTGGCGCCGTTGTCGGGGATTGGTTTTGCCAATATCATTAGAAACAAATAAAACAACTACTTTAGACATTTTTTTTATTTTGTATATATTTGATTTTTCTTTTGAGTTTTGTTTGTGTTAGGTAGATGCAAAACATGAACCATTGTTACTATTCAATTCCGGAATATCAAATTGATTGGATTATGCTTAATGGTATTGTTGATAAGCATGTGAGGGTATACTCCAAGGAGGAATGGACATCCTATGTGTCATCTTTACAACCACCACCACACTTTAGGCTGGATCCCGTTGTGCTAGAATTTCTTTGGGAGATAGATGGTCAACTTGTGATCCAGATCATAGCGCATATGAAGGAAGAAATAAGTTTCATGATTCAAAGGATTGAAATGCGAGCTGGGGAACATTCTAAAGAGCTAGAAGCATTACTAAGTGACCAGTTTCAGAAGTTAGAAGTGCAAGCTAGAGAATATTTCAAATTGCTAGCAACAAAGCCACAAGAAACCCAAATTCAAGAGAATGTGGTTGTGGATATGGACTTTAATGATGATGAAGTGATAGTTGAAGATGATTCACAAGAAGACATTCCATTGGAAGACTTTCATTTGAATTGGTTTGATGAAGATGAAGAATTGGTAGTGGAAGATGAGGAAATATCTGCAATTGTCCCGTTCCAAAGGACAAATGAGAAGAGTCATGTGGAAAATACTTCTCTCGCCATTCCTATTGAGGAGCCTAGAAATTATGAGTTGGATAAGTATGTTGGTTTGCATGCATGCGTCGATGTTACAAAGTTGGTGCCTTCTACTTGTCTGCCACATTTTGTGAAAGTACCAACTTTGGAGTTCAAGTCATTGCCTAAGTATTTGGAGTTTTCATCAATAGCGGCAAAGGCTCTAAGGTCGCCTCAAGAAGTTATGATTCTAGTGCTTCATGGAGGATTTTTCTACTTAAAGTCCATTCTTGGAGGAGGTGACTTACCATTTGACCTCAGAGGAAGTAAGCTCATCATAATAATTAAAGAGGTCAATGGAATCTCATCACACTTGCTCATTCTATCTCCACTCCACAAGCCATGGGATCCAGGAGGAAGGATTTACATTTTGAGCATCTCTTAGTCTTTGTACCACAGGCTATGGGATCCGGGTGAAAGCGCCTTCAATGAGTTTTTCTAAATCCTTCACTTTTTAATTAGCTTTCTTTTTTTTGCTTGAGTTATATGTGTGTGAGTCTTGTGTTGGTAAGCTTGAAGGGATTTTGTTGAATTTTGCATAAATGGTTTGCATGAAATATGTTGATTTTTGATGATTTCCCCTTATGATTTGAATTTTGAAAATTGACCCCCATGTGAAAAATTGAAAAATAAACTTTGAGAAATTTTATTATGATTGCATGATTTATGACAAGTTTGGGGTGAATGGGTGCACACACTAGGGATTGTATCTTGGTCAAACAATTTACAAAAATATCCGGGTGAGGAATTTGAGCCTCCAACATTGTTTTTAATTGTGTGAATTACTTTTAAGTTGCACTTTCCCAGATTTGCTTAAATCTCTTCATGGTTTGCATGTTTATATGTTTGCATCAAATGATTTAGGCAATTTTCTTTGAAATAGCTACTTGGGCTAAATTGAACTAACCTTGATGCATGATCTCTAGTTATAGCCACATTGAGCCTTAAAGCCTATTGTTCTTAATAACCTTACAAAACAAGCCATAAATCCCGAAAAAAACCATGTTAACCCAATCTTTGGATCTAGGAGAGCATGAAAACTTAGCAATATAAGTGTTGTTTGGAAACTAAGTTTGGGGTGACTACAAAGTTTATCATGTTACTTGGGTTGAGAAAAAGAAAAAAAATAAAAGGTTGAAGCCAAAGATTAAAAAAAAAAATGCAAACATGCCAAAAAGGGGCAAAAATGAAGAAATGGGTGTAAAAGGGAAAAAAGGTTGTAGCCACCCAAAGTAAGAATAATAGAAAAATATAAAAAGAAATGAGAAGTTAATATAAAAAATTGTAATTTCCAAATTTCATGCTCTCATAAATCTTAGGGACTTAGCCTTGTACCTTTGAATATCCTACCCTTAGCCAGGCCCCATTACAACATATAAAAGACCTTTTGATGTTGCATACATGTTTTTGTGGGAACTTTGTTTAGATGAAAATCAAATCCATGGAAAATGCTCTTGAATGGTGAAATTGAGTGAAAATTTATAGCCTAGAAAATTGAGTGAAAGAGTGAATTACTAAATACCCTTGTGAGAAAGGCAATTGTTTGAAACTGGTGATCTCCCTCTTATGTGTATGTTGGATCCTTGACTTAGATTAATGATTGCATGAATGATTAAATTCTCAATTGTTTGAAGTAAATGAATGTGGGGATTACATTGATGAAAATGGGGAAACATTGAATTAGAAAATTGAATTGTTAAAATTGCATGAAATTTGTGTGAAAATAATTGAGTCCATTGAACTTACCCAGTTTTGAGTCTTTTTTTGAGTTTTAGTTTGCTTGGGGACAAGAAAAGTTTAAGTTTGGCTTATTTTGATAAGCCTCTGGTTTATATAGTTTTATAACTAGTAAGACCATGGTTTTTGTGCTAATTATTCGAGTTTAATCTCGTTGCGCCCAAATTTGGATTTAATTGTCCTCAAACAACACTTTGAGTCTCTTAAGAAGAATTTCATGGTATCGTCCCGCGAGACAGTGCTCGTCCCGTGAAACGGAGCTGATAATGAGCAAGGAATTCGGATCTTTCAGACTCGTCTCGCGAGCAAGTTTTCGCCCCGCAAGACAATATTCACCCCGCGAATATTAAAATCTACTTGCAGCCAGATTCACGTGAAGTAAATGGTGCAGGAGCCCACATGATAGTTTTGAGTCCAAATCAATTTGGATTATTATAATTAACAGATAATTTAATTGGTTTGAGAGAAAAGATTGGATTTGAATAATAATTGCCTATCACAACAATAAAGGATATGATAAGATTTGACAATTAATTTGAAGATGGATTTTTGGCAATTGAAAATAGAAGCTACCAGACTCGGTCCACATGAAGCAATTTACACAGAGCCCAAGTGAAGATTTTAAAGCAAATCAATTTTGATAACAATTAACAAGTGCATTATCACAAAAATAAAATATATGATTTAATTAGGATTGGCAATTTGACATCAAATAGGAAGATGGTTAATTACAAGACAAGTGGGTCCATGACCAAATAACAAAGGAATTGGTTTGGCAGCATGAAATCAATTTACCAAGGGACCCCCAATTCAATTTTCAAATTGAATTACAAGAAAGGAACGTGAATTGCAATATCAGTTGAGAAGATAACAATATCAGTGGGATATTATATCTGATAGTTATTGGGCAATTTATATTTATGAAGAAGATAATTTGAATCTTTTAAAAGAGGGCATCCATCAGCAATAAAAAGCAGAGGAGAGTCGTTGGTGTGCAGTCCATAAAAGGTGACGCACAGTACCAACGTGGGGAGCACCGCATAGCTTCAGGGGGTAGCGCAGAGCAGAGTCCTAGCACTGCACAGTAGTCAAACGCAGGGGAGGCCGTTTGGAGCGAGGCAGAAGGGGGTTGCGCACAGGGAGCGCAAGTCAGCAGCGCAACACAGACAGGTCCCAGGCCGCAATACAGTGAGCAGCGAGCAATACACATAGTTCTTTTTGTTCTTGTTATTCCTTTAGTATGAGTAGCTAATTTTCTTTTTTTAGGGTAACGATGTAACCGTGTCATGATGGTGTGGTGATTTTATTTCAGTTTTTTTAATTTCTTCTTCTCCTTCTTTTGTGTTTTATTCTCTGTTCTTAATGCTTCTAATTGTTTAATCACCAATTAGATGACAGGCTAATCATAATAAGATCGGGAGGAGATTTTTGTGTCAATGGTATTGAGATAAAACCATAGGGTTAATACGGATAGAGATATACCGTAGGAGCTTTATACAACTTCAATAGAGAATCATAGAACTTAATGAATTTCTTGATAAATAATCATCATAGAGATGTAGTTGATTAGGGATTAAGCGATATGTTCTAGCGTACTCGGGAGAGACATTAGAATAAATTAGGATTCTTGGTTGACATTAGAAGTGGATTAGAAATTAGGAAGAATTAATATAATTGAATCAAACCAAGTGGAATAAGTATTTCTTGTCTATGAGGAATGCTTATTCATAGCATTGATGTAATTGGATCCTATAGATTTCTTTATTTGATTATTCTTTGTTTACTTTTGCTTTTTAATTAATTCAAAAATCCAAAAATATTTATTTTAATTTATTTTCATAATTTTTATCTTAATTGAAATCCTCAATTTCTTTTGGTCTAAATAGTTGTTGAATTTGTGAAGTGGTACTTGGTCACCCAATCCCTGAGTTCGACCTCGGTATACTTACCGTGTTTTATTGCTTGCTTCGATCCGGTACACTTGTCGGAGCCCATCAACCATCTTAATTAATATTTAATTAAGTTATCTAGCCTTCATCATTGATTAACTATGGCATCATCGTCGTTGGGGAAGATTGGGGGTTAAAAACTCCTATTTAAGTCCTTAATCTCAGATTCTGTCCAGAGGGGTGAGCACAGGCATGCTGCCACTTAAGTGGAGCACGATCGTGCTTCCTATTGAGCACGATCGTGCTTAGATGCATGGGCGTGCTCCTTTGCTGCACGGTGGTGCTGAATGCACGGCCATTTTCCAGAATTCAAACTGGGAGCACGGGCGTGCTCCCTGTTCAGCACGGTCGTGCTCAATGCACGACAGCACAGTTCTAGGCAGCGTTCAACATCAATTTTAAGTCATTTAATATAGGGATTAATTCCATTAATCCTAAACCAGTTAACAACATAATTTCCAGATTAAACTCATCATTATCATTATAGTCATGGCATTAACCATTCAACCAACACAATCAACAACATCAATGCAACAGTTATGGCATCAACCAATCAACCAACATGTTCAATAACAACAACGACACATATACCATTATATCCCACATAAAACAATCGCTCATAATTATAAACATATAATCATGGTATTCCAACAACCAACATGTTATCATATGACATAGCCAAAGCCAACAATCATCAACATAACATCATGTTCATATTAGCAGTAACAACGTAACCATCAAGAACATACTATGAACATAGGCATGTAAAACAATAATCAAACATGTTATCATAACAAATTAACCCAACAAGTTAATCATATCATCAAACATAGCAAACCGTGGTTATGAGAACCCCTTTACCTTACACAACCCCCAATGCCTATGATATACACTACCCTTCTCGCCATACCTGGTATGAAGATTCCAACCAACGAAAGCCAATCGGTAACCCAAACGAAGAACCAATGCGTTTCCCTCAAGCGGCTTGACTAGCTTTCCAAGACTTGGCCAAACAAAAGGTTAACCAATTAGTCTCCCAAATCAAAAACAAGAAAGAGAACTATAGAGGGAAAGAACCATTACCTTCAATGATTGGCACAAACCAACCAAGATTTCCCAACACTAGAGCAAGAACACCAAGGACATCAAAGGGATTCAATGGGATGAAGAGAGAAGAGGTTTTTGCCACACAAAAGCTGCCCAAAGTGCCAAAATAGGGTTTTGCTCGTAACTCTCACGAAACTGCTCTATTTATAAACTCTGATACCTGAGCACGACCTTGCTTTGAGCACGGGGCGATCAAAGATGGCCTTTCAAGACCACCTAGATGGCTGAATTGACCAAAACATATAAAATAAGACTTGTATATAATTCTCTTAGCTTTCCAACGCCACAAAGATCACCTCGATCGGATATCTAGAACACAAGATACGGTCAAAATTATGAAACAGGTTACTAGGATTCTAAAAGGGTTGAACCTTTCTAAGGCTAAACTTTCCCAAACATGAACTTAGGCATCAAAAACAAACCTAACAAGCATATGTGAACATATATATAACATATATAAATGCATTAAGCTTATTTATGAAAAACGGGGAGTTACAGCGGACGGCTAGGGTTCCCTGGGCAAGGAAGAAAGAATTATGTGGCGGTGTTAGGGTTCTAATGGACTTAGAGAACCGAGCGCCCAAGAGATAAAATCTTTTTGGGTCGAAATGTTTGAGTAGCGCGCAAGAGGAAGGAGGCAAGTGAATAGAAAATAAGATATTTAACATCGGTTCTAAAAAAACCCGATGTCTAAAGTGGTGCTCACTAAAAAATTCAATTTTTGTTTCTCAAATTTCAACATTGGGTAAAAATATAATTGATGTCTGAAATTTTTCACATCGATTTAAAGCTTAACCGATGTCTAAACTTTTGCCTGGTTTTTAATTCTATTTTTTGGTTCAATTTTCAACATCGGTTAATTTTTTAATCCGATTTAAAAAGTATTATCACATCGGTTAATTGTGGAACCGATGTTAAAAGTTTTCAATTTAATTTCAAAAATGTCACTGCCTCCTTTTTAACATCGGTTATATTTTAACCTGTGAACACCCATTTTTGTCCGTCTTCATTTTATTCTAACTTTTGTGATATCATGTTTCAAGGAGACTAATAATATGAAGAAAGGAGGGGGTGATCCCTTCCAGTCCATCACATTTGCTGTTGGACGGGGAGGTCCAGTCCATCACATTATTAATTTACTGTTAGACGCGGTTCAGGCCAGTCCATTGCACTTGCTTTGGACGGGATGGTCTCGTCCATTGTGTTGGACTTGCTGTTGGACGCGGTCCAGGCCAGCCCCTTTAATTTACTGTTGGACGCGGTTCAGGTCAGTCCATTGCACTTGCTGTGGACAGGATGGTCTCGTCCATTGCATTGGACTTGCCGTTGGACGCGGTCCAGGCCAGCCCCTTTAATTTGCTGTTGGACGAGGTCCAGTTCACTACCTTGAACATGCTGTGGACGGGGTGGTCTCGTCCATTGTGTTGGACGCAGTCCAGTCCATTGCATTGGACTCGCTCGTTGGACGAGGTGGTCCCGTCCATTGTCTTGCACTTACTGTGGACGGGATGGTCTCGTCCATTGCATTGGACTTGCTGTTGGACGCGGTCCAGGCCAACCCCTTTAACTTGCTGTTGGACGTGGTTCAGGCCAGTCCATTGTACTTGCTGTGGACAGGATGCTCTCGTCCATTGCGTTGGACTTGCTGTTGGACGCGGTCCAGGCCAGCCCCTTTAATTTGCTGTTGGACGAGGTCCAATCCACTACCTTGAACTTGTTGTGGACGGGGTGGTCTCGTCCATTGTGTTGGACGAAATCCAGTCCATTGCATTGGACTCACTCGTTGGACGAGGTGGTCCCGTTCAGTGCCTTGCACTTGCTGATGGACGGGGTGGACCCGCCCAGTGCTTTCCACTTGCTGTTGGATGGGGTGGTCCCGTCCAGTGCCTTGCACTTGCTGATGGACGGGGTGGTCCCATCCACTGCTTTCCACTTGCTGTTGGACGGGGTCGTCCCATCCATTGCTTTACACTTGCTGTTGGACGGGGTGGTCCCGTCCAGTGCCTTGCACTTGCTGATGGACGGGGTGGTCTCGTCCATCGCGTTCCACTTGCTGTTGAACGGGGTAGTCCCGTCCGTTGCTTTACACTTGCTGTTGGACGGGGTAGTCCCGTCCAGTGCCTTGCACTTGCTGATGGACGGGGTGATCCCGTCCACTGCTTTCCACTTGCTGTTGGACGGGGTCGTCCCGTCCATTGCTTTACACTTGCTGTTGGACGGGGTGATCCCATTCAGTGCCTTGCACTTGCTGATGGACGGGGTGGACCTGTCCACTGCTTTACACTTGCTGATGGACGGGGTGGTCACATCCAGTGCTTTGCGCTTGCTGGTGGACGGGGTGGTCCCGTCCACTGCTTTCCACTTGCTGATGGACGGGATGGTCCCGTCCATTGCTTTCCACTTGCTGATGGACGGGGTGTTCCCGTACATTGCTTTACACTTGCTGATGGACAGGGTAGTCCTGTCCAGTGCTTTGCACCTGCGGTTGATCCCGTCCAGTCCTGTTCCTTTTTATTTCTGTTGTACGAGGGTGTTCCATCCACTTCAATTATTTTAATTTCTGTTGGTCGAGGAGGTTCCGTCCACTGCAATTATCTTTTCTTGTTGGACGAGGAGGTCCGTCCAGTGTATATCCATTTTTGCATATCTAATTTTCTGTTGGGATGAAGAGATTCCGTCCACTACAGCTTTATTTTCAGGCTGAAGACTAAAGAATAAAGAAAGAATAAGGAGAAGATAAGGAAGAAAGGACGAAGAAAGCAAGGAGAAAAGACGATCAACAAAAGGGAAGGAAGCTGAGTTACGCCTCCTCCCCACTTTACATACCAGGCAAGGCCTCTTTTCCTCCTCTACCCATTGGTCCTCCTTCTTCCTTACCTCCTCCCTTGTTTTAACCTGGTAACCCTACTCCTAACCCTAAAAAGCCATCATGCACATCAGACAAAAACCCCATATTTTTTCTCTTTTCAAGCATGCAACCCTCACATCAGATCACCACCTTTCTGCTACTCATGCCACCCCGTCTGGGCACATGCTATTTCTGCTCAAAAACCCCCATCTCTTTTCTCTTTTCGAGCGTGCAACCCTCACATCAAATCACCACCTTTCTGCTACTCATACCACCCCGTCTGGGTACACGCTATTTCTGCTTGAAACCCCCCATCTCTTTTCTCTTTCCGAGCGTGCAACCCCCACATCAAATCACCACCTTTCTGCTAATCATGCCACCCCGTCTGGGCACACGCTATCTCTGCTCAGAACCCCCTTTTTTGCACCTCCTCTACCCATTGGTCTTTTCTTTTTTCTTCCATCTCCTCCATCGCCTTAACCTGGCAGCCTCACTCCTAACCCTAAAAAGCCTTCATACCCATCAGGAAAAAACCCCCATCTCCTTCCCTTTTCAAGCGTGCAACCTTCACATCAAATCCCCTCCTTTCCGTTGTTCAGAATGGCCCAAGCCTTGGGTATTCGTGCAAGCCGACCTTGAAGTCAACGGGGAAGAAGCAAGAAGCCCTCTCCTCCGTCTATAAAAGGAGAGGAAAAAGAGAGGTGAAGGGGGACATTTTTTTTTCAAGAGGAGATTTTTTGGAGGAAAAAACTTATGCTCTGATATTTTCTTAGTGAGAAAAGAGAAAAGAAGGAGAGATTTTTGTTGTGAGGAAGAGAGATCAGAAATCTGGGCTTCCTTTTTCCTTCCCTGATATTAGAAGTGGTTAAGAAGGAAGAGCTGAAGGAGCCAGGGAGATTGAATGTAAAGACTTTGAGCTTAAAATCTTACCACTGGGAGTAAACAAAGTGATTCTATTTCTACTCCCGTTCGGTAAACTTTGTTCTTTTCGTTGATATTGTTAATAAATTTCTCTTGACATTCTTACTTCTCTATGCTTATGTTCTCTGAGTAAGCTAGCAAAAGGTTTCATTTCTACGTTTCAGTCCCATCTTCAAGAGATAAAAATTATTTATTTTACAAAAAAAATAGAGGATGATCACTTGATTAAAACAACCTTTTGTGGGTTGCCCTATGACAAGTGTCATGTTTAACCCTTCAGATTTAGAGGTTGCTCTGTGGACTTACGTGCCATGTTCAACCTCATGTAGTTTTAATAAGGAGGTTCATAACGGGTAAAACAAATATCTCAAAGTTGCTAATAATTTACACAACTAATTTTGGGTAACCATTTTATGGATGTTCTAGGGTGCCGTGTGGTTAAGTCTCCATGCTTTCCCTATACATAATCGACTCCCGAACCCAATGCTTTTCTTAAAAGGTTTTCCAACTTCCTTGAAACAAAATAAAGTTGGTGACGACTCCATGTTTTCTCTCTAAGAGCAAAAACTAGTTCTAATTTGGATTGCTACAGATGGCGACTCCGCTGGGGACTTCTTTCAAGTGAGTCAAGCCCATAAAAATTGGTTTTGTAAATTTTTAGTAACTTGTAGTTTATTTGTTTTACCTTTTATGGCTGTATCTTACCGTTTTTTTCTCCTTGCAATAACTAAATGATAAAACCCAAAATGTTTTTTTGCAGCGCTGTTTGTTTGGATTGTCTTTTTGGTTGAGTTTTTTCTCCTACTTGAAATAAGAAGAGATAGTGGTGCATGCGTTTTAACTCACGTTATTATTATATATGCTGTACTAACAATGTTTTTGTTTCGTCCTCCTTTCTTTTCTTTTCCCACGTTTTAACAATAGGATAGAGGACTTATAACCGTTTATATATATATCTATGTTTGTGCTTTGCAGGTTTTTCTTGTCTTCTCCTTTTATTTTTACTTTTAAGTGTTACAGGTTTGTATGCCCCCTTTCACACACATCACTATCACATTTTACACACACACACTTAGCTCTATACCCGAGCTAGCTCAAAAACCCAAGGATTAGGCGGTGCTCTGACGTTGTTATTGAAGAGGTCTTGTACCTCCCTAATACTTGTCAGTTCACCACTCAGATTGTACATGAGATCGTGGAATAGTCATATTGAGAGGGTTTATCCCTACTTGTGGCTAGAATCATGAATCATACTCTTATGAGGGCAATTTGGGGACCATGACTTTTAGAGGTCTAGACCCGTCCCAACTCTCACTAATATAGCAGACCAAGTGGCCAACCTGTTTAGAGTCCTAACCTTAAGGCGTGTCCATCCTTAGATTTTACCTGGCTCAGGGCAAAAGGGGGCGTACTTTTCTTTCATCTCTCTATTATCACAAGCATAAATTGTCATGCATATTCATTGTGAATATTCACAAGACTAGGGGCATCACATTGCTGCCCCAAACCTGAATGACATATTCGAATATTGTTGCACACCTAATAGGCGTTATGTCATAATGAAGGTAACGCATACCCATCGGGGTTTTCAACCCCATTGGGTCCATGCAACATGAATCACGCAAGATACATTTTTTTCACTGTACTTATTTTTTTTCGTTGTGTCTCTTTGTTGGAAGATTTTGGTATTCACCTTATAGCAAGAACATGGAAAAGTTTGGTTCAGAAAAGAGTACTAGCAACGCGAGTTGTCCCAAAAAAAATATCAAGATCGATGTGACACTCAATGACGTGAAGAGGTTATGTGAAATCAGCCAGCAAATGCCAGAAAAAGCACGCTCAGACTTTGCCAGCAAGTATGGTAGAATACTAGACCTGTTGCGTGTTCTAGTGGAAGCTCCCGCTCTGAGTGCATTGGCCCAATATTGGAACTCAACTTTGAGGTGTTTTGAATTGCCTAACTTGGACATCACTCCAACCATGGAAGAGTATGCTTATATGCTAAGACTGCCCATTCAAAAGAAGACTCGCTTCTACATGTATTATGGCCAATATGTAACAGATTGGAAGATAGCAAGCCTGTTGGAGCTTCAACCGGAACAGATAGAGAAAACAGAAAAGGGAACCACCAAAGGGTGGAAGAGGCAATTTTTGGAGGTGTATCTCAACAAGCTGGGCCAGCAACAACGATGGGTTACTTTCAACAAAGTACTAGCCCTCGTGATATACGGGTTGACGCTCTTTCCTTTTGTACTAGATCTGATTGATCAGTCAGCCATGGATGTTTTCTATAGGGTCGAAGAATATGGTGTGAACCCGGTCCCTGTTATCTTAGCTGAAACCTTCCTCTCCCTACAGGTTTGTCATCAAAGTCAACAAGGAAAACTGTGATGTTGTGAATCAATATTGTATGTCTGGATCATGACTCACTTGTACGCTCGTGATAAAATCGATAGAACAGATGACCCACTGAAAGGGTTCACTCGTATACAACTAAAGTCACATAAGTTATATGAATGGAAGCAAGAGTTTGATCAGATCGACACGCGGTCATTTAGTTGGATGTGCCCATGGTATAACGGAGATTCAGTTGTATTCAGCTGCGAAAGTTTGTCAAACGTGCCGTTGATGGGTCCCAGAGGTTGTATATCGTACTCACCAGCTTTGGTAATGCGTCAACTCAAGTGGACGCAGGATGAACCCCCGAAAGAACTGCTCAAGGGGATATTCTTCCTATACCAAGAAGGTGAAGGCATCAAGAGCCAAATGATAGCAGTAAGGTCAGCATGGAATAACATTCATATAAAAGGACCGGAGGAATTAGGAAGGTGAGTCATAGCTCACACGAAAAGATATGAGGTATGGAGAGAAGCAAGAAGAGGTTTCCCCTCAAGGCCTGCAGCTCCTCTCCATGAGGAAAATAATTCACTGACCAAGGATCAAATGTTGAAAGAAATCAAAGTGTTAAAAGCTCAGATGAGGATTTTTGATAAGAAAGACCAAGCTGCCGAAGTAACTATTATCACGCTCCAAAGACAAGTGCGAGTTTGAGTTTCTGATTGAGAATTTGAAGGATGAATGTGCCGATGCCCATGAAGCGCCAAGTCATGCAAAAAGGGCAAGAAAAGACAAAGAAGCAGAAATTCAAGAGCTGCTGGCAAAAATAGGATGTCAAGAGAAGATGCTTGTCAAACTTCAAAAGAAGAAAAAAGAGCTCGAGACAAGTGTAGGGGATCACGCTGAAATGATACAAATACTAGAAGAGAGGATTGAATCCCTACAGGAATCCTTAGCCCAAACAGAAGTGTACTCTGATCAAGGGTGGAATGAAGCAGTCAAGTATCACGAGCTACTGGCAGAAGCTAACATGAGAGAAAATTGGCTCAGAAACAAGGTAAAAGACTCTGAAAGGGTTGAAGCTCAACGTCACACAGAATGGGTAAAGGGATGGAAGTCAGTGGTGGAGGATGTGATGCATGAAAAGGAGGCATGGAAGAGAAAATACGAGGACGCGATGGATAAGCATCAATATCACACTTCCCAGCTGGTGGAGCGGTTTGAAGAGGCATCCGTCCACATGCGTATGAACCATTTCCTTCAGTTACCACCAAAGGTGACCGAGTTCTTCAATCATTTTGGGAGACTTTCCAGAGGGTTCAGAAAAAAGAAGATGAGGCTCTTAACATAAAACCTTGTGGACCTTGGAGGAGGATGGAAACCATCAATATGTTTCTTTTATTTTGGTCAAAGACTCATGATTTGTATCAGAGTATTTATGAAATGGAAGTTTTCATCCATGTCTGTCAAGCGTTTTTAGATGATATCTATCGAGGAGTGCATTCTCCCTTAGATACATCATCAACTGTATTTTTACCCTAAAAACATGTTTTCTGTGTAAAAATGAGGACGTTGCTAGTACGGATGTGGTCTATCGAGGAGTGGATTCTCCCATGGACGTGACACCAACTGTATTCAAACTAGAGGGAACCATACCACTAGATTTGATTGCAGGATGAGTTTTCTTGCTATTGGTGTATACAACAGTCTTCCTAAGAGTACTCTCAAACAAAGGATATTAACTTGTACATGCATGCATGCACACACGCAAAATTTTTGATTGACTAATAAGTTGTTCTTATTCACTCCACAGAGTCTCATCCTTCTGAGGATTCAGGAACCATTGCGCGACCTAGGAAAGGTAATACCAACCAAACCCGAGTTCACGACACCAGATCTCGGACCAGGATGGCTGCCAATGCGTCCGAGGAAGGAAGAAATCTAAGCTGAGATAGATGATGTGAGGGGAAGAATGAGCGAGATGGTTGAAACCCAAGCAAGATTAGAAGCCATATTACAAGATATGAGGGAATCTCTCAGCATGCTCAGCGCAAATAGAGAGACAATTGAACCTGGTAGGCAGCAAATTTCCTCTGTGGTAACAGCACCAATGTTTTCAAACGTTGACACGGGTCTTATTCAGGGGGTGTCTGGACCCGATCAGACACATCACACGGCACCAATAACACTTCCTATTGGATAAGGATACCCTCCTTTTGAAAACGCCTATCATGAAGCCCCGGGCTACACCGTGCCAACATGGGAACAACCACGTGTGTCCATTCACAGCCAGCCAGCGGGAGTCCAGGATGGTAAGGATAAGATGAGGGATGAATGGATGGAGAAAATGGAAGAATAGATAAAAACGATAAAAGGCCCGAGTGCTTACGGCTCTCTCCAGATAGAAGATCTCTGTCCTGCCACAGATCTAGTGATTCCTAAGGATTTCAAAATTCCCGATTTTTCCAAATATGACGAAAGTGGGAACCCACGATTCCATTTGATTAGCTATGCCACCAAAATGGCCATCTGTTCTAAGGATGACAAGTTCCTCATTGGTTTTTTCCATGAAAGTTTGACCGGAATCGTACTAGAGTGGTACCTTCAGTTAGACCATTCTAAGATCTCTCGGTGGACAGAATTAGCCGATTTGTTCATGGATCAATACAAATTTAATTTGGACGTAACTCCGACTCGGGAACAGTTGACTACAATGCAGAAGAAGAGTGATGAATCCTTCAAAAAGTATGCACAAAGGTGGAGAAGTTTGACTGCTCAGGTTCAGCCGCCGCTGATGTTGTCCGAAATGTGCTCATATTTTTTGGGAACCCTATGATCCCCCTTTATCGGAGCAATGTCAGGAGTAGCTTATAGGGATTTCTCTGACTTAATTGCCGCAGGGGAAATAATCGAAATCCTAGCTAGAGCCGGGAAGTTTCCAATGGACATGGAAGGCAGTGCATCCAAGAAGGGGTTCCATCCCAAGAAGAAGGAAGCAGAAGCAAATTATGTGCAACACCAGCAAAACTTTGGACCTCGTCACGTCCATTCATACCTAAGGTACCAAGCACCATATCAGACCCAAACACCATTTCACCCACCTCAACAGGCCTCGCCAACCATCACCCAGCAGCAAAACCAAGTAAATAACATCCCTCCCTCTCAACCACACAACCCCACTCGCCCAACATATACTCATTATCCACCTGCACCTCAACAAAACTATCCTAGCTACCCTCGACCTCGCCCAAGTTTTCCAAATCAGGGACGCTCCCAAAATCTGCCACCCTTCCCAAGACTGTCTATCTCCAATGCAGATTTGTTCAAACAATTATTTGATCGTCACCTAATCGCTGGAAACCCTGTGCGGCCTATGGAACCACCTTTCCCTGCTTGGTACAATCCAAACTTGACTTGCAAATATCACATGGATGCCCTGGGACATTCCATTGAGGAATGTGAGGCATTCAAGACAGCAGTAAGAAAATTGATTGCTTGTGGAAGATTGGGTTTCGAAGAAGATTCTGGCCTAGCATTGTTAATAACCCAATCCCAAACCATAATGCAGGAAATAGTGTGGCTAATTTGGAAGTAAAGGGGTCTCAAATTAAGAAGGTTTTGGAATTACGAACCCCGATGCAAGAAATATTTGTGGGACTCAAGAAGGCAGGATATGATATTGTTGCACCTGTGAAGCTGGTCAAGGAAAAAGAGAAGTATGATGGTGATTTAAGTTGTGATTATCATCATGGACAGGTAGGGCATGATGTTGAAACTTGTTGGGACTTTAAGGTCCGAGTCCAAGGATTACTTACCTTGGGGGTGATCCAAGCTAGGCCAGCTACGACTGAAGAAGTTAATGTGGTTGAAAAAGTTGTGCTCCGTGTACCACCTATGAATGATGTGTTGGCGCCACAAAAAGTGATTGTAAAGGTGAAAAATCCAACTCCTTTTGCTTATGATGATACACACGCTGTACCATGGAATTATGAACAGAAAGTTGAGCTAGTAGGAGGGGCAGGAGAAACTTCGAAGGCCCAGGTTACTAATATTGTGAGAGTTGGAGGCATTACAAGGAGTGGACGGTGCTGCACCCCTGCCGAGGAAAAAATGATGAAGGAAGCCGAAGAAGAGAAAACTGCGGATGAAAGAAAGGGGGCAAAAGAAGAAGAGTTTCTGAAAATCATGAAGCAAAGTGAATATGATGTGGTAGAACAGTTGAAGAAAGCTCCGGCAAGGATATCTCTTTTGTCGCTTGTCTTGACATCATAATTGCATCGCAAGGCGTTATTGAAGGTGTTGAATGAAGCATATGTCAAACCTGACGTCACTCTAGAAAATGTGGTAAATATGGTGGACTCAATCAGGCATATCAACATGATTACTTTCTCGGATGATGAAGTGGCCTCGAAATCCCGCAGTAGCCCTAAAGCCTTACACATCACCCTAAAGTGTAAGGGGTTTGTGATTTCAAAGGTTCTTGTAGATGGTGGTTCGGCATTGAATGTGGTTCCAATGACCACACTCAAGCAGCCGAATATAAGCGCGACAGATTTGACACCACAAGAAATGATTGTGCGAGATTTTGATGGGACAACAAGAGGAATTTTAGGAGAGATAACTTTATCCCTTGAAATAGGGCCTAGTTCTTTCCATGTTCTCTTTCAGGTCATGGAAATCCAGCCAGCTTACACCATGCTTCTGGGGAGGCCTTGGATCCATGAGGCAGGAGTGGTCCCCTCGACTCTGTATCAGTGTTTGAAGTATATTCAAGATGGATCCGTTATTACTGTCTGTGGTGAAGAGGAGATCATGCTGACAAAGCCCACCACAGTACCTTATGTGGAAAGCACAGAGCGGGCGGACGATAACTGACTGCGTAGTTTTGAGGTACTGAAGTCAGAGAACGAGAAAAGGGAGCCCCCAATGAAGAATGTGAATGAGGTAGCAGTCCGCATCATGGAGAAGAGCGGGTATCAAAGAGGAAAAGGCCCAGGGCCTCGGTTGCAAGGAATCTCTCGGCCAATTGAAGCGGCTGTGAAAGAAGGAAGGCGCGGATTGGGGTATCAGCCCAACCTGACAGAAGGGATGAAATTCATGACTCTTGAAAACAAGGAAGAAGGGGAGCACGAGAAAAAGCACCTTCCCCTCTTGACAGAGACTTTCCCAGTGGCTGCTGAAGTTATCAGTCCTGCAAAGTCATTCTCCCCTCACTTCACTATCAGCACACTTGAAGAAGAGCTGGACGAGAACCATGTCGTCTATCTCCCTGCTAGCAATAAAGTTCTCAACAATTGGCAATCTGAACCGTTTGTTGATGTTATTTCCATGAAGTAATTATCTTATTGTACTAATTATAAACTAATGTTTACTCTCTTTGAGACATGAATGAGAATGTAGCACTTTGTCTGGTTCTTTCCTTTTGATTCCATCGTTTCTTCTCTCTCTTTCATTCATTTACTTTGTTTAAGCTTTTCTGTCATAAATAAAACTCTTGCCTATACTTCCCCTATTCCTGACTTTTTTCTTCCAGGAATACTTCTTCCACCAAAGATTTACCTCAGGAGAGGAACTTTGAAAGCTCATTTATTGATTCCCTCGCGGCCGCTGATGAATACAATCTTGAATCCGATGAGGAGGAAGAAGACATTGAAGAATTCATAAAAGGGGTGAAACGGTCAGAGGAAGGGATTAGCTCGAATGATGAGGTTGCAGAAGTGATCAATATGGGAACCGAGGAAGATAAGAAGGAGTTGAAAATAGTCGATAACCCAGAGCGAGAAGAAATGGTCACACTATTCAAAGAATATCTGGACGTTTTTGCATGGTCCTACAGAGATATGCCAGGTTTAGATCCTGAGATAGCAACGCATAAAATTCCCTTATACCCAAATGTGGCTCCAAAGAAGCAAAAGTTAAGGAGGATGCATCCTGAGATGTCGTCGAAGATCAAGGAAGAGGTGACTAAGCAGCTGGAAGCTGGCTTTCTGGAAGTAGCTAGACACCCGGAATGGGTAGCTAATATTGTGCCGGTACCAAAGAAGGATGGAAGGGTCAGAATGTGCGTGGACTACCGAGACCTGAATAAAGCCAGTCCAAAGGACGATTTCCCCCTACCTCATATTGATGTCCTTGTAGACAGTGCAGCCAGAAGTCACAGGTTTTCTTTCATATTGGATGGGTATTCTGGGTATAATCAGATCCTCATGGACAATGAAGATAAAGAAAAGACAACTTTTATCACCCCTTGGGGAACCTTTTGTTACAAAGTGATGCCTTTCGGATTAAAGAATGCTGGGGCTACTTACCAACGTGCTATGGTGGCATTGTTCCATGATATGGTACATAAGGAGGTGGAGGTATACGTTGATGATATAGTGGCCAAGTCCAAGGAAGGAGAAAGCCATGTGGCAGTTTTGAGAAAGTTGGTCGAGCGGCTAAGAAAGTACAAGTTACGCCTCAACCCTGTAAAATGTACTTTCGGTGCATCCGCGGGGAATTTACTTGGATTTGTTGTCAGTAGAGAATAAATAAAGGTGGACCCTAACAAGGTGGAAGCAATACGCGATATGCCAGTGGTCGCGCTGTCGCCACGCGCCAAAAAGAACGAGCGATTATTAAAATAATGTAGTATAGAGCGACAACTCGGATATCGTCTCTCAAGGACTCTTTAGTCGTTGTTGTTATTAACAGAAAATCAAAAGTTAGTTTTGGGGGTTTTGAGATTGAAATAAAATAAAGAAACAAAACAGAAAACAAAGCAAGAAAACAGAGCAGTCAAGAGATTAACAAATAACTAAAGAACGATTAACCTACTGTTCTCGGTTTCCCCACTATCATCGGTTCATGCATATTCTACTAAGCAGATACTAATCCCCTCCCGGTTGTAGCAACAATTAACAAACGAAAACCACCACTACAGATGTATGTTCCTATTCCCGAAATAACAAACGGGGTGAAGCTCTCATGAACAAACGAACATGAATGAACACACGCGAAATAACAAACGCGATTAAGTATAGGAACATAACATCACCGAAATGAAACAATACCACACTATACATTCCTGAAATAACAAACAGAAACATACAAACATTGCATTGAAAAGAGAAAAGCAAATGAAAGAGGAATCACAGTAACCTCAAGTGTGGTAATGGAAACCAATTACATGAGATTAATCCTAGGAGACTAGCTCTCCATTACAGAAGCAAAACAAAAGAAGAGAAAATAAAACTAAAACTAATTAACTACTAACTGAGACTAGCCAAAACTGACTAGCCACTTTTTCATTCTGCCATAGAGCAGTTTATATACAAATTCTGGAATCCAAGGCCTCGCGAGGCGAAGCACTGCTCGCGAGGCGAATTATGCGAAAGGTCTGCAACTCTTGGTCTTCTCGCGAGGCGAGCATAAATTCGTGAGGCGAACTCTTCAAATTCCAAACTGTAACGCCCGTGACCTTTCACACGGGTAAACCGTGATCGTCTCTGACTTTTCAGGCTGGATCACTCGCGAGGCGAGAACTTATTCGCGGGGCGAAACAAAATGGATTGCTTTTCCTGGAACAGTCACCTCTCAGGGTCGCGAGGCGAATGCCTACTCGCGGGGCGAAAGACTCCAGATTTATTCCTTTTTTATTTACCTGAAAATAAGAAAATAACAGTAAATACTTTATTCACTCTAAATCAACTAAATTAACCTAAAAACACTTTACAGACTCAAAATACTACTTAAGGACAATCAAGTCTAATTTGGGTGAAAATGATATAAAATAAGCACAAAGCCAAGGTCTTTACTAGTTATAAAACCAGTCAAACAGAGTCTCATCAGCCAGCACCCAAGAATGAGCGAGAAGTAAGGGGTTTTCTTGGAAGATTGAACTACATTGCGCGCTTCATTACAAATCTGACTAGTACATGTGAACCAATCTTCAAACTCCTCAGGAAGAATAATCCAGGAAGATGGGATGATGACTGTCAAGAAGCCTTTGATAAGATAAATGCATATCTACTGAATCCCCCAGTGTTGGTACCACCTACCCAAGGTTATCCATTATTACTCTACCTCACCATATTGCCGACCTCAATGGGGGCAATTCTAGGACAACATGATGAATCTGGCAGGAAGGAGCAGGCAATTTATTATCTGAGCAAGAAGTTTATACCTTTGTGAGGCTTGTTATATGGCAATCGAGAAGACTTGTTGTGCACTGGTATGTGCTTCCAGAAAACTCAGACAATACATGTTATATCACACCACTTGGCTAATTTCTTGAATGGTTCCTTTGAAGTATATTTTCGAAAGTCCTTATATCTCCTTAAGGGTTTCGAAATGACAAGTGATATTTTCAGAATTCGACATCAAATATGTGACCCAGAAGTCCATCAAAGGAAGTGTAATTGCTGACCATTTAGCAGAGAATCCTCTTGAGGATGGACAACCTGTCAATTTTGAGTTTCCGGATGGAGAGGTAATGTCCCTAGAGGAAGACGAAGAACAGGGAGATGCGTGGGAAATGTATTTTGATGGAGTAGTCATTATGCATGGCGGTGGTATAGGAGCAGTGGTTATCTCTCCAAGTGGCAAGCAATACCCGATGACCGTAAAACTGAAATTTGAAAGTACAAATAATATTACAGAATACGAAGCATGTGCTGGTGGATTGCAAATGGCACTTGAACTGGGTATAAAGCATTTGAGAGTCTTCGGGGATTCAGCTTTAATCATTTATTAAGTCAATGGTGAGTGGCATACCAAGGACTCCAAGTTGATTCCATATCAGAAATACCTGACTCAGTTGATTGCGAGGTTCGATGAGATTACTTTCTCGCATTTAAGTCGAGACAAGAATCAATTTGCTGATGCTTTGGCCACACTAGCTGCCATGACCAAGTTGGATATCCATGTCAATGTCCAACCCATCCAAATTAGAGTGCAAGATGAACCGGTGTATTGTGCTCATGTGGAAGGAGAACCTGATGGTAAGCCTTGGTATCATGATATCAAGCGATATATCCAGACCAAGGAATACCCAGTGGAGGCAAGCGAAGTAAATAAAAAGACCATCCGAAGACTGGCTATGGCCTTTTTCTTAAACAAGGAAGTCTTGTACAAAAGAGGATATGATGGTACCCTACTCAGATGTGTGGATGCTCGCGAAGCTAAATGGATCATGATTGAAGTTCATGAAGGAATGTATGGGACTCATGCCAATGGTCACATGATGGCTAGGAAGATCTTGAGAAGTGGCTATTATTGGTCTACTATGGAGTCAGATTGCATGGAGCATGTTCGTAAATGCCAGAAATGCCAGATGCATGCAGACCGGGTTAATGCACCTGCGTTTCCACTGCACAGTTTAGCATCCCCATGGCCTTTTTCGATGTGGGGAATAGATGTCATCGGTCCCATTAATCCCAAGGCTTCCAATGGTCATCGTTTAATTCTGGTGGCGATAGACTATTTCACTAAATGGGTAGAAGCTGCTTCATATGCCAGCATAACTCAAAGGGTGTTTCTCAAATTCCTCAAGAAGGACATTGTCTGTAGATACGGGATCCCAGAGAGGATAATCACAGATAATGCTGCTAATCTTAATGGTACCGAGATTCAAAAGTTTTGCGATGGTTTCAAAATCAAACACCACAAGTCGGCTCCTTATAGGACTCAAATGAATGGTGCAGTTGAAGCAGCAAACAAAAATATCAAGAAGATCGTTGCCAAGATGGTTGTAAACTATAAGGACTGGCATGAAATGCTGCCATATGCTCTACATGCTTATCGGACTAACATACGATCAAGCACCGGGGCAACTCCTTTCTCTCTGGTGTACGAGATGGAGGCTGTCTCACCTATCGAAGTAGAACTCCCTTCGCTAAGAGTCTTGATGGAAGCAGACTTAGAAGAGTCTGAGTGGGTGAAAATTCGATATGAGCAATTGAACATGATAGAAGAGAAAAGGCTGGCAGCTATCTGTCACGGACAATTATATCAAAACAGAATGGCAAGAGCTTTCAATAAAAAGGTTCATCCTAGAGAGTTTCGTGCGGGAGACCTGGTCTTAAAGAAAATCCTCCCTAGCCAAGAGGATGCCCGAGGAAAATGGGCACCAAATTATGAAGGCCCTTATATTGTCAAACAAGCATTCTCGGGAGGTGCTTTGATTCTGCAAAACATGGATGGGGAAGAGTTACCAAGGCCAGTAAAATCTGATGTTGTGAAAAAATTCTACGCTTGAAGGCCCGCTAGGTTGAAAACCCGAAAGGGCAACTTAGGCAAAAGTTAGGGCAAAGGACAATGAAAACAAAAGAAAAGAAAAGGCCCGCTAGGTTGAAAACCCGAAAGGGCAGCCTAGGCAAAAGTTAGGGCAAAACATAATAAAAACAAAAGAAAAGCAAAGGCCCGCTAGGTGGAAAACCCGAAAGGGCAACCTAGGCAAAAGTTAGGGCAAAGAAGTCTTAGGCTGAAAACCTGCAAAGGCAGCCTAGGAGGAGGATATGGTCCAACACTTCTGCAAGCACTCACCACACTGGGGCAATTTTATCCGACTGAGTATACTGGGGCAAAATTGTTAAGGAATGATCGAAGAAGATGTGTTTGAGGAATCAGAAACAGGAGCCAAGATCTGTGTCATCAAAAGACTGAGGGGAATCAATTAAATGAAAATCAAGGGACCAACACTGGGGCAAATTTTATAAATTTCCTTTGCTTACCTTTGTTTTTTTAATCCCTTTTATAACTTTCTTCTCATCATTATTGTCTCTTAACAACCTAAATTCTCATATTAAGTCAAGAGGTTTTCTTCCACACTCCCCTGTTGTGTTCACTCTCATGTCTCAATAAAAGTAAATATAAGTTTAATGGTATGATTTGATAACTCTAATGGTAGTACCGATGAATGGTTTAAACCAACAGGGCTCAATACTTCAGATTCAGTGGAAGAGGTAGCATGCACTGGATGACAAAAGAATGATGCGAATAAGCTTACATGACATCCGGAGTTTATTAGACTCTTGGGTGACCAATGTTGTTAAAAGAATGAGTGATGCCTCGTCCCAGAGTGGTCGATGACCAAGGGTTTGGTTGGTCGAAGTTTTTCCAGGGAGCAATTAGTTCCTTTGGCCTCAAAAGGAAGGTATTCTCATTTGTTTCAGATCACTGATTATTTATTTTCAACCTCTAAGGCTCATGGCATGTTTACTTTTCTGTTGGACGAGGAGGTTCCGTCCATTGCATTTACTTTTCTGTTGGACGAGGAGGTTCCGTCCATTGCAAGTTTATTTTCGAGCTCTGAGGCTCACTGCATTTCTATATTCTTGAGCTTTGAGGCTCACTACAATTTTATTTTCGAGCTCCGACGCTCACTGCATTTCTTTATTCTTGAGCTCTGAGGCTCACTGCAATTTTATTTTCGAGCTCTGAGGCTCACTGCATTTCTTTATTCTTGAGCTCTGAGGCTCGCTGCAATTTTATTCTCGAGCTCTGAGGCTCACTGCATTTCTTTATTTTCGAGCTCCGAGGTCACTGCAATTTTATTTTTGAGCTCTGAGGCTCGCTACAAGTTTATTTTCGAGCTCTGAGGCTCACTGCAATTCTATTTTTGAGCTTTGAGGCTCGCTGCAACTTTATTTTTGAGCTCTGAGTCTCACTGCAATTTTATTTTTCGAGCTCTCAGGCTCATTGCAAGTTATTCTCGAGCTTTGAGGCTCACTGTACATTTTATTCTCGAGCTCTGAGGCTCATTGCAAGTTTATTTCCGAGCTCTGAGGCTCGCTGCATATTTACTTTCCTGTTGGACGGGGAGGTTCCGTCCATTGCATCTTTATTTTCGAGCTCTGAGGATCGCTGCAACTTTATTTTCGAGCTCCGAGGCTCACTGCAATTTTATTTTTCGAGCTCTGAGGCTCATTGCAAGTTATTTTCGAGCTCTGAGGCTCACTGTACTTTTTATTCTCGAGCTATGAGGCTCATTGTAAGTTTATTTCCGAGCTCTGAGGCTCGCTGCATATTTACTTTCCTGTTGGACGAGGAGGTTCCGTCCATTGCATCTTTACTTCCGAGCTCTGAGACTCACTACAATTCTGTTTTCAAACTGTAAATTTTTCTTCTGGGCTCCTCATGTTTTTTCGGACAAAATATGTGTTCATTCTTCTTTACTCGTTCATTACCACAATACATGAAAAGTCACGACTAATCATGTCTTCTAGAATGCAACAAGTAAAGAGGGCAAATCGTGGAACACCCATTTTTGCCCGTCTTCATTTTATTCTAACTTTTATGATATCATGTTTCAAGGAGACTAATAATATGAAGAAAGGAGGGGGTGATCCCTTCCAGTCCATCACATTTGCTATTGGACGGGGAGGTCCCGTCCATCACATTATTAATTTACTGTTAGACGCGTTCGAGCCGATCCATTGCACTTCTTGTGGGACGGGATGGTATCGTCCATTGCGTTGGACTTCTTTGTTGGACGCGGTCCAGGCCAGCCCCTTTAATTTGCTGTTGGACGCGGTTCAGGCCAGTCCATTGCATTTGTTGTGGACAGGATGGTCTCGTCCAATGCGTTGGACTTGCTGTTGGACGCGGTCCAGGCCGGCCCCTTTAATTTGCTGTTGGACGATGTCCAGTCCACTACCTTGAACTTGCTGTGGACGGGGTGGTCTCGTCCATTGTGTTGGACGCAGTCCAGTCCATTGCATTGGACTCACTCGTTGGACGAGGTGGTCCCGTCCATTGTCTTGCACTTGCTGTGGACGGGATGGTCTTGTCCATTGCGTTGGACTTGCTGTTGGACACGGTCCAGGCCAGCCCCTTTAATTTGCTGTTGGACGTGGTTCAGGCCAGTCCATTGCACTTGCTGTGGACAGGATGGTCTCGTCCACTGCATTGGACTTGCTGTTGGACGCGGTCCAGGCCAACCCCTTTAATTTGCCGTTGGACGAGATCCAGTCCACTACCTTGAACTTGCTGTGGACGGGGTGGTCTTGTCCATTGTGTTGGACGCGGTCCAATCCATTGCATTGGACTCACTCGTTGGACGAGGTGGTCCCGTCTAGTGCCTTGCACTTGCTGATGGACGGGGTGGACCCGTCCACTGCTTTCCACTTGCTGTTGGACGGGGTGATCCCGTCCAGTGCCTTGCACTTGCTGATGGACGGGGTGGTCCCGTCCACTGCTTTCCACTTGCTGTTGGACGGGGTCGTCCCGTCCATTGCTTTACACTTGCTGTTGGACTGGGTGGTACCGTCTAGTGCCTTGCACTTGCTGATGGACGGGGTGGTCCCGTCCAACGCTTTCCACTTGCTGTTGAATGGGGTAGTCTCATCCGTTGCTTTACACTTGTTGTTGGACGGGGTAGTCCCGTCCAGTGCCTTGAACTTGCTGATGGACGGGGTGGTCCCGTCCACTGCTTTCCACTTGCTGTTGGACGGGGTCGTCCCGTCCATTGCTTTACACTTGCTGTTGGACGGGGTCGTCCCGTCCAGTGCCTTGCACTTGCTGATGGACGGGGTGGACCCGTCCAGTGCTTTGCGCTTGCTGATGGACGGGGTAGTCCCGTCCTTTGCTTTGCACCTGTTGTTGATCCCGTCCAGTCATGTTCCTTTTTATTTCTGTTGGACGAGGGGGTTCCGTCCACTTCAATTATTTTAATTTCTGTTGGACGAGGAGGTTCCGTCCACTGCAATTATCTTTTCTTGTTGGACGAGGAGGTCCGTCCAGTGTATATCCATTTTTGCATATCTAATTTTCTGTTGGGACGAAGAGATTCCGTCCACTGCAGCTTTATTTTCAGGCTAAAGGCTAAAGAATAAAGAAAGAAGAAGGAGAAGATAAGGAAGAAAGGACGAAGAAAGCAAGGAGAAAAGACGATCAACAAAAGGGAAGAAAGCTGAGTTACGCCTCCTACCCACTTTACATACCAGGCAAGGCCTCTTTTCCTCCTCTACCCATTGGTCCTCCTTCTTCCTTATCTCTTCCCTTGTTTTAACCTGGTAACCCTACTCCTAACCCTAAAAAGCCATCATGCACATCAGACAAAAACCCCCATCTCTTTTCTCTTTTCAAGCGTGCAACCCTCGCATCAGATCACCACCTTTTCGTTACTCATGCCACCCCATCTGGGCACACGTTATTTCTGCTCAAAAACCCCCCATCTCTTTTCTCTTTTCGAGCGTGCAGCCCTCACATCAGATCACCACCTTTCTGCTACTCATACCACCCCGTCTGGGCACACGCTATTTCTGCTCGAAACCCCTCATCTCTTTTCTCTTTCCGAGCGTGCAACCCCCACATCAAATCACCACCTTTCTGCTACTCATGCCACCCCGTCTGGGCACACGCTATCTCTGCTCAGAACCCCCTTTTTTGCACCTCCTCTACCCATTGGTCTTTTCTTTTTTTCTTCCATCTCCTCCCTCGCCTTAACCTGGCAGCCTCACTCCTAACCCTAAAAAGCCTTCGTACCCATCAAGCAAAAACCCCCATCTCCTTCCCTTTTCAAGCGTGCAACCTTCACATCAAATCCCCTCCTTTCCGCTGTTCAGAATGGCCCAAGCCTTGGGTATTCATGCAAGCCGACCTTGAAGTCAACGGGGAATAAGCAAGAAGCCCTCTCCTCCGTCTATAAAAGGAGAGGAAAAAGAGAGGAGAAGGGGGACATTTTTTTTCAAGAGGAGATTTTTTGGAGGAAAAAACTTATGCTCTGATATTTTCTTAGTGAGAAAAGAGAAAAGAGAAAAGAAGGAGAGATTTTTGTTGTGAGGAAGAGAGATCAGAAATCTGAGCTTCCTTTTTCCTTCCCTGTTATTAGAAGTGGTTAAGAAGGAAGAGCTGAAGGAGCCAGGGAGATCGAATGTAAAAACTTTGAGCTTAAAATCTTACCACTGGGAGTAAACAAAGTGATTCTATTTCTACTCCTGTTCGGTAAACTTTGTTCTTTTCGTTGATATTGTTAATAAATTTCTCTTGACATTCTTACTTCTCTATGCTTCTGTTCTCTGAGTAAGCTAGCAAAAGGTTTCATTTCTACATTTCAGTCCCATCTTCAAGAGATAAAAATTATTTATTTTACAAAAAAAATAGAGGATGATCACTTGATTAAAACAACCTTTTGTGGGTTGCCCTATGACAAGTGTCATGTTTAACCCTTCAGATTTAGAGGTTGCTCTGTGCACTTACGTGCCATGTTCAACCTCACGCAGTTTTAATAAGGAGGTTCATAACGGATAAAACAAATATCTCAAAGTTGCTAATAATTTACACAACTAATTTTGGGTAACCATTTTATGGATGTTCTAGGGTGCCGTGGGGTTAAGTCTCCATGCCTTCCCTAGACATAATCGACTCCCGAACCCAAGGCTTTTCTTAAAAGGTTTTCCAACTTCCTTGAAACAAAATTAAGTTGGTGGCGACTCCATGTTTTCTCTCTAAGAGCAAAAACTAGTTCTAATTTGGATTGCTACATAACCGATGTTAATTCCTGATGTTAAAAGCATATTTTGGGATCAAATTGAACCTTTTAAAAATTAAGGGACCAAACTGAATCTAAAAAATAAGTTAATGGATCAAAATGGTATTTTAACCTATTTTTTCACATGCATCTTTTCAATAATGATAATATATTTTATTTATACATTAATGTATATGATGTCTTTATATAATAGGTTTTATATAAAGTTCTTTTCTCTAATATAATATTTTTCTAAAATATATTTTTCCTTTATCTAGAATTTTTATTCGATCATTTAATTCACAGTCAGATGTTAACCATTTTTTTCTCCTTCACACGTAACTGTGGAGACTAATCTCTTGAGGTATTGGACGATATTGAATGATTGACCTCTCTCAATCAAGTTTTTTCTATACGCAAGAGTCAGGGATCGAAACCTTGATCGCTTACTTAAGGGGTCCAAACTCATTACCACTTGAACCAATCACATCTTGGTAGTGAGATATTAATTTGTTGGCTCGATAATTTGACCTGTACAACCTCCGACATAAGTTATAGATAAGGCACCTCGATAGTGAGAAAAATGTATAAAAAAAAAAATAAGGGCATGTTACTATTATTTTCTGTTTCTTATTTTCATTTTTTTTTTAAGAAATAATTATCAAACTGTTATGTTGTATAAATTTTTATTTTTAATGTTTTTTGTACAAATTTTTAAAAACAGAAAACAAAATGAAAATAATGTGACAATTTTATAATTATTTCTTAAAGCAAAAAATAAAAATAGGAATCTGAAAATAAAGAAAGGAGGCTGGGACATGTTTTAACGTAGGAAAAATATTAAAACTTGAACCGACTTTATATTACGGAAGGCCAATTGTAACGTATTATGTGAGTGTGACTTTATCTTTCGGTAAGGAAATGAAAAAAAGGGAAATAATATTATTATTGCTTTGTTTCTTACTAATATTGATATTACTACAGCGACAGTCATATTTTCATGCATGCTTGTAGCTGATCTGAAGGATGTGTCGTGCTAGTGTGTTAGATGGAACCTACTGCAATTAGATATGCAACTATTGGAAGCAATGGCTATTGTTTTGGGACACATGCCATGTGGCATGCTCCTTCGATGTTGAGAAGAGAGTTGAAAGTGTGACGGGTTAGCCATGCTCCCCTGTCCCTAGAAGCCCTCGTCCCCACCTCCCACTCCTCTGTAGGTTCCATATGTTGCAATTTTCGTATGGCAATCACGCAGTTCTGTGGGTTAAATGTTTCTCCCCGATTCTAAGTGAACTTTGAAATTATGTAAGGAACAAAAATTGAACTCGGAGCAATTAATTTTCTAGGTGGTTATGAGAGAACTAGGGTCAATTATACTCAACTATACTGTTACGAGTCTCAGGTTCTGTAGCTATAAGAGCTTAACGTGGTACTTAAGTCATTATGCTCTCCTACCTAATGGATCAGTTTATTGGGTTGGACTCTCCTCCTAGATATTAAGGTTTAAGCCTAACTCAATCCCAAAAACTAGCTCATAATGTGAGGGTTGTTTCTCTTAGAGAAAGGGCTACCTATAAGTGGGATTAAAGTGTAGTGATACATAAGGGGGAAAAGACTGGTTCATGAGGCAGAAATGGACCCGGTCCCCAGCACATATTGTTGCCATTTGTCTTAGGCAGTTGTGAAATACTGTTTTCAGCAACTAGAAAACCGTATTATTTCACCATATATGATACACCATCACATGTCTGACGGAAAAGCCTTGTTCAAGATATTTAAGCCATTAGGAGAAAGTAAATGCATGCAATTTTTGGGACACATGAGTTCTTTCGACTAAATATATATGCACCATGGACTAATATTTCATATTAATGTTATTGCCTATTAAGTTGATAATAAGTTTTCAACCTTGCTGGTAATTTTTGTCTTGGTTGAGCAATTAGCTAGTATTCTTGAGGATAATGATGCTCTTTCTTTATATGGGTTTGAATACTCCTAGTGCTCATTTTAAATATACTTTTGCTTATAAAAAAATAAAAGTGCTTAAAATTTTATTTCGGTCGCTATTGGTTCAGTTATTTGTGGTAGCAAGGGATGGGGGTCCCTACCCTAGTATTTGAAATTGATCAGGGAAGAAAGGTTAGGAGACAAGTGTGGACCCTTCATATCTTCATTTTACGTTTTCAAGATCCATCACACAATCACATGCATGTTCTATTTAAGAACGTCCTCCATCCCATACAAAACTTGCATTTAATGCCCTTGCTGTTCTACCATTACATATACACGAAACCTGACCCTAGATTCACACAAACCAGACTCTTTCTTTGTAACTAATTTGAACCACCAAGCTAACCTCAGCATGTCTTCTCTTGCTCTTCTTGTGCTCCTCGTCCTCTGTGTTCCTTTGCATGCATGCACCGCCCGTCCTCTTAGAATTACTAAAAAAGACACTGCAAAGTACCATTTTGATAAGGTTGGATATTCTTATAAATTCCAATCATTCCATTTTTGTATTATACAAGCTTCTTCAGTACCTTGCTCCTTTAATTCTTCGTAGTCGTAACTGCAGGGACAAAACTGTATTGTATTCACCATGTGAAGAAGCTGAAAATAAATATCAATAGAGACTAAAATTTGTGATTATCTGCAGGAAATAGGCAAGGTAAAAATGTTGAACATTTGTGAGAGTTGTAGCAGTTCATCAACTTTGAAGGAAATGATCGTTGGCGGAACTCCAGGTGCTTAACTATATATATTAGAGATTTTGTGATCTTTCCACTAGTGCAATGGCCGTATCACGTATGCACCCTGTAATTTCTCTTTGTTGTGGTAGTATTAAGTAACAATAGCAGTACTAATGATAATGATAATAACAATAATAAGTGACATGGTGGTCGGTATGCAGGGGCTGAGCTTTCAACATCTTTTCAAACGGATTCACCATACTTTCTTGCAACAAAGGTAATATATTATGAGCATGTTTGGGAATGATTATTTTTTAAACTTTCAGCTGTTTTTCTTTGAGAAAAAACTGTTTTATAAGAAATCAAACATCACTTGCTTAATTTTACAAAAAGCTTTTATTTTGTGAAAACTGCTGTTTTGAACAATCAAAGAGATCGCACTGTTAGATGGATTATTTCGGGTAATGGTTTATGGAGGAAAGTGCTTTCCCGTACATGTGGGTCTGTGCGGCGGGGATTTAAATAAATATATGCACCTTATATCGTGAGATCGGTTCATTACGTAATTTAGATTGAGTTGTGTTATTTGAACATAAAATTTAGTTATTATATTTGATATTGTATATGTTTGTTTTTATCTTTCACTTACTTTTTATCGTCTTTGTATACACGTATTTCTAGAATACCATATGGTATCCCTTTGCCTTTTTATGGTATTTTAGAAATACGTGTATACAAAGATGATAAAAAATAAGTGAGAGATAGAAACAAACAAATACGATATCAAATACGATGTCTAAATTTTGTGTTCAAATAGCACAACTCAATTTACACGCGGGTCTGCTGCACTTATTGCACCTTGCATTGTGATGTTAGTTTTTTTACATTTCATGATATTAATGCTTCCAGCACTTAAGAAAAGCATATATTGAAAGAATATATTATTTTTATTTAAATGAAATATATATTGTTTTTATTTAATCATTATAAAAAAAATAATATATTTTTACATGTTTTCCATAATTATGAAAAAATGTTAGAAATTTTATTCAATTTTTTATTAAAAAAATTGATGACAAGATATCAAAAAAAAAAAAACTAATGTTAAAAAACATCAAATATTATTAACTTTTCCACCAAATATTGTAAATAAATATCTTTATACCCATTTTCGTAATTTATTATAAAAAAATGATTTTTTTTTACCATCCAAACGATATGGATTATCTTAAAATCACTTTTCAGCAAAAAGACCTAAATAAAGACAAATTCTGATTATAATCAATTATCACAATAATTGATTATACAAAAATCGATTATCAGCATAATCTTTTTTCCAGCTTTCCTAAGCACAATAATACAAAAAGTCTTTCTCTTTTTAGGTGTTGTCTAAGGTGCACCAATGTAGTGGTGCACCCCCCACATGACAGATTGTGGGCCAATCATTTTGTCATATGATTTGACTTTTCAACTCACGTATTTTTTTAGCAATCAAAATATACTGTATTTGCATTTGGTACTTGTATATATAGTATTTTCAAAATACACCATCGACGTCTGCCACCGCCTGCCGCCACTGGTCACCACCGCCGATAGTCATCGTCCACCACCGCCGGCAGTTGCCGTCCACCACCGCACCGCCGTTGGCTACCACCATCGGCCAGCCACCATATATCAATGTATTTTGGATATGTTAAATACTCAAATTTCAAATGCAAATACAGTACATTTTGACTGCAAAAAAAAATGTAGCATGAGTTGAAAAGTCAAATGATACACATGACAAAATAATTGGCTCAGAATGTGTCATGTGGGTGGTGCACCACTACACCATTTTGGTGGATGGTGCACCACTACATCATTTTGATGGTGGTGCACCATAGTCTTCACCCTCTTTTTAATTTGGATAATTTTGATTTTGATAGAACTATTTGCCCTTTTTTGGTTTAAGGAACGGTTTGGAACGTTAGTATACTTTTAAAATTAATTATATAGAAATCTAATTTAAATCTTTTACATATTTGTTTATCTCCAAATTAATTTAAGTGTTTTGTCGAATAACAATGATGTGAACTCGACTTATAGTGTAAGAAGAAGATGGTTAATTAATTATACTCAAGGTTCATGTCTTGTATATATAGTACGAGGGTAGTAAACTATTTATCATTAATCGCTCATCGGTGAGAGAGGTTGGTTAAGAGGTTTGAAGTCAGTGAATCGCTTACAAATTAATCTCAATAGTGACAGGATTTGGTTCTTGTCATCAAATGAGCCAAGTTCATAAGGGATCAAAGTAGCTAGGAGTTAAAGGTGAGTCTAGTTTGAGGGCTAGCTAACACGACAACATTAAGAAATATAAAATGATCATGCACACGTTAGGCTGATCCATCAGTAATTTGTATACATATGGAGTAGTCTAATTAATAATAGGGTGTGATACATGTTTCTAGTTTGAGAAATCTTATTTGAATGATAGAAAGTGATGAGACACATGCTTGTGTAGGAGCAGGGGAGGCATGCCCGGTCAATGCTGGGACCCGATGAGCACCATTCTGAAGAAACAATGACTACAAACCCAAGTGATGCCGAAGAGGACATTGTCGAGATGGATTACACACAACCCCACCGGAAACCACCCATTCACAATGAGAAGCCCTGACTGCATGCATGCTTCATTTTATTTACAATATTTCAATGTATGGCAACAAATGAGTTCTTTCATTTTAAAGTATACTTTCTTCAAAATTTGCAGCCTGAATAATAAGATATCATAAAGGCACATGCAATGCAATGCCTGTTGCCTTGGTGAAATGTCAGAATACACTGTTTTCTTTATCCCTCAAAGTTACGTCTGCCATGTGCTGTAATAGTGTCTCATCCAATATTATTCAGTATATGATGATGATGCCTTTGCTCTCTAAAATTATACATATTTAATTTAATTTAAATATATAGGAATTCTATCAGATAGCATGATGCCTCTAAATTCAAGCATCATCATCTCGCATTCGGACATTCATCCGTGTGGCCTGTACCAACACATTACTCATGATATGAAATGAATCTAAAATTCAGGAGCTAATTACTTATACCTTTCTTTCTGATAATGTTGTTAACTTTCACTAAACATTATATATGAAGCCATGACCCTAATTGCACTTCATATCTCTAGAGAACATAAGAATAACCATATTACAAAATTCCTTGCTCAGTTGCAGAGATCATCATTCAAATCTTGTAACTATCAACTTCGGGGAGTTGAAAATGGCAACCCTCCATTTATTCAACTGTCTTGCTGAGGCATGTAAACTCAATTATTCTGACCATTATTTCCAACAAAATCAATTATCATTATAGCATTATATTGTATTATATATATATACATATACATATATATATATATATGTGTGTGTGTGTGTTAAATAGGTTGGTATGATAGACCTAGTAGGCTTGTTAAATAATTTAAGTCAATTTAGGTCTTAAATAGGATAGATCATATACCTCCAACAAGCGGCCTGACATATTCCTACCCCTATCCGATAGATATATTATCAACTAAGCCACTAACCACCAGACCAGAGAATATATTTAAGTTCAGACAAGCAGTATTGCAAAGTAATGGGTGTGAGCAAGTTTGGATTATAGATCCAGGCCCAACATAAGACAATAATATTGGTCCAGATGAGTTAATAAGCACTAAAGTTGGGTCTTCAAACAATATCAAGCCCAAATATAAACATCAAGAATATTCTAGAATATGAGTGATTTGCTATTATAGTATTTTATTAATGAAGTTGGTTATGCCACATGTCATGAGGCCCTACAATCTAGGAAACTAAATTTGTAATAATTGGTTATATAAACCAATAGTGATGTGAACGAAGGAAGCAAGAAAATATTAGTCAAATTCTCTCCTTAATTTTTTTAGGAGGTTTCTTTCTTCTCCTCCGTATCAAGGAAACCCTATCCCCATCCCTAACATTGTACCTCCCAAAATTTCACTATATCTTGTAAATTTCCTCTATATATGCCACTTAAAATTTCCAAATATAAACCATTATCTAGCATTTTCGTTATCCTACCTCATGTTGATTTTTCATTTTATTCACAAAGAAGCTCATTAATTGAGCTAAAAAAAAACTCATCTAGCATGCAAATTTCCTTTATCAACTCTACCTGAACTCTCCTTCGCTTGAAATGTTATATTACAATTACAACAACAAAGGCACACAACACAAGTCAGAAGCCAAGTTCTCAATATATAAACTCGAAAGTGATTGGGGAGGGAGAAGGGCTCTGCACTCACTCCCATTCCCCCATGGACAGAACAAACAGAAAAGGCATGAGAGCAGATATCTTGAAAGCTTCATTAATGATCAGAATTCAGAGAGACCACCGAATGTATTAATGGTGCCAAAGGTTTTGCAATCCAAGTTAACATATGATTTTGATTCCCGCATTCACATATTCATGAAGTCACAAGATACCCAGTTGGATCAACCTTGTTTTATTTTTTTAATTTTTTGTAATATACATTCAAATACATTTAATAGTCTATTTCAGTTAATGTGTGGATATGTGGAAATAGTAAAATCAGGGAATCCAATTCCGTTAACATATATTATTATATGATGGTTAGGCATCACAAGCTTATATCCATATACAATTATGGGTGACCTTTCTTTCGCAATGATTTCTTTCGCAACAAGTCTTCTTTCTTAAGGATTGTATATAATGATAGATGACCTTTCTCCAATCCAGAAAGACGAGGTTGTACTTAAGCGTTGTTATCCAAAATGCATCAAGTTGTTCGAGAAATTACAGATTATGCAGCACACACTATGCCTCTCCTTCTCTTAGGATCTGATCATCTGATCAAGGTTTACACCAAATCAAATCCAAATTTGACACCATCTTCATCTCTTAAGAACATTCTAGCGAGTCCATCTATAGGAACCCAAGAATAAAAATGAAAAGATTACATTACATTAGAGCCTGATTAGTTTACCTCATGTTTCATGTATTCATTTCCTGATTGTAAGAACAATTATAATAAAATTAAACACAAAATTATTACTTTGTTTTTATTCTGTCTCCTGTTTCCAAAGATTTGTACAGGAAACACTGAAAACAAGTTTTTATTTGTTTTTATTGTTTCTTATACAAATCTTTGAAAATAGGAAACATAATGAAAACAAAGTAATAAGGGTCTGTTTGGTTTGCATTTTCATTTCTTGTTTTCATTTTCTAAATTTGGAAATGATCGATTACAACAAAAATAGTTATACAAATATCACATTGTTTTCATTCTATTTCCTGTTTTCACAAAATTGTACATGAAACACTGAAAGATTTGGAAACATGAAATAGAATGAAAACAATGTGATATTTTTATAATTATTTTTATTGTACTTATTTCTAAAAACATAAAATGAAAATATAAACCAATCAGACCCTAATTTTATAATTATTCTTATTATAACTATTCTTCAAATCAAAAAAATAAAAATAAAAAATAGGAAATAAACCAAACAAACCCTTTAGATTTGATCAACCAAAGAGAAAAGGATAATTGACTGAGGGAATAAATAAAGTAAAAGGAGAAGAAAACTTTACTTGGGGGAAGAAATACATATGCAGTGGAAGAAGACTATAGCATACTTTCGGACTGGTAAAATAGATATTTGTTATTTTATTATTTTATACATGAAAAGATTGGTGTAACTTACTGTTGTAAGAAAATGGCCGCAAAATGACGCCCAGCTGACCCCTTCGTTTCCTCTTAAAGCACTTTCACTTTCTATTTCCTTTATGAATCCAGAAACTGTAGAACCTTGAAAAACCGTACCTTTCTGATCTCCCCACCGCAAGTCCTAATCTTTCATCTTAAAAAAACCGTATGAAAAGAAAAACCTTACCCGACATCAATCTTTCCTCTATAACATGCATGATATACCAAGAAACCAATAAAGAAAAATAAATAAGTCTCAAATTGATTTGTCTGCAGGAAAATATATCAGTAGTTGTTCCATTTTGTCACCCCGCCCCTTCCTTTTCAAACCCCTACCTTTTTTCTAGCCACTCGAAGTCCCAAACCATCTAACCCAAGCTCCAAGTTTCAACTCTCTCTTCATCGGTTTCTCACTCCTCCACTTCATTATAAATGCCATCATCCACAACTCCTAATGGCAACAAATCCATCTTTCTTCTCAACAAAGCAAATCAAATTAACAAGAAGATGGAAAATAGATGCAATTCAGGTATTACACTTGGCTTAGACCTATCCCAGGCCTTCTTCAAATCCATCCACAACGCTGCACCTCCCTCACCCACTAAGCGCCACAACAAAGTCTCCGTCGTCGGCGCCGGCAACGTTGGAATGGCCATAGCACAAACCATCCTCACTCAGGACCTCGCCGACGAGCTTGTCCTCGTCGGCGCCGTTCCCGACAGACTCCGCGGAGAAATGCTCGACCTCCAGCACGCCGCCGCCTTCCTCCCCCGCACCAAGATCCATGCCTCCACCGACTACTCCGTCACCGTTGGGTCCGACCTGTGCATCGTCACCGCCGGGGCTCGCCAGGTCAGCGACGAGTCCAGGCTGAACCTGCTGCAGAGGAACGTGACTCTGTTTAAGAGCATCATACCACCTTTGGTTCGTTACTCCCCACACTGTGTTCTTCTTATAGTTTCGAATCCAGTAGACGTGCTCGCTTACGTGGCATGGAAGCTCTCTGGGTTCCCTTCCAACCGTGTCATTGGCTCAGGAACCAACTTGGACTCTTCACGCTTCCGTTTTCTCATTGCTGATCACCTTGACGTCAATGCTCATGATGTCCAGGTATTTCACTATCCCTTCATGATAGCTATCTCATGAGGTGAAGGCAATGCACCACCACATGCACAGCCCTAAGTAGCATAATATGGGCTATTCATATTGTTACTTAGGTTAGATGGAATTTGACTATATGACCTAATTGAAAAGTCAATAACTCCATATGGTAATATGATCTATGACACTATTTTGATGGGTGATATACCTTATACAACATCATCTCATGATTCTCATCACCACTCACATTATTATTTCATAATAATTATACCCTTAAAACAACATTTTTACACATACATGAATTCAATTAAAATATGATATCATATGATGTCTTCTATTTTTTTTAAGTTTTTTTTTTTGGAATGCATCTGAATAACGAAGACAATAAAGTAAGTAATAAATAAAAATAAACACATACCATTTAGTATACCATGTTCAAATAATAGAATTATTCAATTTTTATCATGGACTATAAGTAATGTTATACATATATAAAAAATAATACGGTGTCCTTTTGTTTTTAATTAAGGTTTATTTTTGGAATACGTATATGTAAAAAGATAAAAAAAAAGTGAGAGATGAAGATAAAAATATACGATATTCAAATTTTGATGTTCAAATAATATAACTGATAATAATGTAAGAGTAGTCTTATACGTATAAAACAATAATCTAAGTATGTAGCACTTATAGGCAAGATATTACCTTTTTGTTAATGAATATATGATACATATAACGTGAGAATCGCGGTTACTTGGTCATTCATAAGTGATGGTGAGTGTCGTTGAGGAGAAATAAAATCATTAGATCTTATTAACCGACAATTATTGAGAGGTCGGTTACGGATATTAATAAGACTGGATTTAATTTATGCATTTATAAGTTTTGTGGTTTTTTGGAATATTAGGCTTACATAGTGGGAGAACACGGTGATAGCTCGGTGGCCCTATGGTCAAGCATTAGCATTGGGGGTGTTCCAGTACTAAGCTTTCTGGAGAAACAGCAAATAGCATACGAGAAAGAGATGTTGGAGAACATACACAAAGCAGTGATAGATAGTGCTTATGAAGTCATCAGCTTAAAAGGCTACACATCTTGGGCGATAGGATACTCAGTAGCTAGCTTGGCCCGAACCATTCTTAGGGACCAAAGGAAGATCCACCCCTTGTCGGTTCTTGCAAAGGGTTTTTATGACATAGATGGTGGGGAAGTGTTCCTCAGTTTGCCTGTGCAGCTTGGTAGAGGAGGGGTATTGGGTGTAGCCAATGTGGACTTGACAGAAGAGGAGGCACAAAGGCTCCGTGACTCTGCTAACACCATCCTAGAGGTGCAGAATCAGTTGGGTATTTGAACTTTCTTTCAAATACGTACCCTGTAATCAAAACCTGATACTTCTAGCTATTTCAATCACTGGTTACTGTGTGTTTTAATTTTATCCTTGCATAACTTATTTTCCAATATGATATAGTTGTTTTTATAATTACTTCCAAACTGCAGGATCTATTGAGAAGTATTTTGTTTTCTTTTAGGCGAGATTTATTTACAAGTAAATCAAATTTTCTAGTATCACATGTGCCTCTTATATATATTGAACCAGTCTTACAGCCTGTTACAATCAAAATTTTTAATTGTCTATACTTTATTATATATATGTACCGAATATAAAAATGGTCATTTTAATTTGTTTGTATTTTCATAATTTTTGATTGAGTTTCTCGAATATTTTATATTTAGCTTGTCCACCATTTAATTGGTTAATCGTTGCCATCTAGATTTATTTATTTCACTTCACTGAAAGAACAAACCTGAGTTCTATGACAAGGAAAATAAGAAGAAGAAAAATTCTTGACCACTTTGTTACTGTCGAGATCCGACTTGTCGGAATCTCGTTATAAAACGTCTAACCAAGAGTGAACACCGGGGTTGTTTTAGATTATGGCTTGACATAATATTGTATTATGGTCCTACGTATCCCAATAGGAATCAAAGTCAGACGTAATTCTTGGTTCAACCATTGGTAATACAGTGATCTTGATCCCTAATCTTGTATCTGATGAATACCAGTGAGCAAAGACTCTTCAATAGTCTCTTGGTCGAGCTAGTTTCTCTAATATGCTTAAGGGAGATTCACCCAGGTTCGTAAAAAATTGAGTCTCTCTTTTGGGTTCTCCTCCTTTTATAATAGGATCCCCATATCTTTAAGAGATCTGGATTTATCTCCTCTTATCTCTTAAGTCTTCTTTGAGATACGATTTCCTTAATTTGAGGGATTTATCTCTTCTAACCAGATAAGGTTATTTTAGATAACATCAGGATCATTAAAGATAATATCAATATCTTATCTTTCCCACCTTTATCAAATCGGGTATCCAAGCTCGATGACCGGGTTTTACTCCTCGGCCAGTATACAAGTCCCCCAAGTTTGAGCTAGTATAAGCGTAAAAGTTTTCATGGCAGTAGCCGAGCTTGAACTTTAAAAAGCTTTTTTTTGGAGAATCTAAGGTTTATGGTGTAGGTTCTTTTCCCCTTTTTACCACAGTCTCAATGACCGACCTTGTACCTCTGTCAATCGTTCAACCTTGGGTGACCTAGCTTAGAAACTTGGTCTCTTTAGCCTTTCAAATTGGCGAGGTAAGTGGCCGAGCTTCACACTTTGGTCTATATATGTCTTTTACTTCGATGAACACTTCGGGCGACCGAGCTTCACACTTCGACGGAGCTTTACACCTCGGCCCATATACGAGCCCCCCCAAGCTTTGAGCTTTTCGAAAGCGTGAAAGCTTCTTTGAAGGAGCCGAGCCTAGCCGAGATGGAGGTAGTCGTCTTAGTTTTGCACTGTGACCAAAGTTTCCTGGTTCCTGAGATGAAAAGAGACGTTGCCTTTTGTCATTAAGGCAAAGCTGACTTGGCATTATTTCCGAGGTCAGCTCTGCGACTGCGTGCTCATATTTTTAATTGATGACAACGTATATTCCGATGTCCCTGCCACGCATTTCTTTTCCATTAGTGCGTCGAATTTGCGTAGACTTGAAGGGGCGTTTCTCTTCTCTCGAACGTCAACAACCACCTTCATTACTTCGAAAAGTAACGTTTCATCTCTTTTTTGAAACGTTACTCTTTTTCTACAAATTGAGCGAGCTCTGGATACAGGGCTTTACTTTCCCTGAACCTTCGATTTTCTTCTCTCTCGAGCCTCTTCTTGTCCAAGATTTTACACTCCCTTTCCTATTCGAGGTATGTCCTTCCCATCTCTTTTTTCCAGTTTCATTTATGCTTTTTTATCCATGGAGACTTCATTCGAGGTATCCCAGAATGCTTCTTCTGGGGTTCAGATCATAGAGCCCGAAATCAATCCAATTGGGGGCTCTCCTCATCCTTCTCCGTCTTCCTCTCATGGTGGTGGCGGTGCTAATGGTGCCTCCTCCTCTTCTGATGAGAGTAGCTCCGCTACTCCTGATGCCACACCCGTCCCTAAGCGTCGCAAGCGCACCAATAGGATGCCTAGAGTCCCATACCCAGATATTACTATTCCTGGGTATTTCTAGATAAGGCCGGATGCGGGAGCCTTTCATTCAAACTTTAGGGATTCTGAATCCCTTTCGTCCATTAAAAACAAAGTTCCTTCTTCTAGTGGCATTGTAGAGTGTTTGCCATGTTCTGAGAATGAACACGTCTTCCTTAATGGCACTCAAGATCAACCTTCTTTCACAAACGTATATCAAACCATGTTTGAGCAAATTGGAGTTACCTTGCCATTTACCCAATTTGAGTGTGATGTTTTGAAAATTATGAATGTTGCCCCTACTCAACTCCACCCAAACAGTTGGGCCTTTTTAAAAGGCTTTCCAAATTCTTTGTGGGCAGATAGGAATGGTGGCTACTGCTCCTAAATTCCTTTACTTTTATAAAGTCAGGTTTGGAGATCGGGTCGGTTGGATCTCCCTGAGTGGGGTTGAGCTGATGGAAATCATTGGGCGCTACAAGAGTTCATACAAATTTTTCTAGTCGGACTTTTTCAAAGTCCGACCTATTGTAGGAAATGAGTCCCTATTTTATGACTCGGATGGAATCTCCTAATTCCCTCTTTAATGGCAACCCCACCCCACTAAGTTTTCTAGCTATGATGTCGACTGCATGACAACTCAAGAAAGAACCGACGTTGAGCTCCTTCAGCTCTATCCTCGGCCATTGCCTTGTGGGAAACTTTTATTGCTCCCCAAATCTTCAACTCGGCAAGCTGACTTTAATTGTGAGTAGCTTTTTAGTGGGTATTTTACTTACCTTGCAGCATACTTGTATATGACCGATTTCCCTTTTTCAGTGATAATGGGGAGGTTCAATTATAAAGCTTTGATGAAGAAGTCGACTAACCAAGTTGTTGGTTGGTGGGTTCGATTCTTTGAAGCTAAGGGGAAAAAGAAGAAGGTTCTCGATCTTCTTGACTCGAACACACGCCTCCCTAAAAGGACTCGGGAAGATTTACAGTCCGAGGTTCCAAGGAGAAATCCTTCTCCCCTACTGGTTGTTGAAGAAACTCTTGCCACCGAGAGGAGGTCGGGCAAGGCTCCTGTGGTGGTCGATGTTACTTCGGACACCAAATGGTACAACGGGAGTTGCAACCCGAGCTTCGGCTCACTTTGGGGTAGTGAGTTTAACCCCTGTTCACTCATCGACGGCCAAGTGTTCAAACTTGTTGATGCTCGTATTTTGCTGGAGCAAGGGCCTGGTGAAAGCATGGAGGCCACTGCTGCCTATGCCCTTCGGATAGCTTCGATTACCCGCTTCTGGAGTCATCAGTTCTCAGAAAACGTCAAGAAGATGGAGATGATGAAGGCTGATGCGGCTCGTGCTCTGAAAGTGAGGGACGAGTTGGCTCAAGCTGTGGCCAAGTGTGAGGAGCAAGCTCGGGCCGTTGGCCAGCTGAAGGCCCAAAAGGCGGAGCTGGAAAAAGGTAAGACTGCTCTTTAGGCCGAGCTGGACATAGAAAAAGCCGAGCTGCTCAATCTTCGGAAGGTCACCGAGGAACTTCAAGCCGAGAAGGAGGCCAATCTGGAGCTACGGAAGTCGCTAGAGGCTGAGAAGGAGGTCAATCTCAACCTCCGATCTGATCTGGCTGAAGCTGAGGCTACCATTATGAAGGAGCACGTCAATGGCTTCTCCCGAGCTGTGAAGCAGCTTCAACGCTTCAACCGGAATGCTGACTTCTCCTTTGCTGACGTGGATAAGGATTTTAACAAAGATGGAATTCTAGTTCCATTGTCCGAGATGGAGGATAAGGAAGAGGTATCTCAAGAAGAGGAGGTTGAAGGGCAAGAGGCCGAGGAGGGAGCCGATGGTGAAGGCGAAATGGGCTTACCTGACCAATCTTTTGCTATGCCTCCGAGTGTCGAGGATGACCCCAACTCTATTCCCGTTGAAACCGTTGCTCATGGGGATGCCCATGAGTAACTTAGGAAAATAATTTTTGTATTTAGTTCCTAGGGAAATGCCCTTTTATTTTGAACTCTTATGTACTATGGGCTTTGCCCCTTTTTATTAATGAAATCACGTGCTTGCTTACGAGTTACATTTCACTTAGGAAATTTTCTAAGTTTTTTATGTTAGTGCCTCGTTTTTACCTGTCGGCTTTGGGAGCTCAAGCTTGCTCAACTTTTATATTCTTGCGTGTTACTCGGCTAATTCGAGTTTTTTGGAGCTCAGAATACCTCTACGTTTTTTAAATACCTTCTTAGGCATTGTTTACCTCTTTAGGCTCTGCATTTCAACATTGGGTCGGTCGATTTTAGCTCGGTCAACCTATTTAGGTCTTTAACTACCTTTAGGTGTTGTTTACCTCTTTGGGCTCGGCATTTCGACCTCTGCTCGATCGGTATTAGCTCGATTTAACTCTTTAGGTTTTCTTAGGTATTGGTTACCTTTTTAGGTTCGACATTTTGACCTCAACTTGGTCGATTTTAGCTTGGTTAACCTTTTTAGGCTTCTATTTTTTACCTTTTTAGGTTCGACATTTCGACCTCAACTCGGTCAATTTTAGCTCGGTCAATCTTTTTAGGCTTTTATTTTTACCTTTTTAGGTCCGGCATTTCGACCTCAACTCGGTCGATTTTAGCTCGGTCAACCTTTTTAGGCTCAGCATTTTTCATAAATAAATTTTTAACCATATAACAGCATTCTTGCCAAATAATGCAACTGAAATTGATTCTATTTATTTATTTTTTCGGGTGTGCCTCATTAAAACCTTCCCGGCCAAAACCTCGTGGGAAAAAGACCGGGGTAGGGAAAAGAGTACATCACCTACTTACATAACTTTAACTAAAATAAAACTTAAGGTGGGAGGTGTTCCAAGTTCTTGGAACGGCCTTTCCTGACAACTCTTCTAGCCTATAAGCACCATTTCCTAGACTTTCAACTATTCTGAATGGGCCAGCCCAGTTTGCTGCAAGTTGACCCTCTTTGGAGTCTTTTCTTGCATCATTTTGTATCTCAATACTAAGTCACCTTGCACATATTCTCTTGGCTGTAGCCTTGAGTTGTATTTCCGAGTTGCTTTTTGCTTGCATAACTCTTCCCTGATTCTTGCCTCATCTCGGACTTCTTCAACCATGTCAAGCTCAACTCAGACTTCTTCTTCATTCTTATTTTGGTCATGATGCTGCCTTCGGAAGGAAAGTTCGTCGAGCTCAACTGGAATCATTGCATTGGTTCCATAGGTCAGCCTAAACGGTGTTTCACCAGTCGATGACTGTGGTGAGCAATGGTAAGCCCAGAGGATGCTGGGTAATTCTTCGGCCCATGCTCCCTTTGATTGGCCTAACCTTTTCTTCAGCTCGTTCAAAATGACTTAGTTGGTTGCTTCTGCTTGGCCGTTGGATTGTGGGTGTTCAACTGAGGTGACCTTATGTTTGATTCCGAGGTTGGAGTAGAACTCTCCGAGCCCTTTATCAGTGAACTGCTTACCATTATCTGTGACAATTGCGTAAGGTAATCCGTGTCTGCATATGATGCTTTTCCACACAAATCCTGTACCTTTTTAGCTGTTATGGTGGTTAATGGTTCAGCTTCAATCCACTTAGCGAAGTAATCAACCCCTACAAGCAAAAACTTGACTTGACCTGTAGCCATCGGGAAGGGGCCGACTATATCCATCCCCCACATAGTAAAAGGCCATGGCGAGAACATGGAATGAAGCTCTTCACCTGGAACTCGCGCTACATTGGTGAACTTCTGACAAGGCTCACACTTATTAGTCCAGGCAGTACAGTCTGATCTCATGGTCGGCTAGTAAAACCCCGCTCGCAAGACCTGAGCTGCTAGAGATCGACCACCTGAATGCATTCCACAGATTCCTCGGTGCATCTCGTCCATTACGTACTCGGACTGCTCCTTTGCTATGCACTTTAGTAGCAGCATGGAGAATCCTCTTCTGTACAGCTCTCCATCTCGGATGGTGTAATGGCAATATTTTAGACGAATTTTCCTCTTCTCCTTAGGATCATTGGGCAATTTGTCAGAGGCTAAATATTCCCAAATTGGTGTCATCCAGCCGCGATCATAGTGCTCGGTCATTATCACCTCGGCACTTTTAATGCTCAGTTCGAGGAAATTCTCCTAAATGAAAGTTCTTAGCTGGCCAGCTTTCTTGGTGCTAGCCAACTTAGACAACAAATCTACCCTGGAATTTTCCTCCCGAGGTATATGCTCAATAGTAAAATTATCAAATTCATAAATAAGACTATTAACTTTGCATAGATACTTGGTTAGTTGGGGATCCTTTGTTTGATAATCACCCGAGACTTGTCCTGTTACAAGTTGTGAGTCACTTCGGCATTTTAATTCTTTAACTCCAACCTCTTTAGCTAGTATCAGTCCTGCAATAAGGGCTTCATATTCTGCTTGGTTGTTTGAAGTAGTAAACCCAAACTTTAAAGATTGTTCCAGGACCTTCAAGAATTATTCCAGCTCCGCTTCCCTTTAAGTTAGATCAACCATCAACATATAGAAGCCAAATGAAGGATCCTGACCTCGTCTTAGAAGAGAGCTCGACAATGAAGTCGGAGAGGCATTGTGCTTTCATCGGCCTCCTCGGCTCATATTGCAAATCGAACTCTGACAATTCTACTGACCAAGCTATCATTCGTCCGGCTAGATCGGGTTTCCTGAGCACCTGCTTTATTGGATGATCTGTTTTGACTATAACTTGTTGTGACTGGAAGTAAGGTCGTAACCTCCGAGCTGCCATGATTAAGGCGAGGGCTAGTTTTTCAATTACTTCATACCATGTTTATGCATCTTTCAGAATTCTACTAACGTAATACACCGGCATCTGTTGTTTTTCTTCCTCCTAGATGATCACTGCACTGATTGCATAATCATTGACAGGCAGATACAAGTACAGATCTTTGCCGAGCTGTGGCCTAGTTAGGATCGGGGGAGAGGCTAGAAAAAGTTTTAGATCTTCAAAGGCTTTCTCATACTCCTCGATCCAGGTGAACTCTCTTGGTCTTTTCAAAAGCTGGAAGAAGGGTTTTGCTTTTTCTGCGGATTTTGGGAGAAAGCGGGATAGAGAAGTGGTCGCACTGTCGCGCACGCGCCAAAAAGGACGAGCGGGTTTTAAAACTGTAGTTTAGGGCGACAACTCGGATGTCGTCTCTCAAGGACTCTTAAAGTGTTATTTTTCACAAAAATCAGTTTTGGGGGGTTTGGTTTGGATGCAAATAAGTAAGAAGCAAAACAGAGCAATTAAAAACAGGGCAGTTTAAAGAGATTATCAAATAGCAAACAACGATTAATCTACTGTTCTCGAATTCCCAACTATCCTTGGTTCATGTAATTCCAAGCCCTAAGCAGATTCTAATCCCCTTTCAGTTGTAGCAACAACTAACAACGTAATCGCTACTACGGACATATGTTCCTATTCCCGAAATAACAAACGGGGTTAAGCTCTCATGAACAAACGAACATGAATGAACACACGCGAAATAACAAACGCGATTAAGTATAGGAAAATAACATCACTGAAACAAATCAATACAATACTACACACTCCTGAAATAACAAACAGAAATGTATAATATGGTATTGAAAAGGGAGAAGCAATTAAAATAGGGATTTACAAAACCTCAAGTATATGGAATTCTCATACAGTAGATTAATCCTAGAAACTTAGTTCTCCATGGCAAAAACGAAAACACACAGAGAAAAAAATGTAAACATAACAATGGAGAAGCAAAAGTCTCTACAATCTGTTCAGACAGCCTTTTATACTATTCAGAATTTTAGCCCACTCGCGAGGCGAAGCCAATCTCGCGACGCGAATCTTGTGAACAGTCTGCAACCTTTGGTATTCTCGCGAGGCGAACAAACCTTCGCGAGGCGAGGAACTGAAGAGTCTTCTTATTACGCCCGTTATGAATATCAGGGGCCAACCGTGATGCTTTCTGACTTCCAGACTCGCGAGGCGAAGGGATGATCGCGAGGCGAGACTCTTCAACTTCAAAACTGCCACAGCCGTGACCTTCAACACGGGCAAGCCGTGATCGTCTCTGACTTTTCAGGGTTGGATGACTCGCGGGGCGAAACATTGTTCGCGGGGCGAACCAGAGACCTTGCATTTTCTTGGAACAGTCAGCCTTCAGGGTCGCGAGGCGAAGAGAGGTTCGCGGGGCGAATCCCCTGTTTCTTTATTTCCTCAACTTCTACTTAACCTGAAAACAAATACACAGCTATAAGTGTATTATTTTACTCAAAACTGGCTAAATTAACCTAAAACTACTTTATAGACTCAAAACCTTGCTTGAGGACAATCTAATCTAATTTGGGTGAAAATAGGATATAATTTGCACAAAACCCTGGTCATACTAGCCATAAAACTAGATGAGCCAGAGGCTGATCAAGAAGCTAATCGGCCAGCTAACCTCTGAATTTCTTTCACATTCTGAGGGCTCCGCATTTCAATGACAGCTTTGCACTTATCAGGATTAGCTTCAATTCCTCTATGTGTTAGCATATATCCTAAGAACTTTCCTCCTTGTACACCAAAGGAGCATTTTTCTGGATTTAACCTCATGTTGTACTCTCTGAGTTGGCTAAAAATTTCTTCGAGGTCGATTGAGTGTTGCTTTGGGTTATCAGACTTTACCACCATATCATCAACATATAGTTCTAGGTTCTTTCCGATCTGGTTGACAAAGACTTTGTCCATAAGCCTTTGATATGTTGCACCAGCATTTTTTAAACCGAGAGGCATTACTCAGAGCGATGAGTTTGCTCCATCGGTCATAAATGTCGGTTTTTCTTCATCGGGTGGATACATCCTTATCTCGGTTATAACCTGAATATGCTCCAAGAAGGACAAAACTCTAGCACTCAAGCTCCGTCTACCAATCTGTCAATGTTGGGAAGAGGATAAGAATCCTTTGGACACGCTTTGTTGAGATCGTGTAGTCGGTGCACATTCTCCACTTACCAATGGCCTTTCTAACTAACACCACATTGGCTAGACAAGTAGTGCATTTCATTTCTCTGATGAAATTCGCTTTGACCAGTTTGGCAGTCTCCTCGGCTACTGCTTGGAGCCTTTATTCGTCAAGTTTTCTTTTTCTCTGAGCTACAGGCTTGGCTTCGGGACATATGGATGGCTTATGGCACAGAAAATTGGGGTCTTTGCCAGTCATATCCGATGTCTTCCAAGCAAACAAATCGACATTATTTTTTAAAATCGCTTGAATCTGTTGTTTGAGCGAGGGGTCGAGCTGACTGCCGACCTTGGTGCACTGTTCAACTTGGGCTCCCAGTTGGAAATTCTCTAAAGACTCTGTTGGTTCGGCTCTGTACTCGTACATCTCCATCCTTGGATCTAGTTCAAACATGCTGACCGAGCTTACTGAGGTAACCGAACTGGCCGAGCTCACCACTTCCGCTTTATCATTTTCGGCATTCTTTGCGTTGTTCTGGTTTCGGGTAACCTTCAGACCATCCACATAGCATTGCCTGGCCATCCTTTGGTCAGCTCGGACAACGACTATCTCTTCAGACTCGACTGGGAACTTCATTGTGAGGTGTGGGGCAGAGACAATCGCTCCGAGTTCATTCAACGTCGGTCTTCCAATAAGGATGTTGTACGACGAGCTAACATCCACAATAACATATATGACTGATATGGTCCGGGAGAGTTTTCCCTCTCCAAATTTTGTTAATAGGTCTATATAACCTCGGGTTTTTACTTGCTCTCCAACGAACCCTACTAGCTTGTCTTCCTGCTCTTTTTCAACTTTTCTGGAATTCCAAGTTTTTTGAAGGTCGCCGGGTATAAAATATCAGCCGAGCTTCCTTGATCAACAAGTGTTCGTTTGACTGAGAAGTTAACTAATTCGACCGTTATTACCATTAGGTCATCTTGATTTGGATCCAACCCTTGGAAGTCATCATATGAGAAAGTTATGGGAGGTCTTGTACTTGTAGGTTTTCCAGACATCGTGTTTACAGATCGGATGGCTTTTACTTGATGCTGTTGACCTGAACTCGTTGTTCCTCCACCTGTAAATCCTCCTGAGATTGTATTGATGACCCCTCTGACTCCGCCTTCTATTTATTCATTAGGATCCCTCTGATTGTTCACCCAACCTTCGTTATGATTATTCCCCTGCTGGTTTGTATCTCGGTTACGATTGTCATAACCATGTCTCCCTCATCGTCGACTAGCTCGTCTGCCTCCATTATCATCTCGGCGAACGAACCGGTCAAGACGGTCTGCTTGTATCAAGTCCTCAATTTTTTCCTGGGATGTTTTACAATCTTCAGTGGAGTGACCATAGTTTTGATGCCATTTGCACTCTTTTCTTCTGTCTGCATTGGCCAGAGTTTTAGACGGTCGAGGTAAGGTGAGTAACTCGGCGTTGCACACCTCCTGGAGAATGGTTGCCTGAGATCGGTTTAGCGGTGTATAAGACTGGTACCTGGGTTGCCTCTCCGAGAACCCCCTTTCATTGGTCTTTTGGGCCCTTTGTGGATTAGTCTCCCTATCTCTTTCTCAACTTAAACGAGCTCTTGTCTTCAAAACCTCTTCCTCTCCTTTTGGATTCTACAATCTCTTCCGAGTTCATGAAACCTGTGGCTTTTTCCTACAACTATTCAAAATCTCTCGGCGGTTTCCGAGATAAATACTCAAAGAATGACCCTGACTTCAAACCGCCCATGACGGTATGTAGACAGAGTTCTGAGCTTATATTGGGAATTAAAATTTGTTTGGCACTAAAACGAGCCATATAATCTCTAAGTGATTCATTCTTTTCTTATTTAAAATTCACCAGCGAGACCGAGTGCCTTTTATGCTTTCAGCTCGCTGCGAATTGTGCAGTGAACTTAGTTACAAGCACATCAAAGGAATCAATTGACCGAGGTGGAAGATTCGTAAGCCAGGTTAAGGCACGGCCTTGCAAAGTAGTTGGAAAATTTTTGCACATGACGGCTTCCGAATTGGTCACCAAGTAAACAGAAGAAATAAAGGATTCTACGTGCTCGGTTGGGTCAGTGGTGCCATTGAATTTATCAATGTTAACAGGCTTAAAATATCTAGGCATGATTACCTCATCGATGTCATCCGTGAACGGCAACCTCGGTCGTCAGTCTGTTACCCTTTCTTTCTGGACAATCCTTTCTGCACGAGATTTAACTCCTAAACTCTCTGGGCGAGGTTTGGTCTTGGACGGTCGGCTCGTATCATGATGAGAAGGCACGTACGATGGATCCTTTTGGCTACCCTCGGGTGAGGATTGCTCTCCCTCGAAAGGCATCACTGTTCTTTCTCTTTTATGAGCTCTTAACAGCCTTTGATTCTGAGCATGTATCTCCTCGTTCTCCTCACACAGCTGCCTTAATTGTGCCATAACCTCTCCCAGCTGAGGTTTATCTTCATTGATGGGTGGGGGCGGGGGATTGTCACGGTTCTGGCTCGTGTTTGAAGCCTCATGATCTACATGGTTCATGTTATTCGCCCCTCCCCTCGGTCCATTCCGTGTAGTCTCCATCAAGCTTTCTTATGGAACCGGGGAAAGTTTTTCATCGGCCCCACGGTGAGCACCAAATGTTCCTGTCGAGATCCGACTTGCCGGAATCTCGCCCTAGAACGTCTAACCAAGAGTGAACACCGGGGTTGTTTTAGATTATGGCTTGACAGAATATTGTATTATGGTCCTATGTATCCCAATAGGAATCAAAGCCAGACGTAGTTCTTGGTTCAACCCTTGGTCATATAGTGATTTCGATCCCCTAATCATGTTTCTGATGAATACCAGTGAGCAAGGACTCTTAAATAGTCTCTTGGTCGAGCTAGTTTCTCTAATACGCTTAAGGGAGATTCACCTGGGTTTGTCAAAAAGCGAGTCTCTCTTTTGGGTTCTCCTCCTTTTATAAAAGGATCCCCATATCTTTAAGAGATCTGGATTCATCTCCTCTTATCTCTTAAATCTTCTTTGAGATATGATTTCCTCAATTTGAGAGATTTATCTCTTCTAACCAGATAATGTTATTTTAGATAACATCAGGATCATTAAAGATAATATAAATATCTTATATTTCTCACCTTTATCGGATCGGGTATCCAAGCTCGGTTATCGGGTTTTACTCATCGGCCAGTACACACTTGAAACGGGACAAAGTATAAATAAATATGAATAAGAGTGAGCATTGAAATATCTCATATTTCAATATAAAATAAATATATATACAATACCTACCTATTAGATTTGAATTATATAAATAATCGAGTTGAAAAAGAACAAAAAATCTAATAGTACATTCAAATTCAATGCTATACTTATATACTAGCATAGATAACACTTTATTAAAGGCAATCAAATCCAAGGTTTAGGCCACCATAAATACAATTCACATTTTTTATCTAAGTATCATTCGACCTGATAGGTGATAGAATAATCTCTTATTAGCCACCTTTTTTTGAAGCAATGCGCCTAGCGTGATTTATTGATAATTAAGGAAGCAATACAATGTAGCACTTGATAGTAATCATGGTGACTAGCTGTGAATAAAGTTGCTCTAGCAAATTAATGGGCTACTTTATTCGCTTGTCTCCTAACAAATCTTACACCTAAGTTTGAAAAATATAGTAAAAGTTCATGACAAGCTCTAATAATAACTCCAAACTCAGTTGTCATTTTTAGGAGCTTTTAAATTATTGACCACAACTTGACAATCAAGCTCAAATAAGACATTCTGGAAATTCAAGTCTTTGACCCAATTCAATGCTTTAAGCAAATCCAAAGCTTCACCTTCAGGAACTGGGAGTAAGGAAGGGACCCATTCATTTCTAGGCAAAACAAAGTTACCAAGCTCATCCCTTATACACATCCCAAAACTAGTTCTTCCAAGGTCCTCAAAAAAACTAGCATCAACATTGCACTTTAAACAATTAGAACTGGGAGTTTCCCAAGAGACTATGTTAGAGTCAGATAAAGGAGATGGGGAGCCTGTTGGAGCCATCTCATTCACAAGTTTCCAGTCCATAAAATAAGAAAAAGCTTTTTGATTAATGCTAGTGGTTGATTGGTATTGTGCCAAAGCTTCTCATTCCTGCCAAATCACAACCTCCACAAGGTCATCACAAACTTCACTTTATTATCAGGAGAGAGAGTTGTTATCAAAGTGAATCAAAGTTCAATAAAGGATTGCGCCTGATATATTAAAGGGAGAATAAATTGCCAAAGTTGGTTTTGAGTCCAAGTTGCCACACTGACCCCACAAATCAACAACACATGCCAAATATTCTCAATTTCATTCTCACACACTACGCAAAAATGAGGACAGTGGACACCTTTTTGTTGGAGGTGTGATCTTGTGGGAAGAATGTCTCTACAAGCCCTCCAAACAAGCAACTTTATTCTACTAGGAACCTTCAAGTTCCAGATTAAATTCCAAGCACCATCCACCTTATACATAGAGCAATCTACCAATCTAGTAATAGCAAGGTGGCAACCAGATTGAACAGAGAAAATACCATCCTTGGTTGCACCCCAAATTAGCTTGTCGTCTCTCACAGTTTCATTAAGAGGAGTCTTTGCATTGGTATTTACTATATCAACTGGAAAAAGGCTTCTAATATGAGGTTCATTCCATCTTTTAGGCCCTTGGAGCATCAAATTTGCAAGCCTAAGGTGATGGCCTTCAAGTCCCACAGTTTGTGGACACTGCAAACACTCTCCATTGCGCAGCCATGGTGAGTTCCAAAGAGGGATGATTGAACTGGAACCAATACTCCATCTAAGACCTTGTTGTAAGAGTGGTTTAGAAGTCCAAATACCCCTCCAAGCATAAGAATGATTATGGCCTAATGTAGCTTCCAAAAAAGAGCCTTGTGAAAAATATTTAGCTTTGAAGACTTTTGTCACATGAGCGTCAGGATTACAAATAAATTTCCAAGCTTGCTTCCCCAACATAGTTAAATTGAAAGCATACATATTCTGGAAACCAAGACCACCCATATATTTAGGAACTGAAATTTTACCCCAAGATAACCACCTAATACCTTTTGAATCTTGAATTTTTGAGCCCTATCAAAACAAATTAAGCATTTTTTGGATTTCATCACCGAGGGTAGGAGGAATAAGATACATGCTCATACAGTACGAAGGAATAGCCTGGGCTATATATTTAATTAGGACTTCCCTCCTAGCCATAGATAAAGTTTTCCCCTTCCAAGAGCTCACCTTCTTCCAGATTCTATCTTTAACATAATTAAAGACTTCTTTTTTATTTCTACCAATGAAAGAAGGGAGGCCTAAATATTTACCTCCATGAATACGACTTTGGACTCCAATAATGCTAGCCAATTCATTTGAACGCTGGGTGGAAACATTGTTACTGAAAAAGAGAGCCGACTTCTCCAAATAAATTGCTTGCCCTGAGGCCAACTCATAAGTGTGAAGAATCTCACGGACTCTAGAAAACTCCCGCTCATCTGCTCTGAAGAATAAGAAGCTGTCATCAGCAAACAACAGATGGGTGATAATTGGAGCTCTCCTACAAATTTTGATCCCATGAAGCTGCACATTCCTCACCTCGTTCTTGATCAAGACAGAAAGGCCCTCGATACACAGAATATAAAGATAAGGTGAGAGAGGATCACCCTGCCTGAGGCCACGCTTGGGAGTAATCAGACACTGTTTCCTCAGTATTCATTAACACAGAATAATGAACCGAGGACACACACATCAACATCCACCTAACCCACTGCTCCGCAAGCCCATTTTAGACATGATATCCCTCAAATAAGACCAGCTAACACGATCATATGCCACATTGATGTCAAGTTTTAAAGCCGCATCACCCTTGTTACCTTTAGTTTTACATTTCATGTAGTGAAGCAGTTCAGTAGCGATCAAAGCATTATCCACAATAAATCTCCCCTTCACAAAAGCGGATTGCTCTTCTGAGACACACTTAGAAATAACTCTGGCCAGTTTGTTTGCAAGAGTCTTGGAGAGAATTTTGTAGATGATGTTGCACAAAGAAATAGGCCTTAAATCCTTCATTGTTCCTGAGTTTTTGGAATAAGAACTGTATTTGTTTCATTGATTTCCATAGGAAGCACACTCTCAGCTAGCCAGTGCCTGTAAGCTGTAACAATATCATTACCACAATGGTTCCAAAATATCTGGTAAAAAGCCGCATTTACGCCATCCGGACCTAGAGACTTATCCGGATGCATATCAAGAGTAGCCTGCTTAAATTTTTCATCCAGTAAGGGCGCTAGCAATAGGTCATTGTCCTCATCATTCAATTTCTGCGGAACTAAATTGATAACAGCAACAACTTCATTATTACTAGATGCAAACAATTTTGAAAAATATTTTTTTGCAAGACAACATAATCCTCTTTAAGTATTGACAGTATTACCATTACTATCCACAAGATCTTCCACTGTATTAACCTTCCTTCTAGACGATGCTACAGCATGAAAAAATTTGGTGTTGGCATCACCATCCTTAAGCCAATGAGCCTTTGTCCTTTGACTCGAATAAATCTCTTCCCAAACAAAAAGGTTTGAAAGCCTAGTACGAAGAGCATTGAAATGATTTATAGAGGCTCTATCAGTTAACCTCCTTATGTTGGCCATCTTCCTTTTGCGATTTGCAATTTCCACCCGAAAATTAGGAACAAGGCCGTAGCTCCACTCTTGAAGATCCTGGGCACAACTTGAATTTTTTTTAGTAATAGAATAAGAACTAGCCAAGGACCAACTACCTGAGACTACATCTTCAATACCATGCTCATGTAACCAAAGGTTCTCAAACTTAAAGTGCTTTGTAAATACCTGGTGGCGACGACTTTGAGTTGATAAGAGATTAGTACTGTGATCAAACACTGCAACAATAAGATTACTCAGCTCAGCCTCTGGAAAAAGGTCCCACCAACTAGGAGTAACCATAGCCCTATCAAGCCTCTCTTCCACTGCGTCTTCAAAACCTTTCCTCTTGGACCATGTAAAAGGGTACCCATCAAGAGAAATATCAGTTAAATTGCAATCCACTACTGTGTTTCTGAAACCTGTGATAAGCCATTGAGGTCTTTCTATTCTTCCCCGCTTCTCATCATTTGCAAGCAAGTCGTTGAAATCTCCAATGATGCACCAAGGATGGTTTGACAAATCCGCTAGGTTCCTTAGGATCTTCCAGGACTCACGTCTTCTAGTAGTTTCGGGGCAGCCATAAAAACCTGTAAGTCTCCATTTGACAAAATTCACTTCTTCCACTTCAAGATTAATAAAATGTTGCCCATAGCTAACAATTTGGGCATCAACATCATCCTTCCAAAGAACAACTAACCCATCACTCCTCCCTTCTCTATCAACACTGAAACAAGATGAAAAACCAAGCATCCTCCTCACTTATTCTATTTTGGATTTTTGCACTAGTGTCTCATAAAGAAAAATTAAGTCAGGTTTGTGAGATCGGGTAATATCTTTTAGAGCAAGAACTACTCGCGGGTTACTCATCCCCCGACAGTTCCAACTTAGGATGATCATGGTTCCCGGTGGCCCTGGGAACCAGAGCCCGCCGTTAAAAAAAATACATAATAGGAATATCAGTATCAAGTGAAACTCCTTGGCCTTCCATACTCTCACCTCCCCCCCCCCCCCAATTTTCAGTTTGCACCCCCCTCTGCATGGGTATGCATCACGTACACTGCTGCTTCACGTTTCCTTTTCTTTTCCAACTCATCAATATCACTCGTAATTGTATTATTATCAGCATCTTTTTGAATTGATATGATTTGCGCATCATATCCTCTAGCATCCTCCATGATTCTCTCACCATTATGGCCAGTATAATTATCATAACGGCTGCCACCCCGAAAATCCGTTGCAGCCATATTTGTAGCATGATAATTATTCTGGTTTGATTGCCTTCCTTGATTTCCGGGATTCGGAGTTACTCCCCCAGCTCGTGAAAAATCCGGCACCAACTCCTCGCCATTATCATCCCGCAGAAACCTACATCCGTCGCTCTCCCCCGGCCTCCTCCTCTCTACCTTCAACTTCGGCCCCCAACCTCTAACGCCATTGTCTCCCTCCATGAGAAAAATCTTCTCGCACGAACTATCAGCATGACCAAGGAGACCACAAAGATAACAGAACACTGTGAGCCTCTCATATTGGAATTTGACAATTTTAATCTCGCCACCCTCCTGCCTGATCTTATTCCCCCGCTTCAACGGCTTCCTAACATCTATACTTACTCGGATTCTCATAAACGATCTCCAGAAGTTCGAGGTATTTTTAGTATCATACTCCAGGAATGTACCAATGTAGTCGCCAAGTCCTTTGCCCACTTCTTCATTCATTAGGCCAATCGGTAACCCATGAACTTGTATCCAAAAGGGGACATTGAACAGAGGCACCTGTGCTGGAATATCATCTGCCCCAACCTTGTTCAGAATTAACAAGTGTCCATCAAAACTCCATGGCCCTCCATTCATCACCTTCTGTATATCTATCTTATGGAAAAATTGAAAGAGATAGATTCCAGTCTCAAGCTCCTTGACCGCAACTCCCTTCCCCGGCTCTCACACTGTTGGCATTCGCTCCCGCATCATATGAAACATCACTTTTTTTCGTGAGGAACCTCCCCACCAAGCATATACCCGGATCAGCTTTCCTCCCCGAACCTCCTTGTCCTTTGAACGTAAGGACTACCTCTTCATCATCACTCAAGCTCAAATTCTCCAACCCCGCCATGTCTCCTTGCCTTCATCGTAAACGATTGCCCTAGTAGGCTAAAGCTTTTCACAGAGTCTCGAAAGAAAAAACCAATATCTTCTCATAGAGTATATCACATATGTTTAACCGAAGACTATTCAACTAACCAAGAAATTTTATGGAGTATATCACTTTAATTTCATTGGCCTGTATAATCAGCACAGCGGAACATATTCAAAATTGCTTTTTATTTGGGCCCTAGGCACTGCCTAAATAAATTGAACTGAATAAAATGTTCAACCTAAACGAGAAAAAGAAATCGAGACCAAAGAAATTTGAGGTTCATCCAAGTAACAACACGACTCAAACAATATAAGGGTCTGTTTGGTTTGTTTTTAGTTTCATGTTTTTATTTCCTAATTTTGAAGATAACTACAACTAAAATAATTATAAAAGTGTCACGTTGTTTTCATTCTGTTTCTTGTTCGCAAAGATTTGTACAGGAAACAATGAAAATAAGTTGTTTTCAGTGTTTCCTATATAAATATTTGGAAACAATAAACAAATTGAAAACAAAGTGACACTTTTATAATTATTTTAGTTATAATTACCTTTGAAATCAGGAAATAAAAACAGGAAACGGAAAATAAACTAAATAGGCTTAACTTATTCTGAACTTTGTTTTATGCACATGTTTTGTCCTAAACAGAACAACCATCTATTGTGCAACATCATTCAAACGGGCCGAAAAATGAAGGATTGGGTTGGGTTTTACTTTGTGGTGCTTTTTTGAAGTTAGGGATATAAAAATGGGCGAAGCCAATAAATCATCCAGAATAATCATATTAAAATTAAGGGTTGGGCTAGTATTTTTATTATTTTGAGCATAAAATAAAAAAACTCAAAAGGCTCATGTTGGATGAGAAAACATATAATTAAGCAACCTAGCAACTGGGACTCCATCGTTCTTTATATATCCCAACTAATTACTGACTTGCGCACAGGCCTATACTTTAACTAATCATCGATGAATATATTGTTATTTCTCCACTTTATACTTTTACTCATTCGGGAGGAATTTATCCCAACATCTTGGCATGAAACATGGAGAATATATCCTAGCAAATGACATTTATAATAATGGAACACAAGTTTGCATAACAACTCGTAGCATGACCTTAAATTCACCTCTACCTCGTTGCGCATATAATTCAAACAGCGCTTAAAGTGTTGAAGGAATTTATACAGACTATCTCTGGATCGAACATACTTCCCGATCTGCCCCCACAACGGGACATGGTCCTTTATCTTTATTAATTAACCAACAAAAGAAAACGTTTATAATGTTGAAGTTCAATTTTGGTTGTATTGAGTTTTATACTTCCATATAAATTATATATATATATATATATATATATATATATATATATATATATATATATAACGTAAAATAAATAGTATAATGTGTTAAGTGCACAAATAAAAATCATGTAATAAATAATAGAATAAAACTCCTTGTTTTTTTATATCCTTCAAGTGTGTATAATATTGGACCATGAATTTTATTTGTTACGCGCATATGGAGTGCATGAAAATTTTTACTGTGAAGAGAATAGAAGATCATGAGATTGTTGTCTTATGTCTAATGACTTAGAAACCACTTTAGAAATTCCAAGCCGCACAATGCTTGATAATCTTATAAATTATGTGATTTTCATGTGTTTATTGGATCGATTTTTAATTTTTATTGTGCTAATTGATTAAGTTTTATCTTTAAGTTTAAGTAATTTATTTATTAATAAAATTTTGCATATTTTAAGTTTAATTTTATATTTTTATAGCTTATTTAATAATATTCTTACTTGTTTGTATTTGTATGAAATAATAAATATGAGATGAAAGTATGTAGAGATAAATTTTAATGAGAAGTTTTGAAAGTCCATTTGAAGATATTGCGAGACAACAAAAGAAGGCCCACGTAAAGCAAGCAAACGATGCTTCTGGGCAATTATTAAAAGACCAATCCTAATTGGATTGACATTGGAAAGAAAGGAAACAATTGAAGGGCCCATTTGAGGAAGATACTGACGTGATGGCCTTGAAGGAGAATGAAAATCCAAGTAATAGAAAAACAGAAATGATTTTTTTACACCAGATTTGGACAACTATATGCAACAACCGTGTCTATGAACAGTATTTCGGGTTTTTTTATTTTTAATATTATTTTTTTAATAAAATATTTAGCTTTTTTTAGTATTAACATTTTTGGTTAATTACTTATAAATATTTGGTTAATCACGTATAAAAATTTGGCTAATTCAGTTCATTATATGGTTAATGGGTCATCCTGAAGCTTACAATCATTTTCCACAACAATGTAAATATATGGTTAATCACGTGCAAATATTTGGTTAATGCAGTTCATTATATGGTTAATAAGTTACCCTAAAGCTTATAATAGTTTTCCACAACCGGTGAAAATATTTGCACGTGATTAACCATATATTGAACTACATTAATCAAATATTTGCACGTGATTAACCAAATATTTACATGTTTGTGGAAAATAATTGTAAACTTCAAGATGACTCATTAACCACATAATGAACTGAATTAACCAAATATTTACATGGTTGTGGAAAATGATTTTTAAAAAAGCTAAATATTTAAAAAAATACAGAAAATTGCACTGTTCATTATGAAAATGTCACTGCACAGTGCTTAAAATTACAAAAATGTCACTGCCAAGTACAGTTGTCCATTGGGTTGTCTATATGGGTTCTCAAAATAACATAATGATAAAAAAAAATAGAAGGGAAGGTTTGGAAAAAAAAAGAAGGGAAAAAAAACGTAAGAATTGAAAGAATGGAAGGCGCCTCTGTATATGCTTGGCTCTTTGGTCTTCATTTTTATAGAGTTTCCTCCTTACTTTATCTCTATTTTATTTTATTTTAGGGTTTAATATATCTAACTAAATTCTTTTTTGTTACGGTTTTGATATAATCATTTTATGATGATGTTTTATTAAATCTTTGAATATCTTATGAACAATTTGTTTTGTTGACATGATATTTATTGTGCTTAATGACATTTGAATGTTTGGTCATCATTCTTATGTTTTGAGAGTTCATTTATATGCTAGGAATAATGATACGTGGACTTGTCCTTTGTAAGCATCACTGTCAGGGACTTAGTTTTTATTAGATATGCATGGCTATTGTAAAATCAGAAAAAAAAACTTTGTTTCTGTTATAGCTTTGTGCAGGGTTCATTTCTTTTTTGGTGGAATTTGGTCCAGTTATGTATAATGCTTTTCCTTAATTGGTTTGCATTGTAAATGGGTAAAGAGTACCATTCGTACTCTCCTACTAATATAACTTTTGGCTTATAAAAAAAAAAAAAGTTGAGTTTATCTAGGAATAGGTAACTTGATTAATGTAGGCCTTTCACAAACTCCATAGAGCTTTTATCATCATGTTTCCTTAATTAGACCTAAGAAATTAGGGTAATTAGTGAGGTTTGATAGAATTGATTCACTAAGGAATTATGTTTCAATTAATTAAAGAAATTTGTCATTCAACATACCAATTGGGATTGGGATAATTAGATATCCGGTAATTCATAGGATTCATTGTCTATGAAGATTCCGGATTCATAATATGGGTGAATCAAATCTCTAGTGCTTTTATTTCTATTTTTATCTTCTTAATATTTTTCTAATTATCTCAACAAAAATTCCAAAAATATTTTATTTATTTTATTTTATTTTATTTCTTGAACTCTCTTCATACCAAAATTAAGTTTAAATAGTCATTTAGCTTGTGAATTGGTACTCGGTAAGTTTAAATAGTCATTTAGCTTGTGATGAATTGGTACTTGGTAACTAGTCCCTATAGATAATATCTTGTTCTCACAATTTTTATTACTTGCAACAACCCGATACACTTGTCGTGGTCATCATTAAGGCTAATGTTGATGAACATCGAATGTTCTTCCTTCCTTGTGTTTTAATTGAATTCGACTTCCCTCGAGATGTTAAAAAATTTTACACATCAATTGCTAAGAGAGTTTTGGAGTTCTTACTTGTTCGACTAAGTAAAATTTATGTATATTCCTATGTCCTAACGAAGGTAGGCATTTATATTTAAGAGTGACAAATGAAGAACAATGTACTGTTTGGATGAGAAAAACTAAGAAAAGTGCTTGACTTCAAGAATTGATTGTAGGACATCACTTGTTTCAAAAGCATGGCAGAGAACTAAATGGGTTGTAAATACTTTAATAATGTTCATAATCTTATCATGGTCAACCAGAGTTCACGTTTGGTGAACTTAATCAAGAGCTTGCGGCTATTATGGCAGCATCGGACGAGACGGATAGCATCACTATACTTACTGTCTCAGCTGTACCTCTCACACAAGCCGTGGAACCGCTTCCTCCGTTCGCACGTGTGCTAGTAGCAATAGTGGAGGGTCAGTCTCTTAGTAGGAGAAGACAACGTCTGGAACAACATAATTTCTACACACCGCCTATGCCGGCACGTGGAGAAGGATATTATTATGCACCCACACAGGGTCATGACTTTTCACAGGAACCCCCTCCAACGTATTTTCATACTGACATGGCAGGACCATCGTCCATGCCTGCCCATTCCTCATCGTCCATGCATACCCATTCCCATATTGATCCAAATTCACCCAATTTGTTCTTCACACCACCCGCATATCACCCAACTGCTAACACACCAGGAGCACCCAATCCCATGATTGAGCAAATACAAAACACCCCAATATACTCTCCTGGATACGTTGGTGTGGGTATTGACTTGAACGTCGACTTCTCCGCAGTTTTAGACTCTAGCTCAGCAAGTGAAGAGCCAATTCAAGTTGAGCCCAATGTCAGAACACCCCAATATACTCGCCTGGCGCCTAAGCTTTTGCCTTTTTTTTTTAAATAGGGGTAGGCGTCAATCTGACCGGCGTCTTTGATCCGTCAGAGTAAAAAAAAAAGATGTCACGTGTCCAAAAGAATCCTCATTGATAAATAGTTTCAGAATAACCCAAAACTGGTAAATAATTTCTACAATGAACCAAATTTAATCAAAAAGCGATAGATAGATAGATGATAAAGTTTTTTTAATAAATTTTTTGGAGACATCATTACATTTGATACAACATATATATATATATATATATATATAACAAGTACAATATGTCATTTATATCTTTTACTGGATTGAATCATCATTGTCAATCTATCTTATTCGATTGTGCTTTGTTGCAAAGATGTGACAGTGAAGTCTTTTGTGAATCATATATTTAACAAAGTTCCTTGAAAAGATTTATATATTTCTTCTTTAATCGCAGGCATATATTCTTTAAGAAAGTTCCTTGAAAAGATATATGTTATTCTATCCCATCAGAGGACTGTCCATGTAATTACCAAGTTGACCACCTTCTATCTTGCTCCATCACTAAAGTTGGAGCAAGCTTGCTTCATGACCCAAAGTTATAAACCAGCCATTATGTTACAGTGGAATATACATATATAATTTGTCTTTTAGCGGTCAAAGTAATAGGTATGAATGTTTATTTTACTGTGTATTGACTAATTATACGACATGTTTAAAAATACCTTTACTGAAATGAAATCAGTGAATTAACTCTCAATTTCTCATCCCCAAATCCATCCCTAACATTTTCACTTCGACAAAACCTCAACCAGCTCCACCATCTTCACCATCTCGATGATCCCTGGGAACCCTTTGCCCCTAACCTAGCTCTGCCATCTTCACCATCGCGGACTGATCCCTGCGAACCCTTTGCCCCCAACCAGCTCCGCCATCCCTGGGAACCCTTTGCCCCTGACCCAGCTTCGCCATCTTAATTATAAACAGATTTGTGAATGAAAGTTCAAGTGGGACGTGCTTTCAATGAACTGGACTAGACAGATTAATAGGAATTGCCACAATGACTTTTGCTCCTCTGCCATGGTTCCGTTGGATGGGACACACTAATATCATGGGTTCAACCTCAAACCTCTGCTACACTTTTTTTTTTTATATATCTGCTACATTATTTAGCTGAACATAAAAACATACATTGTGATATATGGTCCAAATACGACATACGAAATACGAATGTATTTCAGCTGATATACAAAAATAATAGTTCAAATACAGTTAAATATATGTATTATATTAAGTTGACTATTATTATTAAGATGTTAAGTGAAACCACCCCCCATCGGATGATCAACAAGATTGCAACAGCAAAAGTGTTGGAACGTACCTATAAAGTTGCCTTAAAAGTTTAAACTAGTAGTTTGTTAAACCCATTTCAGCTTAAACGCAAGTCAACTTAAAGTCACGTCATTATCCCCACCTCTCGGAAGCTATAAACTAATTGTGGAACTCTAATTAGAAAACTATAGCTGTAAATAGTCACCTTTACTATATATAACATTCATATACCCCAATCACTCAAAATTACTCAATAACATGGTAACCTGTAGTCATGGAAACTAGATAATCTAAAAATAGGAAGGTATGCTCTGTAATATATACAGTCTAGCTAGCCTAATTTTTACTTTTAACACGCAGTTGAAAAATTGTTGCATCAAGGACAGCCTTTTGGCAAGCTTTATCCTAATATTCCTAACTAAGAGACACCTGAAAGAGAAAAGAATGAAAGTATTACCAATGTTTTGAGCGAAAACAACGGTGAGAAATGAACGCTTGAAAACGAATTTACCATTGATTCGCTGTCCTTAGAGTGCAGAGTGATTCCCCATCGAAGGAAAACAGCAAATTCCTTATTTCCCTCTCTTTTCTCTCCCATCCTATTTCCTACCCAAGCCTTCATGTCACGCCCTCCCTCGTCGTCCTCCTCCTGGACGACCACCACTACCACCCCTCCTCGTACTCGCCACATCTTTTCCTTCTTCTCTTGGATCAAAACCCTCAAACGTACCAAAACTTCTGATAAACTCTACAAGAAATACGTTAGATCTTACAAAGTCAAATAATATATCTATCATCCACCATAAAAAAGAAGCTATTATTTTATGCATTGCACCCTATTCAATCCTTATATAATAGGGTGCATTGCTATTGTTCTCTCATTATTCAACTTGTCAACCCTTCAAGTTCCATTCAATGTCTCACATCTTAGCACCATTCCAGCTCTTGGAACTCAATGTCATCTCTGCACAAGACTTGGCTCCGGTGGGTCGTTCCATGCGCACCTATCTTTGTGGCACTGGGTGCATCCCGATCAAAGCTTTCGACCAGGGTTGACACACAAGGCCACACCAACCCTACATGGAACGACAAATTTGTGTTTCGTGTGGATGAGGAGTTCCTTTATGCGGACACATCCGCGATCATGATTGAAATCTATGCCTTACATTGGTTCAAAGACATTCACGTTGGCACGGTTAGAGTCCTTGTTGGAAACCTCATCCCTCCACCTTCAAGGCCTTTTCATAACAACCACGCCCCTATGGGGATGCGGTTCGTGGCGCTACAGGTCCGGCGACCCTCTGGTAGGCCACAAGGGATCCTCAACATCGGCGTGGCGGTGCTGGACAGTTCCATGAGAAGCATGCCTCTCTACACGCTCAACTCCTCCGCGGTAGGGTACCGACACTTGATGGGAGAGAAAGATGCATACGAGAGTCACAACCACATTATGAGCCCTCAAGTTTTCGCTCCCCAGAAGCCGGAGTTGCGTCGAACAAAGAGCGACACCAGCTCTATGATAGGCTCTGAAGTCGTGGCTCGACAACAAAGAGCCATAGCCAACAAAGGGAAAGCAAATTCGGTGATTACAGCTTCAGATATCAGCAACAAGAGCAGCAACAACAATAAGAGAAAGAAGAAGAAAGAGAAAGGTAAGAAAGGGTCTAGGGCTTCAAGCTCTATCGTGAGTGGTGCTTCTGATGGAAAAGCCAAGAACCAAAAAGCAACGAGTTCTGTTCTTAGCGACTCAGCATTGCCTTGGAATAACAACAACGATATAAATAATAATAATGAAAAAGCAACCTCTACGGCAAGTGCTTCAGAAGTGCAAGTTGAACCGCCACCACTACCACTACAACCTAGTAACAACAATGATGATGACAATGAGGTTGTCCATGTTGATAACAAGAAGACTAGTTCGGGTTCTTCCATTAACACGATGTCTGAAGCTGCAACAAGCGACACTGGCATCAACACCAACAATACTGAGCAGGGACAAGTTCCCGTCACCAACATTGCCCATCATGTTGCTGCATCACCCAAACCACAGTTCCGTAACTCTCCGGCATCGCAGTTTCGTAACTCTCCGGCACCGCAATTTCGTAACTCTCCGGCACCGCAGTTTCATAACTCTCCGACACCACAACGGTTTCATAACTCTACGGTACCACAAATTCATAACTCTCCTAAACCAAAGTATCTCAAGTCTCCAGCGCCACAGTTTCACAACTCTCCAGCGGTGGTGCAACAGTTTCGGAACTCTCCAGCGCCCAAGTACCTTAACTCTCCGGCGATGCAGCAATTCAAGAACTCTTCAAAGCCGCAGTTTCGTAACTCTCCGCCGGTGGCGCCGCAGTTTCGGAACTCTCCGGCGGTTTCAAAGTTTAACCCTGCGGTGGGGTTCGGCGGTTCTCGTAGGGGTACCCCGTTGCACCCGCTAGGGAAGCTAAACGGTGCGTTTGAGTACAGCACTCCGCGCAGGTCCAACATGGGGAACGTGGTTCCTCCTGTTCTGACCGAATCGGAGTTGGGACCATCAGCCTCCGAGGTGGCGGCAGCGATAGCAAGGAAGCCGGTGTTCGACGAGGGGGAGAGTTCTACGGTGGGAGGGTGGAGCTTGGACGAGAGCGTTGAAGGGTTGCAGTCCAAATTGGAGCGGTGGCGGACGGAGTTGCCGCCTGTGATCGACCACGGCGAGGCCTCGAGCTTCCCGACGTCGAGCACTAAAACTAGCCGCCACTCACGGAGGCACACCAGTGGTGGAAATGGCTTGTTTTCTTGCTTTAGTAATATCTGTGGTGTTGAATGCTCCATTGTCTGCGGTGGTCCTAAAGCCAACAAGAATCGGCGTCGCCGCACTCCGTCGGTGGAAAATGCCAGCTTTCTGTGACCTTACCACCACTGCTTCTGCCACTAACTGAGATCCGAGAAGATGAAGAATCACATATATATATATATATATATATATATATATATATATATATATATATCAGGTTGGGTTGGATGGTGGAATATGAACATCCAACGTGAAGATCATAGGAAATGAGGGAAATGGATGACAATTTACTTTTATTCATTATTTGTTAAACTATTTTTGGTACTCTTTTGTTGTTCTAATGCATGTAATCAGTTTCACTTTCAAATTATCTGAAATGGCTGGGATACCACGTTACAACAGAAGGTATACACTAATACACATATACATTATATTTATATATATATATATATATCTTTATTTTCCTATAGTTGTAGAATGTGTTAATTGTTAGATATATTACATTGCTTTTTTATGAGTGATATATGGTTAAAGGGTTATATTTTGTATGTTACTTATCAATTATTAGTTGTCGCTTTGTAAAAGTCTATGTTAATTAAGAGTTGACAAAACCAGGTTTCAATTAAGATGAGGTCTTGGTGAAGCAAGATCTAGTTAATAACTAGTTAGATTTCATAATTTTTGAGAAAATGCATCGAAATGAAGCTATTGGTGGTGTGTTGAGTTAGATTATATGTTTGTCCCAAACCGCTCATGCACCTTAAGGTACAGATTTCCATTGATACATGGGAAGACCTTTTTTTTTTTGGTGGGGGGGTGGGGTGTTTATCTCCAATACTATGAAGCATATAATGAATTAATGGTCATGACTTAGGTGCATCTAGATATTACTTTCTGATCATTAATTTCTATTTTGTAAGCACACCGTAAATTGTTTTGACATTGGCAATATATTGATGTGCATTTTACTATGATAAATGTTAATGATTTCTTACTAGTCATGTTACCTTTTCTGCCCTCCTGCAGCATATATTCTTGTAGTTATTGTGTTAATCCAGAACCAATTAGCCTGTTTTCATTACTGTTTTTCCCCCAGTATTTTTAATAAAATGGTTTTATTACTGCATACAAATGTATCCCTACATGCTCTACTTTTTGGTAACCAAAACCCCACTCCCTCAGTCACGCACACACATATAATGTTTCAAAACTTGTTGTTCAAGACTACATATCGTTAAGTTATGGCTTTTTGGCTCATAGCTATTAATGAATCCTATAATAAAAATTGAATTTTCCATTTTATCTTTTCTGCAAAATTTCCCTGCTTTCTGACGGCAGTTTCTGTAACTTGGACGTATATTTTAAGTTCATTCATCAGTGGTATGAAATTTGCCCAATCCCTACTACAATGAATTTGAAACTTGGAAAAAACAATGAAATGAATAAAATTAAGTAAATTATCGAGGTATTTAAAATTTTGTTGTGCTGCTACCCTATGTGACACTGTTAAAAATTGATGTTGTGAAGCTAGTTGTTGCCTGTTGCACATTTAATATAAGCACTAATATGGTCTTGCCTTAAAGGATATATAGTGAAATATCTAGTACTGAAGTTTTTGTGCATAATTATATTAAGAATGTTGTAGTCACCCGATTGAGGCATCCATGGGTCCTTGTATTTCTGCACCGCTATGTCAACTCCCATCCCATTAAGAATGTCATCCTAAGTGTGAATTAGACACACTGGATTTAATATTTGGTTTAGGATAATAACTTAATGGTTTATACAATGTAGCTTTACATAGTTGGATATACAAACCGAGAAAGATGGTGGGAGTAACCAAATTTTGGGAATGTCTTGAAGCCTAAAATCAAAACATACAATTGAGTGGCAAACATTTCATCAAACTTCATGATCCACCTGACTCTGCCTCATCTCAGGAGTTGGGTGAAATCTATAGTAAGAGAATGGATGCGAAAAGGAACACCAACGAAGAGAATGGTTTTTAAAGATGTGTTGAAGTAAATTTAGGGCAGAAGTCATCGAAAAGTCTAGCTCTTTTTTCTATATTTCTATATAATTTGTCACTGTATGTCTATATCATTTGGAGGGAAACTAGAAATAAATTTTATAAGTTAAGGGTCTTAAATAATAAATAAATATCTTTCTTGTTTTATTTTTAGCTATTGTTCTTGTTTTTTCCCATAAATACCCGCGGCCACTTAACTACCACTATATCATTAAATAAATGCCTCTCTTGTTTTATTTTTAGCTATATCATTCTTAGTGTAACATTAACAATAAAATTAATGGAAATAAAATCTAATAAAGATTCTAATGATAGCACAAGAAGGAACATCCAGACAAGGAAATATATGCTTATCAGTGTAACATTAGTAACAAAATAAATACAATTATTATCTAATTAAGATTAAGATTCTTGGGATGCAAACATGGACAACAAAGTTTACAAAGATTATAATCTCATTATGATTCAAGAAAGCACATCCAGGAGGAAATAGACGCTCCTTAGTGTACCAGGAAAAAAATTATAAAATAACAATTAGATTCTTTCTTAGAATGCACAACAAGAACATCCGTTAAGGAAAGAGATGCTTCTCATTGTAACATTCATAGCAAAATTTAAAAAAAAAAATCATTAAGATTCTTAGAATGCAAAACAGGAACATCCACTAAGGAAAGAAATGTTTCTTAGTGTAACATTAGTAAGAAAAAAACAAATTACAATCCCATAACGATTCTAAGATAGCACAAGAGAAACATTCGGATGAGAAAATAGATGCCCCTTGGTGAAATATTAGTAACAAAATTAAAAAAAAAATCATTAAATGAAAGGAGGCTTCTTGATGTAAAATTACTAGGAAAATTATTATAATCTGATCATCATGATTCTTATGACATCACAATAGAAACATCCAAACGAGGAAATAAATACTTCTTAGTGTAACATCAGTAAGAAAATAAAAAAATATCATCTCATTGAGATTATATTTTAGGCTTTTAGCACATCATCATCATCCAGATGGCGAAAGAAATGCTTCTTACAATAATATTAGTAAGAAAAATTACAAAAAAGAAAAAAGAAAATTTGAATGAAGATTCCTTTTTTCTTGATAAGCTACTAGCCAAATTAGCCTACCTTGCATTCATCCCATTAGCCATTTTGAGCCTATATATCCCATTCTTTGTTCTATAGCTCATTACAAGCTTAAAAGTAAAAAACAATAATGATGTGACCTTGCCTTAGGGGATAAAGGAGCTTTGCCATTGTTTTGGGAATATGTCTTGATTAAGTGTGGGAGTGTGCAAATATTTGGTTGTGCTAAAAGTTGAATGGTGCTTGTTGAAAGTAAGCAATTGACAAAAAGGAAAAAAAAAAAGTAGTGAAAAAAGGGAAACAATTTCAGAAGATGCAAAAGAAGAGTTATTCTCTTTGAAATGTGTTTCCCATGCTTGGTTAGGATTTTTTCCCCATTGCTCCTCTATTTCCTTAGGCTTATAACTGTTTATCCCTTCTTGTATCATACCTTTTCCCTGGCCCCATTACAACCATAATAAAGGCCCTTTGATCTTTACATGCATGCGCTTCAAGTTTAGATGTTAGAGACTTGCCAAGATTATGGTAGTGCTTATTTTCATGATGTGCTTTGAGGGTAGACACAACCTTATACACTTGAGGGTTTTGATTGTATGCATTGTAAGGATATTTCTATCACTTGTGATTCACTGTTTGGTTTGATATTCCCATTTGTTTGCTTGGAGTGTTAGGAGTTGTTAGTCATGATTGTTATGACTCCTTGATATCTTGGATGTTGTGATTTTCTTGCCACTTTGTACTTTGAGTTATTTTATGTTTGTTATGCCCAATATTATCTTTTTATCATGGTTTTATGTTCTTGGGTCTCACTGGGCTTTATTGAAAATCTTGAGGAAATCTCGGATTTTATTGCGTCCTAACCTTTGCTTCTTGTGCGGCCATAACAGGCTATACTTATCCGATATATTAAGGTGATCATGGTGACGTTGGAAAGCTGAGAGGCAGAGCTACAACTTTAATGAAGACTCCGAGACCAAATTTGGACGTTAAAGTGATCAAAATCGCAAGTTTTTCAGACTATTCGGACAAGATGAGGGAATTTGATCCCTTATTAACAAGTCTTGATGTAATTAGTTGTTATTGTGATAATTAACATCTATTGACCCCTTTCGTTGGTTAGACACCTTTAGTTAACCTAGGGAGGCTATAAATAAGTCTCTTAGAGTCTTAGTGAGACATCTTTTGATATTAGCATTGGAGGCTACTATTTTCTGTAATTTTTCTAGGATTTGTTTTCTTCCATTTTTTCTTCATATTTTCGTGTAAGCCTTTCATGGAAGGCTAAAGCCTTCTGGTCAATTCACCAGTGTAAGGATTTCGTCGTTGAATCTTGAGGTTTGGTTCTTAATATTGAATTCTTGTTCTTGATTTATTTCTTTTTATATTAATCTCTCCTCTCATCTTTTCTTGATTGTAATTTTATTGTTGGGTTAATGCTTAATCGCTTTAGTTTCGAAATTGTATGAATGAACATTTAGATGATTAATCTTGCATGTCTAATTCGAGGTTAATATGATCTATGATGCTTAGTCATAGGTTTGATTGGATTTCGGTTTATAAATTGTTTTGGGGACTTAATGATGTTTAATTGTTTAACCCAATTCGATTAAAATCTGAATGCTTAATTCATTAGGGAATCATTAATCGTAGTCGGTTGATTGGTCGTTTTAATTAATTGATATCTTTCTTAATTGCAAAGCTATTTTCACTACTTAAAACCTGAAACAACCCCCCACCCCCCCCCCCCACAAAAAAAAGGTTAATATTCTTGATTGGCTAATAAAATCAAAGATCCTCATAAGACGACCAAGGTTGCATTGCCTTGTACTGTAGTTTTTATATTATTTGGACCTGTGTACGACCTCAAATCACCAGTCTTACTGTCTCTTACTATCAAAATTTCTAATTGTCTAAACTTATCATATGTACTGAATATAAAAAAGGTTATTTTAATTTATTTAAATTTCTTAAAATCTTATTGAGTTTCTCGAATGTTTTATATTCTTGTGCACCATTTGATTAAAAAGTTGCCATCTAAATTTCTTCTTCTTTTTAAGCATCTTTAAAGTACAAACTTGAGTTCTATGACAGGGAATACAAAGGGAAAAAATTGTTAGAGCAATTGAAATGGGACACCTATATAAATTAATATAAATGAGTGAAAATTGTAATATCTCATATTTCAATATCAAATAAATTCATCATATACAAACCTAAGTGCGGATGTTACAATATCACTATAAAAAATAGGTAAATAACGACCGAGATTCATATTTTATTTACCCTTGAGCATAAAAGAGAAAAACTCAACAGACCCATGTTGGATGCGAAAACATATGATTAAGTAGTCTAACAACCGGAACTCCAAGTATAGGGAGGGCTAGGTTAGAAACAAGTAGGATATGATAGAAAATCCGTTGTCGTCTAGAATCATTGCATCACCGTGAATCTAGTTTTGCCTTGCAAACTACATTTGTCACCGTCATGACCTTGCTGTCGTTTAGATTTGTCTCACCTCCAGACGTTTATCGTACAACCCAGTTGTGTCTTCACTGCTTACAGAACCACAAGCCACTCTTTTGCAAGTGACGCATGTTGTTGTCAGATCCGTGAGGCTGTTGTCATCTGTGTTCTCACTATCATCCCATGATGCCGCAAGGTCGCATTGCAACGTGGTTGGAGAGGTAATCTCCAACCTCTAGTCGGGTCAATGTGCGGGCAGAAAATGGATTCATGTCTTTCTTCGTGCGATAAGTATGGGTGGGTCTCATTGTAGCAACCTAAAAAAAAGACTGTTTTTCCTCTCAGGGAGAAAACATGGAGTCGCCACCAACTTTATTTTGTTTCAAGAAAGTTGGAAAACCTTTTAAGAAAAGCTTTGGGCTTGGGAGTCGATTATGTCTAGGGAAGGCATGGAGACTTAACCCCACGGCACCCTGGAACATCCATAAATGGTTACCCAAAATTAGTTGTGTAAATTATTAGTAACTTTGAAATATTTGTTTTACCTGTTGTGAATCTCTTTATTAAAACTAAAATGAGGCTGAACATGACACGTAAGTCCATAGGGCAACCTCTAAGTCTGAAAGGTTGAACATGACACTTGTCATAGGGCAACCCAAAAATAAGGTTGTTTTAATCAAGTGATCATCCTCTATTTTTTATGTAAGAATAAATAATTTTTATCTCTTGAAAATGGGACAGAAACGTAGAAATGAAACTTTTTACCAACTTATTCAGATAACAGAAGCACAGAGAAATAAGAATGTCAAGAGAAATTTATTAATAATATCAACGAAAAGAGCAAAGATTACCAAATGGGAGCAGAATAAGAATGATTTTGTTTACTCCCAGTGGTAAGATTTCAAGATTTACATTCAATCTTCTTTGACCCCCTTGACTCTTCCTTCTTAACTACTTTAATAACAGGGAAGAGAAAAAGGAAACTCAGATCTCTAATCTCTCTTCCTCCCAAAGAAAACGTTAGATAAAAAATATCTCTCTCTTTTTCTCTTTTCTTTCTATCTTTCCTCTCTATCTCCTCTCTGATTTTTCGTTTCCTCTTAAGAAAAAATCTTCTCCTCTCTTTCTTCTCTTTTTCCTTTCCTTTTATAGATGGAGGAGAGGGCTTCTTGCTTCTTCTCCATTGGCTTCAAGTTCGGTTTGTACGAAACCCGAGGCTTGGGCCATTCTGAGCAGCGGAAAGGAGGTGATTTGATGTGAGGGTTGCACGCTTGAAAAGATAAGGAGATGGGGTGTCTTGTCTGACGGGCATGATGACTTTTTAGGGTTATGAGTAGGGCTGTTAGGTTAAGACGAGGGAGAAGATGAGGAAAAAAACGAAAAGACCAATGGTTAGAGGAGGTGCAAAAAGAGGGGTTCTGAGCAGCAATAGCGTGTGTCCAGATGAGGCGGCATGAGTAGCAGAAAGGAGGTGATTTGATGTGAGGGTTGCATGCTTGAAAAGAGAAAGTGAGGGTTTCACGCTTGAAAAGAGAAAGAGATGGGGGGTTTTGAGTAGAAATAGCGTGTGTCCATATGGGGCGGCGTGAGTAACAGAAAGGAGGTGATTTATCCTGAAGGTTGCGTGTTTGAAAAGAGAAGGAGATAGGGGGTTTTGTCTGATGTGTATGATGGCTTTTTAGGGTTAGGAGTAGGGTTGCCAGGTTAAAACGAGGGAGGAGGTAAGGAAGCAGAAGGACCAATAGGTAGAGGAGGGAAAGAGGTCTTACCTGGTATGTAAAGTGGGTAGGAGGCGTAACTCGGTTTTCTTTCCTTTTTGTTGATTGTCTTTTTCTCCTTGTTTTCTTCGTCCTTTCTCCCTTATCTTCTCCTTCTTCTTTCTTTATTCTTTAGCCTTCAGCCTGAAAATAAAATTGCAGTGGACGGAATCTCTTCGTCACAACAGGAACTTAGATATGCAAAAGTAGATATACACTGGACGGACCTCCTCGTCCAACAGAAATTAAAATAATTGCAGTGGACAGAACCACATCGTCCAACAGAAATAAAAGGGACAGGACTGGACGGGACCACCCCGTCCACCAGCAAGTGTAATGACTGGACGGGACCACCCCGTCCACTGGCAAGTGCAGTGGACTGGACGGGGCCAACAGCAAGTGCAAAGCAATGGACGGGACCACCCCGTCCATCAGCAAGTGCAAACCAATGGACGAGACCACCCCGTTCATCAGCAAGTGCAAAGCAATGGACGGGATTTCCCCGTCCAACAGCAAATGCAGTGGACTGCCCCGTCCATTTGGCAAAAGTAGTGTGATGGACGGGACTTCCCCGTCCAACAGCAAGTCCCATGTGATGAACGGGGCTTCCCCGTCCACAACAAGTACAAACGTGATGGACGGGGCTTCTCCGTCCAACAGCAAGTACAAATGTGATGGACGGGACTTCCCCGTCCAACAGCAAGTACAAATGTGATGGACAGGGCTTCTCCGTCCAACAGCAAGTACAAATGTGATGGACGGGACTTCCCCGTCCAACAGCAAGTACAAATGTGATGGACAGGGCTTCTCCGTCCAATAGCAAGGACCAATGTGATGGACGGGGCTTCTTCGTCCAATAACAAGTACAAATGTGATGGACGAGACTTCCCCGTCCAACAGTAAGTCCCATATGATGGACGGGACCTACAACAACTTAGCTATGAGTCCCCTACTCTCTTCATTTTTTCTTTTTATTATTTTTAGCCTCCTTGAAGTGTAATGTTATAATAAAAGACGGGCAAAAATGGGTGTTCACAGTTGCCCCTCTTTACTTGTTGCATACTAGAAGACATGATTAGTCGTGACTTCTCATGTATTGTAGTAATGAACAAGTAAAGAAAATGAACACATATTTTGTCCGAAAAACATGAGGAGCTCAGAAGAAAACCTTACAATTTGGAAATGAAATTGCAGTGAGTCTCAGAGCTCGAAAGTAAAGATGCAGTGGACGGAACCTCCTCGTCCAACAGGAAAGTAAATATGCAGCGAGCCTCAGAGCTCGAAAATAAACTTGCAATGAGCCTCAGAGCTCGAGAATAAAAAGTGCAGTGAGCCTCAGAGCTCGAAAGTAAAGATGCAATGAGCCTCAGAGCTCGAAAATAAAATTGCAGTGAGTCTCAGAGCTCGAAAATAAACTTGCAGTGAGCCTCAGAGCTCGAAAATAAAGAAATACAGTGAGCCTCAGAGCTCGAAAGTAAACTGGCAGTGAGCCTCAGAGCTCAAAAGTAAAGATGCAGTGGACCGAACCTCCTCGTCCAACAGGAAAGTAAATATGCAGTGAGCCTCAGAGCTCGAAAATATACTTGCAATGAACCTCAGAGCTCGAGAATAAAAAGTGCAGTGAGCCTCAGAGCTCAAAAGAAAAGATGCACTGAGTCTCAGAGCTCGAAAATAAACTTACAGCGAGCCTCGGAGGTCGAAAATAAAATTGCAGTGAGCCTTAGAGCTCGAAAATAAACTTGCAGTGAGCCTCAGAGCTCGAAAATAAAGAAATGCAGTGAGCCTCAGAGCTCGAAAGTAAACTTGCAGTGAGGCTCAGAGCTCGAAAAAAATAAAATTGCAGTGAGCCTCAGAGCTCGAAAATAAACTTGTTGTGAGCCTTAGAGCTCGAGAATAAAAATGCAGTGAGCCTCAGAGCTCAAAAACAAACATGCAGTGGACGGAACCTCTTCGTACAACAGAAAATTAAATGCAATGGACGGAACCTCCTCGTCCAACAGAAAATAAACATGCAATGGACGGAACCTCCTCGTCCAACAGAAAGTAAACATGCAATGAGCCTTAGAGCTCGAAAATAAAGGCGCGGTGAGCCTCAAAGCTCGAAAATAAACTATCAGTGATCTGAAACAAATGAGAATCCCTTCCTTTTGAGGACAACATAACCAATTGCTCCCTGAAAAAAAAAACTTCGACCAACCAAACCTTTGTTCACCGGCCACTCTGGGATGAGGCATCACTCATTCTTTTAACAACGTTGGTCATCCAAGAATCCGATAAACTCCGGATGTTATGTTTGTCCTCTCAAGCTTATTTGCATCATTCTTTTGTCGTCCAGTGCATGCTACCTCTTCCACTGAATCTGAAGTATTGAGCCCTCTTGGTTTAAACCATTCATTGGTGCTACCATTAGCGTTATCAAATCATACCATTAAACTTATATTTACTTTTATTGAGACATGAGAGTGAACACGACAGGGGAGTGTGGAAGAAAACCTCTTGCCTTAATATGAGAATTTAGGTTGTTAAGAGATAATAACAATGAGAACAAAGTTACAAAAGGGATTAAAAAAAAACAAAGATAAGCAAAGGAAATTACTAAAATCACATAAAATTTGCTCCAGTGTTGGTCTTTCATTTAATTGATTCCCCTCAGCCTTCTGATGACACAGATCTTGGCTTCTGTTTCTGAATCTTCAAACACACCTTCTTCGATTATTCCTTAACAATTTTGCCCCAGTATACTCAGTTGGACAAAATTTCCCCAGTATGGTGAGTGCTTTGCGAAATGTTGGACCTCATCCTTCTCCTAGGCTGCATTTGCCCTAACTTTTGCCTAGGTTGCCCTTTCGAGTTTTCAACCTAGCGGGCCTTGCCCTAACTTTTGCCTAGGCTGCCCTTTCGGGTTTTCAACCTAGCGGGCCTTTTATTTTATTTTGATTTCATTTTTATTTTGCCCTAACTTTTGCCTAGGCTACCCTTTTGGGTTTTCAACCTAGCGGGCCTTCAAGCATAAAACTTTTTCACAGTGTCAGAGTTTACTGGCCTTGGTAACTCTTCTCCATCCATGTTTTGCAGAATCAAAGCTCCTCCTGAGAATGCTTGTTTGACAATATAAGGACCTTCATAATTGGGTGCCCATTTTCCTTGGGCATCCTCCTGACTAGGGAGGATTTTATTTAAAACCAGGTCTCCCACGCAAAATTCTCTAGGACGAACCTTTTTATTGAAAGCCTTTGTCATTCTGCTTTGATACAATTGCCTGTGACAGATAGCTGCCATTCTTTTCTCTTCTATCATGTTCAACTGCTCATATCGAGTTTTCACCCACTCAGATTCTTCTAAATCTGCTTCCATCAAGACTCTTAGCGAAGGGAGTTCTACTTCGATAGGTGAGACTGCCTCCATCCCGTACACCAGAGAGAAAGGGGTTGCCTCAGTGCTTGATCGTATATTAGTCCGATAAGCATGTAGAGCATATGGCAGCATTTCCTGCCAGTCCTTATAGTTTACAACCATCTTGGCAACGATCTTTTTGACATTTTTGTTTGCTGCTTCAACCGCACCATTCATTTGAGGCCTATAAGGAGCCGAATTGTGGTGTTTGATTTTGAGATCATCGCAAAACTTTTGAATCTCGACACCATTAAGATTGGCAGCATTATCTGTGATTATCCTCTCTAGGATCCCGTATCTACAGACAATGTCCTTTTTGAGGAATTTGAGCAACACCCTTTGAGTTATGCTGGCATATGAAGCAGTGGAAACGCAGTGACATCTATTCCCCACATCGAAAAAGGCCACGGGGATGCTAAACTGTGCAGTGGAAACGCAGGTGCATTAACCCGGTCTGCATGCATCTGGCATTTTTGGCATTTACGAACATGCTCCATACAATCTAACTCCATAGTAGACCAATAATAGCCACTTCTCAAGATCTTCCTAGCCATCATGTGACCATTGGCATGAGTCCCACAGATTCCTTCATGAACTTCGATCGTGATCAATTTAGCTTCGCCAGCATCCACACATCTGAGTAGGGTACCATCTTATCCTCTTTTATACAGGACTTCCTTGCTTAAGAAAAAGGCCATAGCCAGTCTTCGGATGGTCTTTCTATTTACTTCGCTAGCCTCTACCGGGTATTCCTTGTTCTGAATATATTGCTTGATATCATGATACCAAGGCTTACCATCAGGTTCCCCTTCCACATGAGCACAGTATGTCGGTTCATCTTGCACTCCAACTTGGATGGGTTGGACATTGGTATGGATATCCAGCTTGGTCATGGCAGCTAGTGTGGCTAAAGCATCAACAAACTGATTCTTGTCTCGATGCGAGAAAGTAATCTCGTCGAACTTTGCAATCAACTGAGTTAAGTATTTCTGATACGGAATCAACTTGGAGTCCTTAGTCTGCCATTCACCATTGACTTGGTAAATGATTAAAGCTGAATCCTCGAAGACTTTCAACTGCTTTATACCCATTTCAAGTGCCATTTGCTATCCACCAGCACATGCCTCGTATTCTGCAATATTATTTGTACATTCGAATTTCAGTTTTACGACCATCGGGTATTGTTTGCCATTTGGTGAGATAACCACTGCCCCTATACTGCTGCCATGCATATTGACTGCTCCATCAAAATACATTTTCCACACATCTTCTTGTTCTTCATCTTCCTCGAGGGACATTATCTCTCCATCTGGAAACTCAGAATTGACAGACCATCCATCCTCAAGAGGATTCTCTGCTAAATGGTCAGCAATCACACTTCCTTTGATGGACTTTTGAGTCACGTATTTGATGTCAAATTCTGACAATATCACTTGACACTTCGAAACTCTTAAGGAGATATGAGGACTTTCGAAGATATACTTCAAAGGATCCATTCGAGAAATTAGCCAAGTGGTGTGATATAGCATGTACTGTCTGAGTCTTCTGGAGGTCCATACCAGTGCACAACAAGTCTTCTCGATTGCCATATAACGAGCCTCACAGGCGTTAAACTTCTTACTCAGATAGTAAATTGCCTGCTCTTTCCTGTCAGACTCATCTTGTTGTCCCAGCATTGCCCCCATTGAGGTTGGCAGTACGGTGAGATAGAGTAACAATGGACGGCCTTGGGTAGGTGGTACCAACACTGGGGGATTCAGTAGATATGCCTTTATCTTATCAAAGGCTTCTTGACAGTCATCATCCCATTTTCCAGGATAATTCTTCTTGAGGAGTTTGAAGACTGATTCGCATGTGCTAGTCAAATTCGCAATGAAGCGTGCAATATAGTTCAATCTCCCAAGAAAACCCCTTACTTCTCACTCGTTCTTGGGTGCTGGCATGTCACGTATTGCCTCCACCTTGTTAGGGTCCACCTTTATTCCTTCTCTACTGACAACAAAGCCAAGTAGGTTCCCTGCGGATGCACCAAAAGTACATCTTGCAGGGTTGAGGCGTAACTTGTACTTCCTCAATCGCTCGAACAACTTTCTCAAAACTGCCACGTGGCTTTCTCCTTCCTTGGACTTAGCCACTATATCATCAACGTACACCTCTACCTCCTTATGCATCATATCATGAAACAATGCCACCATAGCATGCTGGTAAGTGGCCCCAGCATTCTTTAATCCAAAAGGCATCACTTTGTAATAAAAAGTTCCCCAAGGAGTGATAAAAGTTATCTTTTCTTTATCGTCACTGTCCATGAGGATCTGATTGTACCCAGAATACCCGTCCATGAAAGAAAACCTGTGACTTCTGGCTGTACTGTCTACAAGGACATCAATATGAGGTAGGGGGAAATCATCCTTTGGACTGGATTTATTTAGGTCTCAGTAGTACACGCACATTATGACCCTTCCATCCTTCTTTGGTACTAGAACAATAGTAGCTACCCATTCCGGGTGCCTAGCTACTTCCAGAAAGCCAGCCTCCAATTGCTTGGTCACTTCTTCCTTGATCTTTAGCGACATCTCATGATGCATTCTCCTTAATTTTTGCTTCTTTGGAACCACATCTGGGTATAAGGGAATTTTATGCGATGCTATCTCAGGATCTAAACCTGGCATATCTCAGTAGGACCATGCAAAAACATCCAGATACTCTTTGAATAGTGTAACCATTTCTTCTCGCTCTAGGTTATCCACTATTTTCAACTCCTTCTTGTCTTCCTCGGTTCCCATATTGATCACTTCTATAACCTCATCACTCGAGCTCATCCCTTCCTCTGACCGTTTCACCTCTTTCATGAATCCTTCAATGTCTTCTTCTTCCTCATCGGATTCAAGGTTGTATTCATCAGCGGCCGCGAGGGAATCAATAAATGAGTTTTCAAAGTTCCTCTCCTGAGGTAAATCTTTAGTGGAAGAAGTATTCCTGGAAGAAAAAGTCAGGAATAGGAGAAGTATAGGCAAGGGTTTTATTTATGATAGAAAAGCTTAAACAAAATAAATAAATGAAAGAGAGAAAAGAAACGATGGAATCAAAAGGAAAACACCAGACAAAGTGCTACATTCTCATTCATGTCTCAAAGAAAGTAAACATCAGTTCATAATTAGTACAATAAGATAATTACTTTATGGAAATAACATCAACAAATGATTCAGACCGCCAATTATTGAGAACTTCATTGCTAGCAGGGCTTAAGTTTCTTCCTTCCTTAGGTATGCGGGCAGCCATCCAGGTCCGAGATCTAGTATTGTGAACTCGGGTTTGATTGGTGTCACCTTTCCTAGGTCGCGCAATGGTTCCCGAATCCTCAAAAGGATGTGACTCTGTAAAGCATCCTAGAATCTCATTAGTAAATCCAAAATTTTTGTGTGTGTGTATGTATGCATGTGCAGGTTAATATCTCTTGTTCGATTACGAGAGTACTCTTAGGAAGACTGTCGTATACACCTATAGCAAGAAAACTCATCCTGCAATCAAATCTAGTGGTATGGTTCCTTCTAGTTTGGATGCAGTTGGTGTCAAGTCCAAGGGAGGATCTACTCCTCAATAGACCAAACCCGTACTAGCAACGTCCTTATTTTAACGCAGAAAACACGTCATTTTTAGGGTAAAAATATAGTTGATGATGTATCTAAGGGAGAATTCACTCCTCGATAGATATCATCTAGAAAACGCTCGATAGACACGGATGAAAACTTTCTCCATCTGTTCCGGTTGAAGCTCCAATAGACTTGCTATCTTCCAATCTGTTACATATTGGCCATAATACATGTAGATGCGGGTCTTCGTTTGAATTGGCAGTCTTAGCATATAAGCATACTCTTCTATGGCCAGAGTGATGTCTAAGTTAGGCAGTTCAAAACACCTCAAAGCTGAGTTCCAATATTGGGCCAATGCACTCAGAGTGGGAGCTTCCACTGGAACACACAACAGGTCCAATATTCTACCATACTTGCTGACAAAGCCTGAGCGTGCTTTTTCTGACATTTGCTGGCTGAGTTCACATAATCTATTCACGTCATTGAATGTCACATCGATCTTGATATTTTTCTTGGAATAGCTCGCGTTGCTAGTACTCTTCTCTGAACCAAGCTTTTCCATTTTCTTGCTATGAGGAGAATACCAAAATCTTCTAACAAAGAGACACACAAACAAAAAAAAGAGTATAGTGAAACAAATATCTTGTATGATTCATGATGTATGGGACCTAATGGGGGTTGAAAACCCCGATGGGTATGCATTGCCTTCATTATGACATAGCGCCTATTAGGTGTGCAATTGTAACACTCGGGTAGCGACACCTCTCCCAGTACGGCGTGGTTCGGGGACGAACCAAGCGGAAGCTGGTTGGCATGTAGCACTCGGGTGTCGACGAGGGCAGGGAGTGATCGCCGGTGCAAGAAGGCACGGACAAGGAGCGGCTCCTCACAGGCTTCTAGGCGGAGGGACACATGAATGAACCAATAACACACCCGAATGAGAGGGATCCTGAGACTGTGTAGGTATGGGACTATACAGTTGAGGATGACTTATATGAATTGATTGGTACTACCTATACTAACAAGATGCATCTTCTTTTCGGTAGCCCATCACTTAAGAACTTCCCAGTTAAGCGTGCTTGACTTGGAGCAATTCGGGGATGGGTGACCTCTTGGGAAGTTTTCCCAGGAAGCGTGTGAGTGAGGACAAAGCACGCTGAAAAGACTCGTGTTGATCTGTGAGGACAGTCGTCAATCCATAGAGCAGCCAGGGATGTTACAATGATATCAGAGCGGCCCCTCTTCCAGTATGGTGTGGTTCGGGGACGAACCAAGCGGAAGCTGGTGGGCATGTAACACTCGGGTAGCGGCACCTCTCCCAGTACGGTGTGGTTCGGAGACGAACCAAGCGGAAGCTGGTGGGCATGTAACACCCGGGTGCCGACAAGGGCGGGGAGTGATCGTCGGTGCAAGAAGGCACGGACAAGGAGCGGCTCCTGACAGGCTTCTAGGCGGAGGGACACATGAATGAACCAATAACACACCCGAATGAGAGGGATCCTGAGACTGTGTAGGTATGAGACTATACAGTTGAGGATGACTTATATGAATTGATTGGTACTACCTATACTAACAAGATGCATCTTCTTTTGGGTAGCCCATCACTTAAGAACTTCACATTTAAGTGTGCTTGACTTTGAGCAATTCGGGGATGGGTGACCTCCTGGGAAGTTTTCCCAGGAAGCATGTGAGTGAGGACAAAGCACGCTGAAAAGACTCATGTTGGTCTGTGGGGATAGTCATCAATCCATAGAGCAGCCAGGGATCGCCCTTTGTTATATTAGTAGTCCCAAGATAAAATCAATAAAAATCCTTTTTAACATTTAATTAAAACATATGTCTCATAAAGAAAAATTAAAAAAATATTTAAAGTGTGAAAATACCTCATATTAAATAATATAGTAATAAAATATCCATGTAATGAATATAAATATAAATGAAAAACCACAAGCCTCAAAACCGGGAGTCTAGTTACAATCCGAGAAAAAACAATACGTAAACAAAAAAGAACGTCGTCGGCACCCTCAACCATACTGCATTACTAACCAACTAAGTGATGAGAAGATGACTCCTCAGGTCTCTGAGTCCTCAACGGCGGTGTCCTCGATCTCTGAAAACAATACTTATAATGAGATATAAAATCTCAGTGATCAACAATACAGTTTTATAAAATATTTTCGAAAATAGCATTGTTCTCAGCCGGCGCGGTAACCAGAAAAACTGTCCATGGTACCCGCTAATTTTTCAAAATAATATATATAAAATAAAATACTTTTAATATCAATAATAATCTCATCAACTCAATAGCATATAAAATAACAATAACTCATCTCAATACATCACATTCCATATACCAAATAAATTCTAGATTAATCCAAGCAGCCCGAAGACCTCCTAATTAAATTGGTATCTTCCCGGCATGCCATAAAGTCATACATCACACGACAATGGCGTCCCATTGCCCACCCCTACTCACGAGGAGTGTTTCGATATCACCCTCCTGTCGGGGACATTTCCATTTCGATACCTCCCATGTGCACATGGTGGTATTTCTCCTTGACACGCTGTCGCGCACGCGTCAAAAACGAGCGGTTTGTAAAACTGTAGTGAGGGTGCGACAACTCGGGTATCGTCTCTCGCGGACTCTCATAATGTTATTATCACAGAAAATCAGTTTTGGGGGGGTTTTTAAGATTTGAAACTAAATAAAGAAAACAAAGCAGACAAACAATGCAAACTAATTAACTATCAAATAAGCTAAACGATCAATCTACTGCTTTCGGTTTCCCACTATCATCGGTTCATATAAGTCCAAGCCCTGAGAGGATTCTAATCCCTTTTCGATTGTAACATCAATTAACAAGCAAAACCGACGCTACGAGACATATGTTCCTTGATGAGCCTCTGTTTGACTGGTTTTATAACTAGTAAAGACCTTGGCTTTGTGCTTATTTTATATCATTTTCACCCAAATTAGACTTTATTGTCCTTAAGTAGTATTTTGAGTCTGTAAAGTGTTTTTAAGTTAATTTAGTTGATTTAGAGTTAAATAAAATACTTATTATATTTTCTTATTTTCAGGTTAATAAAAGGAATAAATCTGGAGTCTTTCGCCCATGAGAAGGGCATTCGCCCATGAACCAGAAGGTGACTGTACCTGAAATTGCAAAACTTTCTGTCTCGCCCCGCGAAGGATGACTCGCCTCGCGAGTACCTGGAAGTCAGAGAGCATCACGGTTTACCCGTGTTGAAGGTCACGGGCGTTACAGTTGGGAATTTGAAGAGTTCGCCTCGCGAAGGATATGCTCGCCTCGCGAGAAGACCAAGAGTTGCAGACCTTTCGCATAATTCGCCTCGCGAGGACTTGGATTCCAGAAAAGTGTATATAAGTAGTCTTAGGCAGATCTGAGAAGAGGAGGCCAGTGGCTAGTCAGTTTTGGCTAGTTTCTGAGCTTGTTAGTCTTTTGTTTTCTCTTAGTTTAATGTTTATTTCTGTAATGGAGAATTAGTCTCCTAGATTAATCTATTGTAATTGGTTTCTGTTAACACTTGAGGTTCTGTATTCCATGTTTAGTTGCTTTTCTCTTTTCAATGCAATGCTGTGTGTTTCTGTTTGTTATTTCAGGAATGTATAGTGTTGTATTGTTTCATTTCGGTGATGTTATGTTCCTATATATAATCGCGTTTGTTATTTCGCGCTCTGTTTGACTGGTTTTATAACTAGTAAAGACCTTGGCTTTGTGCTTATTTTATATCATTTTTACCCAAATTAGACTTGATTGTCCTTAAGTAGTATTTTGAGTCTGTAAATTGTTTTTAAGTTAATTTAGTTGATTTAGAGTGAATAAAGTATTTACTTTTTTTTTTTTCTATTTTCAGGTTAATAAAAAGGAATAAAACTGGAGCTTTCGCCCCGCGAGAAGACTGCTCGCCCCGCGAACCAGAAGGTGACTGTTCCTGAAATTGCAAAACTTTCTGTCTCGCCCCGCGGAGAATAGCTCGCCTCGCGAGTAATGCTACCTTGGAAAAGTCAGAGACGATCACGGTTTGGCCGTGTTGAAGGTCACGGGCGTTACAGTTGGGAATTTGAAGAGTTCGCCTCGCGAAGATATGCTCGCCTCGCGAGAAGACCAAGAGTTGCAGACCTTTCGTGTTATTCGCCTCGCGAGCAGTGCTTCGCCTCGCGAGGACTTGGATTCCAGAAACGTGTATATAAGCAGTCTTAGGCAGAACTGAAAGGAAGTGAGAATTAGCCAGTTTTGGCTAGTTTCTGAGCTTGTTAGTCTTTTTTTTTTCTCTTAGTTTAATGTTTATTTCTGTAATGGAGAATTAGTCTCCTAGATTAATCTACTGTAATTGGTTTCTGTTAACACTTGAGGTACTGTATTCCATGTTTAGTTGCTTTTCTCTTTTCAATGCAATGCTGTGTGTTTCTGTTTGTTATTTCAGGAATGTATAGTGTTGTATTGTTTCATTTTGGTGATGTTATGTTCCTATATATAATCGCGTTTGTTATTTCGCGTGTGTTCATTCATGTTCGTTTGTTCATGAGAGCTTAATCCCCTTTGTTATTTCGGGAATAGGAACATACATCTGTAGTAGTGGTTTTCGTTTGTTAATTGTTGCTACAACCGGGAGGGGATTAGTATCTGCTTAGGATTTGCATGAACCAATGATAGTGGGAAACTGAGAACAGTAGGTTAATCGCTTTTGTTTATTTGCTAATTTCTTAAACTGCTTTGTTTCTTTTCTCTGTTTTTGATTTGTTTTGTTAATTTAGTTTTAATCTCAAAACCCCCATTTCTAACTTTTACTAATTTTCTGTTAATAATAACAACAACTAAAGAGTCCGTGAGAGACGATACTCGAGTTGTCGCACTATACTGCATTATTTTATAATCGCTCGTTCTTTTTGGCGCATGGCGACAGCGCGGTCAAAAATTGGCGCCGTAATGCTACCTTGGAAAAGTCAGAGACGATCACGGTTTGGGCATGTTGGAGGTCACGGGCGTTACAATTGGGAATTTGAAGAGTTCGCCTCGCGAATTTATGCTCGCCTCGCGAGAAGACCAAGAGTTGCAGACCTTTCGCATAATTCGCCTCGCGAGAAGTGCTTCGCCTCGCGAGGACTTGGATTCCAGAAAAGTGTATATAAGTAGTCTTAGGCAGAACTGAGAAGAGGAGGCCAGTGGCTAGTCAGTTTTGGCTAGTTTCTGAGCTGATTTTTATTCTTTTGTTTTCTTTCAGTTTAGATAGTTGTTTTACTTTTGTAATGGAGAACTAGTCTCCTAGATTAATCTACTGTAATTGGTTTTTATCCATACTTGAGGTTCTTGTATTTCCTGTTTTCATTTCCTTTTCTCTTTTCAATGCCATGCTTTATATTTCTTTTTGTTTAATTCAGGAATGTATAGTATTGTATTGATTCGTTTCGGTGATGTTATGTTCCTATACTTAATCGCGTTTGTTTAATTCGCGTGTGTTCATTCATGTTCGTTTAGTTCATGAGGGCTTAACCCCGTTTGTTTAATTCGGGAATAGGAACATGTATCCGTAGTAGCGGTTTCGTTTGTTAATTGTTGCTACAACCGGGAGGGGATTAGAATCTGCTTAGGGCTAGGAATTTGCATGAACCAATGATAGTTGGGAAACCAAAAGCGATGAGGTTAATCGCTTTAGTTTATTTTGTTAACATTTCTGACTCTGTTTTCTTTCTTTGTTCTGTTTTGTTTTCTTTATTTTAGTTTCAATCCAAAACCCCCCATTTCTAACTTTTTCTGTTAATAATAACAACACCTAAAGAGTCCTTGAGAGACGATCCGAGTTGTCGCTCTATACTGCATTATTTTCATAATCGCTCGTTCTTTTTGGCGCGTGGCGACAGCGCGTTCAAAAATTGGCGCCATTGCCGGGGACTCTGGTTTGTTGTTATTAGCAGAAAATAATTTTTGAAAAAAAAAAACTTTTTGCTTTGCTAATTAGTTTTGTCTGCTTTGTCTGGTCTGTAAATTTTATTTTCCCCCATGGATAATTACATGTATGGGTATTTGCCTAATGTTTATCATGAACCACCACCTTGCATGTATTATCCTGATTTTAGTAAACCACCACCATGCACAAATTATCCTAATTTTGCTGGAAATTATGAGTATAGCAATGGTTTTGATATGACTGGAATGAATGCTTATCCTAGCCAACAGGTTAGAGATCAAGGCAGCCTGGATGAGATTGCTTCTATGATACAACAAATGGCCGAGAACAATCAACGGATGGCAGTAAGCCAGCAATACCAGCCTGACCCTACACTAGCCCAACTCAGTTTGGAAGAAATGCTACAACAAATGGCGGCACAAACGAAAGCATACAATCTTGAATTTCAACAGAGGATGGAGGCAATGGAGGCAAGTAATTTTGAAGCCCAACAGAGGGACCAAGCTGAATCTCAAAAGTTGTGGGCTCTAATTGATCAAGTTACCGCCAACTCGGCTGCAATGCTAACTCCACAGCCCCTTGAGGAACATAAGGATTCACAGATGGTTATTCCTGAAAATACTTGTGATGATAATTCTGATGATGATTCTGTTGATGATGAATTATGTGTTGAATCCCCTGATTCTAATGATTGTTATTGTGATGGTACTGCTGCTTTGTGTATACACTGTTATGCAGGTTTATACTTGAAAGGAAACAGAGAAAATGAGGATCAGGAGGATCAAGAGGACATCTGCTCCACCGTGCTTGAGGATAATGAAGAACCTGTGGAATCAGATGCATGTGTTGAGAGTGATGGGGTGGATGAACTGTGTGCAGAAAGTCCAGACAATCAGACCTTTACTAACTCAGTTTCTGTTAATACATGTACTAACTGTACTGACACTAACCCGTGTGATGTTTGTGCTGGGTTTCTTGACTCTATTTTGCAGGGTGATAGTGAGAGTGATGCTGTTTGTTCAGCCGAAGTTCCAAATACACTATCCATTGAGCAGCTACCTCCCACTGTGGAACAACCGGTGATGGAGTTCAAGCCTCTGGAATTTGCACCATGGCCAGTCCAAGAGGTTGAGCCCCACTTTTATTGGGAGGATTTTATTGAGAAAGAGGTCATCTGTGACCCCAGAGGAAGTGAAAAGTCCGCCGCACTGGGCGAGGTTACTATGATTGTCAAGCACCCACTTCCGTATAAAGGCTGCAAGTTAGGGAAGCATGGAATGAACTACCACCCTTTGGCTACCATGTGGGACTTATGCTACAAGCAGTGGGATCCTGGTGGAACCGCCCTTCAATGAGTTTTCTTAACCCATTCTCCTTTTTAATTTTCTTTTCCTTACTTTAATTCTGTTTTGATTTGAATAAAGCTCCTGAATAATTTGAGAAGCTCAGGAGTTGTTTGAGTCTAGTGTTGGCAAGTTTATTGGATTTGGTTGAATTTGCATAGATGGATTGCATGTTAATTGATTGTTTTCCCCCTAAGATATGAAATTTTTTTTGAAAATTGATCCCCATGTGATTAAAAACTGAACTTTGAGATTTTGTTATGATGGCATGATTTATGATAAGTTTGGGGTGATAGGAAGCACACACTAGGGATAGAATCTCTGTCAAATAATTTGCATAAATGTCCAGGTGAGGTTTTGAGCCTCCAACATGTTCTTTGACTGTGTGAAAATCACTTTTGATTGCACTTTCCTGAATTTGCTTGAATCTCTTTTTGATTTGCATGATTATGTGTTTGCTTCAGATGATTTAGGCATTTTCTTTGTAAATAGCTACTTGGCCTAAAATAACCAATTCCTGATGCATGTTCCCTAGTTAGCCCCATTTAGCCTATTAGCCTGTTAATTCTTGATAACCTAATGTTATAAGCCCAAAAATCTGGAAAACCATGTTAGCCCGATCTTAGGATTAGGAGAGCATGTAATCTTAGAATGGGTGCAAGAAACTAAAGTTTGGGGTGGCTGCAAGGTACAATGTGTTGTTTGGGATTGGGAAAAAAAAAAAGAAAAGAAAGAAAAGTGTAAAAAAATAAATAAATAAATAAAATTTAAAAAAAAAGTATTAGAAAATAAAAGGCTGTAGCCACCCAGAATCATAAAGAAAAAAAAAATTAAGAAAGGAACTTGAGTGAATTTCAAAGTGTAAATAATGTTCATGCTCTCTTAGTTCCTAGGGTCCTCAGCCTAGTTCTTTTGTATATCCTACCCTTAGCCAGGCCCCATTACAACCCATAAAAGTCCTTTTTATGTTGCTTGCATGTTTTCTATGGGAACCATTTTGAGATGAAAACCAAATTTATGGGAAGTGCTCTTAAAAGTGAAATTGAGTGAAAGCCTAGACACAAATTGAGCGATTGAGAGAAACACAAATTTCCCTTGTGAGGAAGGCAGTTGTTTGATTTTGGTGATCTCCCTTTTGTGTGTAACTTTGACCCCCTGCTTAGATTCTGATTGTCTGAATGATTAATTTCTCAATTGTTTGGAATAAATGAATGTGGGGATTGTTTTGTTTGAAAGGGGGGAACATTGAAAGAAAAAAATGTTTTGAAGAGAATTGCTTGAAATCTGTGCGGAAGTTGATTGAATCTTTTGAGTTTGCCAGGTCTTGAGTCTTTTTAATTTTTTGAGTGTAGTTTGCTTGGGGACAAGCAAAGTTTAAGTTTGGGGTATTTTGATGAGCCTCTGTTTGACTGGTTTTATAACTAGTAAAGACCTTGGCTTTGTGCTTATTTTATATCATTTTCACCCAAATTAGACTTTATTGTCCTTAAGTAGTATTTTGAGTCTGTAAAGTGTTTTTAAGTTAATTTAGTTGATTTAGAGTTAAATAAAATACTTATTATATTTTCTTATTTTCAGGTTAATAAAAGGAATAAATCTGGAGTCTTTCGCCCCGCGAGAAGGCTGTTCGCCCCGCGAACCAGAAGGTGACTGTTCCTGAAATTGCAAAACTTTCTGTCTCGCCCCGCGGAGAATAGCTCGCCTCGCGAGTAATGCTACCTTGGATATCCGTAGTAGCGGTTTCGTTTGTTAATTGTTGCTACAACCGGGAGGGGATTAGAATCTGCTTAGGGCTAGGAATTTGCATGAACCAATGATAGTTGGGAAACCAAAAGCAGTAGGTTAATCGCTTTAGTTTATTGTTAACTGCTTTTCTGACTCTGTTTTCTTTCTTTGTTCTGTTTTGTTTTCTTTATTTTAGTTTCAATCCAAAACCCCCCAGTTCTAACTTTTTCTGTTAATAATAACAACACCTAAAGAGTCCTTGAGAGACGATCCGAGTTGTCGCTCTATACTGCATTATTTTCATAATCGCTCGTTCTTTTGGCGCGTGGCGACAGCGCGGTAAAAAATTGGCGCCGTTGCCGGGGACTCTTGTTTGTTGTTATTAGCAGAAAATAATTTTTGAAAAAAAAAAAAAAAAAAACCTTTTTGGTTTGCTAATTAGTTTTTTGTGCGTTGTGTGGTCTGTAAATTTTTTTTTTGCCCCATGGATAATTACATGTATGGGTATTTGCCTAATGTTTATCATGAACCACCACCTTGCATGTATTATCCTGATTTTAGTAAACCACCACCATGCACAAATTATCCTAATTTTGCTGGAAATTATGAGTATAGCAATGGTTTTGATATGACTGGAATGAATGCTTATCCTAGCCAACAGGTTAGAGATCAAGGCGACTGGATGAGATTGCTTCTATGATACAACAAATGGCCGAGAAAAATCAACGGATGGCAGTAAGCCAGCAATACCAGCCTGACCCTACACTAGCCCAACTCAGTTTGGAAGAAATGCTACAACAAATGGCTGCACAAACGGAAGCATACAATCTTGAATTTCAACAGAGGATGGAGGCAATGGAGGCAAGTAATCTTGAAGCCCAACAGAGGGACCAAGCTGAATCTCAAAAGTTGTGGGCTCTAATTGATCAAGTTACCGCCAACTCGGCTGCAATGCCAACTCCACGGCCCCTTGAGGAACATAAGGATTCACAGATGGTTATTCCTGAAAATACTTTTGATGATAATTTTGATGATGATATTTCTGTTGATGATGAATTATGTGTTGAATCCCCTGATTCTAATGATTGTTATTGTGATGGTACTGCTGCTTTGTGTATACACTGTTATGCAGGTTTATACTTGAAAGGAAACAAAGAAAATGAGGATCAGGAGGATCAAGAGGACAACTGCTCCACCGTGCTTGAGGATAATGAAGAACCTGTGGAATCAAATGCATGTGTTGAGAATGATGGGGTGGATGAACTGTGTGCAGAAAGTCCAGACAATCAGACCTTTACTAACTCAGTTTCTGTTAATACATGTACTAACTGTACTGACACTAACCCGTGTGATGTTTGTGCTGGGTTTCTTGACTCTATTTTGCAGGGTGATAGTGAGAGTGATGCTATTTGTTCAGCCGAAGTTCCAAATATACCATCCATTGAACAGCCACCCTCCATAGAACTCAAGCAACTTCCAGACATTCAGCCGCTTTCTGATTTAGTTTATTGTAATATATTTACTAACTGTACTAACTCTAACTTTTCTGTGGTGTGTGATGAGATTTCTGCAGGTTTAATAAGTGATGAATCCGGTAGTGCAGTGGATGAAGATCTTGCAGGAGTTGAAGCAGCACCAGTAACCCCAACTAACTGTTTGTCACCTCCCCTTGAGGAGCCACCAGCTCTGGATTTTGCACCCTTGGATTTGGCACCATGGCCAGTCCAAGAGGTTGAGCCCCGATTCTATTGGGAGGATTTTATGGACAAAGTTGAAAGAGAGGTCAATTGTGACCTGCGAAGGAGAGAGAAGTCCGCCGCACCTGGTGGAGGTACCAAGATTATCAAGCACCTGCTCTCATCTTTATGCTGTAGACCGTGGGATCCGGGAGGACCATACTGCAACTTGAGCATTCCGTGGGCCCTGTATCACAGACAATGGGATCCTGGCGGAACTGCCCTTCAATGAGTTTTCTTTACCTTTCTTCTTTTTAATTTTCTTTTCCTTATTTTATTTCTGTTTTATTGTCAATAATGCTCCTGAATAATTTGAGAAGCTCAGGAGTTGTGTTTGTGTCTTAGTAATGGCAAGTTTATTGGATTTTATTAATTTTTGCATAGATTGATTGCATGATAGTGTTGACTGTTTCCCCCTAGAATTTGAAAAATTGAATTTTGATCCCCATGTGATTGAAAACTGAACTTTGAGATTTTATTATGATGGCATGACTTATGATAAGTTTGGGGTGATAGGAAGCACACACTAGGGATAGAATCTCTTTCAAATAATTTGCAAAAAAATGTCCAGGTGAGGTTTTGAGCCTCCAACATGTTTTTGACTGTGTGAAATCACTTTTGATTGCACTTTCCCGAATTTGATTGAATCTCCTTTTGGTTTGCATGATTATATGTTTGCTTCAAATGATTTAGGCATTTTCTTTGTAAATAGCTACTTGGCCTAAAATAACCAATTCCTGATGCATGTTCCTTAGTTAGCCCCATTGAGCCTATTAGCCTATTAATTCTTGATAACCTAATGTTATAAGCCCAAAAATCTGGAAAACCATGTTAACCCGATCTTAGGATTAGGAGAGCATGTAATCTTAGAATGGGTGCAAGAAACTAAAGTTTGGGGTGGCTGCAAGGTACAATGTGTTGTTTGGGATTGGGAAAAAGAAAAAGAAAAAAAAAAAAAGAAAAGTGTAAAAAAAAAAAAAAAAAAAAAAAAAATTAAAAAAAAAAGTATTAGAATATAAAAGGCTGTAGCCACCCAGAATCATAAAGAAAAAAAAAAATTAAGAAAGGAACTTGAGTGAATTTCAAAGTGTAAATAATGTTCATTCTCTCTTAGTTCCTAGGGTCCTCAGCCTAGTTCTTTTGTATATCCTGCCCTTAGCCAGGCCCCATTACAACCCATAAAAGTCCTTTTGATGTTGCTTGCACGTTTTCTGTGGGAACCATTTTGAGATGAAAACCAAATTTATGGGAAGTGCTCTTAAAAGTGAAATTGAGTGAAAGCCTAGACACAAATTGAGCGATTGAGAGAAACACAAATTTCCCTTGTGAGGAAGGCAGTTGTTTGATTTTGGTGATCTCCCTTTTGTGTGTGACTTTGACCCCCTGCTTAGATTCTGATTGTCTGAATGATTAATTTCTCAATTGTTTGGAATAAATGAATGTGGGGATTGTTTTTTTTGAAAGGGGGGAACATTGAAAGAAAAAAATGTTTTGAAGAGAATTGCTTGAAATCTGTGCGGAAGTTGATTGAATCTTTTGAGCTTGCCAGGTCTTGAGTCTTTTTAAGTTTTTGAGTGTAGTTTGCTTGGGGACAAGCAAAGTTTAAGTTTGGGGTATTTTGATGAGCCTCTGTTTGACTGGTTTTATAACTAGTAAAGACCTTGGCTTTGTGCTTATTTTATATCATTTTCACCCAAATTAGACTTTATTGTCCTTAAGTAGTATTTTGAGTCTGTAAAGTGTTTTTAAGTTAATTTAGTTGATTTAGAGTTAAATAAAATACTTATTATATTTTCTTATTTTCAGGTTAATAAAAGGAATAAATCTGGAGTCTTTCGCCCCGCGAACCAGAAGGTGACTGTACCTGAAATTGCAAAACTTTCTGTCTCGCCCCGCGAAGGATGACTCGCCTCGCGAGTACCTGGAAGTCAGAGAGCATCACGGTTTACCCGTGTTGAAGGTCACGGGCGTTACAGTTGGGAATTTGAAGAGTTCGCCTCGCGAAGGATATGCTCGCCTCGCGAGAAGACCAAGAGTTGCAGACCTTTCGCATAATTCGCCTCGCGAGAAGTGCTTCGCCTCGCGAGGACTTGGATTCCAGAAAAGTGTATATAAGTAGTCTTAGGCAGAACTGAGAAGAGGAGGCCAGTGGCTAGTCAATTTTGGCTAGTTTCTGAGCTGATTTTTATTCTTTTGTTTTCTTTTAGTTTAGATAGTTGTTTTACTTTTGTAATGGAGAACTAGTCTCCTAGATTAATCTACTGTAATTGGTTTTTATCCATACTCGAGGTTCTTGTATTTCCTGTTTTCATTTCCTTTTCTCTTTTCAATGCCATGCTTTATATTTCTGTTTGTTTAATTCAGGAATGTATAGTATTGTATTGATTCGTTCCGGTGATGTTATGTTCCTATACTTAATCGCGTTTGTTTAAGTCGCGTGTGTTCATTCATGTTCGTTTAGTTCATGAGGGCTTAACCCCGTTTGTTTAATTCGGGAATAGGAACATGTATCCGTAGTAGCGGTTTCGTTTGTTAATTGTTGCTACAACCGGGAGGGGATTAGAATCTGCTTAGGGCTAGGAATTTGCATGAACCAATGATAGTTGGGAAACCAAAAGCAGTAGGTTAATCGCTTTAGTTTATTGTTAATCTGTTTTCTGACTCTGTATTCTATCTTTGTTCTGTTTTGTTTTCTTTATTTTAGTTTAAAAAAAAAACCCCCAATTTCTAACTTTTTCTGTTAATAATAACAACACCTAAAGAGTCCTTGAGAGACGATCCGAGTTGTCGCTCTATACTGCATTATTTTCATAATCGCTCGTTCTTTTTGGCGCGTGGCGACAGCGCGGTCATTCCTATTCCCGAATTAAGCAAACGGGGTGAAGCTCTTGTGAATTAAGCAAACACGAATGAACACACGCGAATTAAGAAAATGCGATTAAGTATAGGAACACACAATCATCGAAACAAATCAATACCCATTCGATACAAACTGAATTAAGCAAACAGAGAATAAAGAATAGTATTGAAAGAGAGAAGGAAATTCAATCGGGAATTACAAGACCTCAAGTGTCAGCGGAAGCCGATTACAGCAGATCAATCGAAGGAGACTAGTTCCCCATTACAAATATAAACCCTAAACCTAATTCGCAGCCGCACTATGAAAAGAAAAGAAGAGGATAAAAGAGGATCCCTCGTTTCTGCCCTAAGCAGCAAACTTATACCATCCAGAATCTGCGCGCGCTCGCGAGGCGAGCGTACTCTCGTGAACGCGCTGTCGCGCACGCGCCAAAAAGTGAGCGGTTTGTAAAAATGTAGTTTAGGGAGAGACAACTCGAGTATCGTCTCACAAGGACTCTTGGGTTGTTGTTAACAGAAAAGTCAGATTTTGGGGGGTTTTGGATATGAAATAAAATAAAGAAACAAACAGAAATAGAGCAATAAAAACAAAGCAGTTTAAGAGATTATCAAATAAACTAAAGACGATTAATCTACTGTTCTCGGTTTCCCACTATCATTGGTTCATATAAATCCAAGCCCTAAGCGGATTCTAATCCCCTTTCGGTTGTAGCAACAATTAACAAGCGAAATCACTACTACAAGATATATGTTCCTATTCCCGAATTAAGCAAATGGGGTTAAGCCCTTCGTGAACTAAGCGAACACGAATTGTACACACGTGAATTAAGCAAACGCGATTAAATATAGGAACATAACATCACCGAAATAAATCAACACAACACTATACACTCCTGAATTAAGCAAACAGAAATATATAGCATAACATTGAAAAGGGAAAAGCAAACAAAATAGGAATTACAGAACCTCAAGTGTAGTGGAAATCGATTACAGTAGATTAATCAAGGAGACTAGTTCTCCATTACAAAGGAAAAACAAAGCATTAAACCTAATTCTACAGCCATCTAAACTAAAGAGAAAAACAAAAGATTCAAAGCTACTCAGTTCTGCCTTCAAACAGGCTTAAATACAGATTCTGGATTCCGCGGGCTCGCGAGGCGAGAACACCTTCACGAGGCGAATAATACGAACGGTCTTCAGTGTTTGGCAAGCTCGCGAGGCGAGCTTATCCTTCGCGAGGCGAGACTCTTCAGATTCCAAACTGTCACAGCCTTTGATCTTCAACACGGGTAAGCCGTGATGGCTTCTGGTCTTCCAGGGTTGGATTACTCGCGAGGCGAGTCATGTTTCGCGGGGCGAGACAGAAAGGTTTGCAATTTCTGGAACAGTCACGCTTCAGGTTCGCGAGGCGAATGCCTTCTCGCGGGGCGAAGAATCCAAAACTACTTCACTTTATTAACCTGAAAACAAGAATTAACATAAGTACTTTATTCAACTCTAAATCAACTAAATTAACCTAAAAATACTTTAGAGACTCAAAATGATGCTTAAAGACAATCAAGTCTAATTTGGGTGAAAATGAGATATAATTAGCACAAAACCACGGTCATACTAGTCATAAAACTAGATGAGCCAGAGGCTGGTCAAAATACCCCAAACTTAAACTTTGCTTGTCCCCAAGCAAACTAAAACTCAAAAACTCAAAAGACTCAAGACATGGCAAGCTTAAAGATTTAATCAACTTTGCACAAATTTCAAGCAATTTCATCAAAACAGTTTTCTTCAATGTTCCCCCCTTTCAAACAAAGTAATCCCCACAATCATTTATTCTGAACATTTGAGAACTTCATCATTCAAACAATCATTAATCTAAGCAAGGGATCCAAGTTACACACAAGAGGGAGATCACCAAATTCAAACAACTGCCTTCCTCACAAGGGCATTTAGTGTTTCACTCAATCGCTCAGTTTGTGTCTAGGCTATCAACATTTCTCTCAATTTCACTTTTCAAGAACACTTCCCATAAATTTGATTTTCATCTCAAAATGGTTCCCACAGAAAACATGCATGCAACATCAAAAGGTCTTTTAAGGTTGTAATGGGGCATGGCTAAGGGTAGGATATACAAAGGTACTGGGCTTAAGTCCCTAGGAACTGAGAGCATGAAACAGTTTTATACATTGAATTTCCACTCAAGTTCCTTTTTCCATTTTTCTTTAAGCCTTGGGTGACTACAGCCTTTTCTTCTAATACTTTTTTTTTTTAACATTTTTACACTTTTCTTTTTTTCCTCTTTTTTTTTCCTTTGGCTCCAACCTTTTTATTATATTTGTTTCTTTTTATCAATCCCAAACAACACATCATATCCTTGTAGCCACCCCAAACTTAGTTTCTTGCAACCATTCTCTTGCTAAGATTCCATGCTCTCCTAATCCTAAGATCGGGTTAACATTGTTTTTTTTTTCCAGATTTTAGGCTCATAACATAAGGTCATCAAGAATTAACAGGCTAATCAGGCTCAAAGGGGCTAACTAGGGAACATGCATTAGGGATGGTTATTTTAGGCTAAGTAGTTATTTACAAAGAAAATCTGCCTAAATCATTTGAAGCAAACACATAAACATGCAAACCATAAAGAGATTCAAGCAAATTCGGGAAAGTGCAACTCAAAAGTGATTTCACACAGTTAAAAACATGTTGGAGGCTCAAATCCTCACCTGGACATTTTTCGCAAATTGTTTGACAGAGATTCTATCCCTAGTGTGTGCTTCCTATCACCCCAAACTTATCATAAATCATGCCATCACAACAAAAGATCTTAAAGTTCAGTTTTCAATTTTTCAAGTGGGGATCAATTTTTCAATTTTTCAAGACCTAGGGGGAAACAGTCAACAAATAACATGCAATCCATCTATGCAAATTCAATTAAAATCCAGCAAACTTGCCGACACAAGACTCAACACACATACTCCTGATCTTCTCAAATTATTCAGGAGCTAAAAGAAAACAAAACAAAAATAAAGCAAGGCAAAGCAATTAAAAAGAGTAAGGTTCAGAGAAAACTCATGGGGGCGGTTCCACCGGGATCCCACTGTCTGTGATACAGCGGCCACAGAATGCTCAAATTGCAATATGATCCTCCCGGATCCCATGGCCTACAACATAAGTATGAGAGCGGGCACCTGATAATCATGGTAACTCCGCCAAGTGCGGCGGACTTCTCACTCCTTCTTAGGTCAAGGTTGACCTCTTTCTCAATAAAGTCCTCCCAATAAAATCGGGGTTCAACCTCTTGGACTGGCCATGGTGCAAAATCCAGAGGCTTGAACTCCATCAATGGTGGTTCCACAGGGGGAGGTGGCAAATAGGTAGCTAGGATCTCTGGTGTTGCTTCAACTTCCGCACGTTCTTCATTCACTGTGCTAACAAATCCATCACCTGTTAAACCTGCAGAAATCTCAGCACACACCATAGAAAGGTTAGAGTTAGTACAGTTAGTAGATATGGTACAATAAACTGAATCAGAAAAGGTCTGAATGTCTGGAAATTCAGCACACAGTTCATCCATCCCATCACTTTCAACACATGCATATGAATTAACTGAATCATCTACTTCCAAAGGTTCTTCATCATCCTCAAGCATGGTGAAGCAGATGTCCTTCTGATCCTCATTCTCTGTGTTTCTTGGCTGAACAGGGCCCTCAACCTCATATGTCTCATGTTCAATATAGATGTTTTGCTCTTCAAACCTTTCAAAACATGCTATACACAAAGCAGTGTCAGTACAATCAGCACATGAAGTATAATAGATAGAATCAGGAAAGGTATGAATATCTGGAGATTCAACACACAGTTCCTCAATAGAAGTACTCTTGACATCATTATCAAAATTATCCTCAGAAGTATTCTCAAGAATAACTACTTGTGAATCTGTATGTTCTTCAAGGGGATGTGGAGTTTGCAGTGTATCCAAGGCATTAATGCTAGCATCTGTTTATTCAGAATCGTATGTGTGAGGCCTGAAACTGTCCAAACTGCTGCTGAAAAAATGTAGTCATTTGTGCAGTTATTTGTGAAGTCATTTGCTTGAACAGGTCCTCTAGGGAAGGTTCGGAAGGTGCAGAGGTGGTCACTTGGGGAGGATTCTGTGGTGGTGCCAGTGGTAACATCAGTTGTGAGTCCCCATACCAAGGGTTTGGATGGTTTCTCCAGTTGGGATGATACTTATTTGTGGAGAGATCAGGAACGCTGTACCGGTTCTGAATGTTGCCTTGATTGTAAGGATGGACTGCATAAGCTTGAGACAAATCAGTAACCGACCCTTCTTTCAGAATGGGGCATGCATCAAACAGGTGCTCAGGAGAGCCACACATGCCACACAACATTGCCGGCTGAACCTTATCCATTGCCAATTTCTCCACCAAAAAAGTGAGCCTATCCATTCTATTCTCAAGGGCCTGGTAAGAAGAAGAACTATGGACCTCATTCACTCCAATACTGCTAAACTCATAACTTCCAGTAAAATTAGGATAGTTTATGCATGGTGGTGGTTTACTAAAATTAGGATAATACATGCATGGTTCATAATCAACATTAGGCATAAAATCTTGCATATAATTATCCATGGTAAGCACTAAGATTCACAACCAGACAAAGCAGCCAAAACTAATTCAGTAATGCAAAAGTTTTTTTTTTTAAAATTTTATTTTCTACTAATAACAACAAGAGTCCCCGGCAACGGTGCCAATTTTTGAACGCGCTGTCGCGCACGTGCCAAAAAGCAAGCGGTTTGTAAAAATGTAGTTTAGGGAGCGACAACTCGAGTATCGTCTCACAAGGACTCTTGGGTTATTGTTAACAGAAAAGTCAGATTTTGGGGGGTTTTGGATATGAAATAAAATAAAGAAACAAACAGAAATAGAGCAATAAAAACAAAGCAGTTTAAGAGATTATCAAATAAACTAAAGACGATTAATCTACTGTTCTCGGTTTCCCACTATCATTGGTTCATATAAATCCAAGCCCTAAGCGGATTCTAATCCCCTTTCGGTTGTAGCAACAATTAACAAGCGAAATCACTACTACAAGATATATGTTCCTATTCCCGAATTAAGCAAACGGAGTTAAGCCCTTCGTGAACTAAGCGAACACGAATTGTACACACGCGAATTAAGCAAACGCGATTAAATATAGGAACATAACATCACCGAAATAAATCAACACAACACTATACACTCCTGAATTAAGCAAACAGAAATATATAGCATAGCATTGAAAAGGGAAAAGCAAACAAAATAGGAATTACAGAACCTCAAGTGTAGTGGAAATCGATTACAGTAGATTAATCAAGGAGACTAGTTCTTCATTGCAAAGGAAAAACAAAGCATTAAACCTAATTCTACAGCCATCTAAACTAAAGAGAAAAACAAAAGATTCAAAGCTACTCAGTTCTGCTTCAAACAGGCTTAAATACAGATTCTGGATTCCGCGGGCTTGCGAGGCGAGAACACCTTCGCGAGGCGAATAATACGAACGGTCTTCAGTGTTTGGCGAACTCGCGAGGCAAGCTTATCCTTCGCGAGGCGAGACTCTTCAGATTCCAAACTGTCACAGCCTTTGATCTTCAACACGGGTAAGCCGTGATGGCTTCTGGTCTTCCAGGGTTGGATTACTCGCGAGGCGAGTCATGTTTCGTGGGGCGAGACAGAAAGGTTTGCAATTTCTGGAACAGTCACGCTTCAGGTCCACGAGGCGAATGCCTTCTCGCGGGGCAAAGAACCCAAAACTGCTTCACTTTATTAACCTGAAAACAAGAATTAACATACGTACTTTATTCAACTCTAAATCAGCTAAATTAACCTAAAAATACTTTAGAGACTCAAAATGATGCTTAAAGACAATCAAGTCTAATTTGGGTGAAAATGAGATATAATTAGCACAAAACCACGGTCATACTAGTCATAAAACTAGATGAGCCAGAGGCTGATCATCTCGCGACGCGAATATTAATTTTGGCGCGAGTTCAAAATTGGGTTCTCGCGAGACGAGACTTCAAACTCCAGTTTTTCACAGCCGTGCCTATCACGGGCAGGCCGTGATCACTTCTGACTTTGGGTGCTTATCTGTCATGGTCATGACCTTCATCACGGCTAGGCCGTGATGGTCTCTGCCCTTCAGGGTGTGGAATTATCGCGAGGCGAGACAATGGTTCGCGGGGCGAGACAGAGAGGATGGCATTTATGGCACAGCAGGGCTTCAGGCTCGCGAGGCGAGTAATTCCAGAATTGCTTCTCTTCATTAACCTGAAAACAGGGAATAGCAGTAACTGCTTTATTTGACTCTAAATCAGCTAAATTACCCTAAAACTACTTTAGAGACTCAAAATGTTGCTTGAGGACAATCAAGCCTAATTTGGGCGAAAACGAGATTAAACTCGAATAAAACCTATGGTCTTACTAGATAAAAACTAGTCGAGCCAGAGGCTGGTCACTCCTTTTTCGACACCCCAACCTGTGGCGGTGTTACTTTCGATACTCCTTTTTAGGTAGTATAACTCATTTTCGACATCCCAACCACATGGCGATGTTACATTCGATACCCCATTAAGGCGGTATTTCTCTTCAATACCCCTATCATAGGTGATATTACGGCAAACGTCATACAATTCATCATAAGGCACAATTTCATGTCTCATACGTGTAACAACTCATTTACCAAAAATTAAATATTTGATCTTAGCATGCATGTCAAATAAACTCGCATGACATAACATACACCAATAAGCACGTCATTCAACTAATACAAATACCAATCATGTATTTCATGCCATCAATAACAAGAATAAATACCCAATTTAATAATTTTTTTATTTTAATTCAAAACCCCTAATTTAAAAAAAAAGTTTATTAATAACATGCATCATTCAATTAAAATCTCTCAAAATCATAGTTGAATCGCTCAACACAACAAACACATGTACCATGGAAAGGGTTATTAAAAGATAATGTTGCTCACCTATCGAAGGCCTCCAAAGGCTCCCAGAAATCATATATGATAAAACCTACAGCTTCGTTAAAAATATTTCTTATCACTGCTGACGTTAATTAACCTGCCTGCTACTGTGCTCATACTGCCCAAGAAGGAAACGTGTAAAACTCTTCCTTTCCACGCTCTGTGTTGCGGCGTTATCAGCCCACACGCACAGTAACCGATTTATATATACATGGCAGCAGGCACGGTCAACCAACGTCAGGAATTTTAGGTTTTAAAAATTCTCTTTAGCCAAAAGCATGGGCTGCTTGGGCTTAACGCCCATGTATCCTTTATATATATATATATATATATATATATATATATATATATATATATATATATATATATATATATATATAATTTTGCATTCTTTATAAGAGTTAATAAATTTCAATAAATCCTTATACTATCACTTCCTTACACTAAATCTCTTATTTATATTTTATTTGCACTATACTTTTTAATAACTTAATATTATTATTATTATTATTTATATTTTTTTTTCAAATTAATTATGTTAGAATTTTAGGATGTTACATTTTCTCCCATCCTTAAAGAATTTCGTCCCCGAAATTCATCTCATACACACGCACCTATTGTAACATATGTCGTATTCAAAACTAAAAGGTTACCATACCTTAGATAATAAAATCTGGATATTGACGAACGATGTCCTCCTCCATCTCCCAAGTGGCTTCCTCAGGAGTCAATCTTTCCCATAACACTTTCACCAATGAAATCTCTTGTTCCTCAGAGTCTTAGTGCTCTTGTCCATGATTTGACTAGGCATTGGCTTATAGATCAAATTATCTTTCAATTGTACAAACTCGGAGCTATCATATGAGATTCATCAGGAACATATTTTCTGAGTTGCGACACATGGAAAACATCATGAAGGTTTTCCAAATGTGGCGGAAGAGCCAATTGATAAGCAACAGGCCCGACTCTTTTAAGGATTTGGAAAGGTCCCATGAAACGAGGATTTAGCTTGCAGACTTTCATCGACCTCCCTACCCCCGTCTTAGGAGTGACTCTCAAAAATACATGCTCACTTTCCTGGAATTCTAGAGGCTTTCTCCTTCTGTCGGCATAGCTCTTTTGTCTACTTTACGTCGTGCGCATCCTCTCCTTAATCATTTTTATTCTCTCGGAGGTTTCCTGGACCAATTCAGGTCCTATCAAGGTTTTCTCGCCCACCTCACACCAACATAAAGGGGGACCTACACTTTCTCCCATATAGGGCCTCATAGGGTGCCATGCCTATGCTAGCGTGATAACTATTGTTATACGCAAACTCAATGAGAGGTAGGAATCTATCCCAACTCCCTCCTTCATCCAAGACACACGCTCTAAGCATGTCCTCAAGGGTCTGAATAGTCCGCTCTGACTGACCATCCGTTTGGGGATGATAGGTCGTGCTAAGGTTCAACTTAGTCCTAAAGGCTTGCTGAAAGTCCCTACAAAATCTAGAGGTAAACCTCGGGTCTCTATCTGACACTATAGATGTGGGTATCCCATGAAGCTTGACTATTTCCTTGATATAGAGGTATGCCAACTTGTCTAAGCTATAGGTCGCCTTAATTGGCAAGAAGTGGGCAGACTTGGTCAACCTATCCACTATCACCCAAATGGCGTCTAAGCCCAAACGCGTCTTAGGTAACCCCATCACAAAGTCCATAGAAATTCTCTCCCACTTCCATTCTGGAATCTCCAAGGACTGCAACAACCCCGAAGGCTTCTGATGTTCTATCTTAACCTTTTGGCACACTAAACACCTAGCTACGAAGCTAACCACATCCTCTTTCATTCCTGGCCACCAATACATCCTCTTAAGGTCTTGGTACATCTTAGTTATTACAGGATGTATGGTAAACTTTCCCTTATGACCTTCCTCTAATATCTTCTCTCTAAGGCTCCCCTCCTTATGAACAACGGTCCTATTCTTAAACTTCACTAGCCCATCAACAGACAACTCATAACCCTCTTGTCCCAACCGAGACTGCAACTCCCGGTCTAAAAGTTGTTCCCTCCTAACCTCATCTCTAAGGTCACTATTAATTTCCAACCTATTCAACTTCAAGCTTAAGACATTCAAGGACACATCCAACACCTCCATATTCATGTCCCTAAACTCTTCCATGAGGTTCAACTCTTACACCATCAAGCCTGACACGTGTAGGGACTTCCTACTCAAGGCATCCGCCACCACATTGGTTTTTCCCGGATGGTACTTCAACTCGAAGTCATAGTCCTTAAGGAACTTCATCCACCTTCGTTGTCTCATGTTCAACTCCTTCTGGTCGAACAGATATTTAAGGCTTTTATGGTCACTAAAAACTTCAAACGTTACCCCATAAAGGTAATGCCTCCAAATCTTAAGGGCAAAAACCACAACTGCTAGCTCTAGGTCATGGGTAGGGTAATTCCCCTCATGTGGCCTAAGCTGCCTAGAGGCATATGCTACCACCTTGCCCTCCTGCATTAAGACACATCCCAAGCCATTCTTAGACGCGTCGCAGTATACCACAAAACTCACTAAGGGATCCGATATAGTTAAGACTGGTGATGACACCAATCTCCTCTTAAGCTCTTGGAACCCGTCCTCACACTCCTGGTCCCACACAAAAGGTTTCCCCTTCCTAGTCAACTGGGTCAAAGGTAAGGCTAATCTAGAGAACCCCTCTATGAACTTCCTATAGTAACCAGCTAAGCTTAAGAAACTTCTCACTTCGGTTACTGTCTTAGGTTGTTCCCATCCCAACACCGCATCAACTTTAGAGGAATCAACCGCTACACCATCCTTTGAGATTGTGTGTCCTAAAAACTTTACCTCGTCTAGCCAAAACTCACACTTCTCCGGTTTGGCATAAAGACGCTCGTCCCTCAAGATCTGCAACACCAACCTTAAGTGTTCTTCATGTTCTTCTGGTGTCCTAGAGTATATTAAAATATCATCTATGAACACCACCACAAACCTGTCCAATAAGGTCCTAAAGATCCGATTCATGTAGTCCATGAAAACGGCTGGGGCGTTGGTCACACCAAAGGGCATCACTGCATACTCAGTGCCCATACCTTGTCCTGAAGGCTGTCTTCGGGATGTCCCCGCTTCTAACTCCAATTTGATGGTATCCCGATCTTAGATCTATTTTGGAAAACACTTACGCCCCCCTTAACTGATATAAGAGGTCATCTATCCTAGGCAAGGAATATTTGTTCTTGATGGTTACCTTATTCGGTTGCCTATAATCAACACACAACCTCATACTCCCATCTTTTTTATTCACTAAAAGCACTGGTGCTCCCTAAGGTGACACACTAGGCCTAATGAACCCCTTTTGTAACATATCCCCTATCTGTTTCTTGAGATCGCTCAACTCTAGAGGAGCCATCCTATAGGGTGCCACTGATACAGGTCCACTCCCAGGTACTAGATCTATGGTAAACTCAATCTCTCTATCTGGAGGTAAATTAGAGACATCCTTAGGAAATACATCTGGGAACTCACACACAATAGGCAACGCCGCTATATCACTTTTAGCCTCTATCTTAGCAGAAAAGAGGAGTATATATCCCTGAGCCCCCTCAACTAAGCACTTATGACATGAGGCAGCAGAGATAAGATGTTATGTCCTAGGAGAGTCAACAGACATGGACTGTGGAATGAAAGAAATAGTTTGACTAGCACAATCAATAATAGCATTATTACGAGACAACCAGTCCATGCCCAAAATAATATCCAGACCAGACATAGGTAAACATATCATATCAACAATATAAGTCAGGTCTTGACACAATAAAGGACATTGCAGGCAGACAGAAGAAGTAATCAATATATCTTTAGCAGGAGTAGAAACACACAAATCATATGACAGTTTAGTAACAGACAACTCTAAGAATTGAGCACATTTAAATGAAATGAATGAATGTGTTGCTCCCGAATCGAACAATATGATAACACCATGACCTTTAATAAAGCCCTTACCTTGGATCAAACCGTCGGACTCCTTCACCTCCTCTCCTTGGATGGTAAAGACCCTTCCGTGGTTCAGTGATCTGGTTTGAGGTTGTCCTCCTAACTTGCACATCCTAGCAAAGTGTCCCATCTTCCCGCATTTGTGGTAAGTGGTTTGTGCCGCGGGGCACACACGATCTCCATGCTGCCACCCACACTTGTAACATGCAGTCCCCCTTTCACCTTGAGCACCTTGAACCTGCTTACCCTTCGTGATTGTAGGCACAGGTTGTAGGCTTTTCTAGAAATTACCCCCTTTCCCATGGAACCTCTTTCCGTCAATGAAGCTCTTCTCCTTCAACCTCTCAGCCAGCACAACTTGCATATTCTGCTCCGCCACCCTACACTTGTTCACTAAAGTGGGGTAGTCTCGAATCTCTAAGAGCCCAATAAGGCTCTGCAGCTCTGGCTTCAAACCCTGCTCAAAATTAATTACTTTCCATGGACCATGAGGATTATCCCTCACCTGTGTGGAGAACCTTGCAAGCCTCTCAAACTTGGCCACATATTCCGCCACCGTCATACTCCCCTGACGAAGATGTAGAAACACCATCTCTTTCTATATCCAGACACTACGGAAAGTACTTCTCCATAAATATCTCCTTGAATCTGTCCCACGTGATAGGGGCACCCGAAACAAGCAACCCGCCCCTGGCATAGTTCCACCAGTGCTCTGCATCTGACTCTAACATATAGGTAGCAAAATCCACCTTCTGAGCATCAGAGCACCCCATGGCCCGGAAGGTCTTCTCTAATTTCAGTAACCATTCCTCTGCCTCAATAGGATCGGTGGTCCCTCGAAAAGCTGGCGGATTATTATTCCTGAACTCTGACAGACCCCTGTACTGTGGATCTGGAGCTGCAACCGGTACCACGTTAAGCATGTCCCCATTATCCCTCATCTGACGGAGAGTCTCCTTCTGCTCCTGCATAACTCTGGCCATTCGAGCCAAAGTCGCTGCAAGTGCATCATTTCTCCCTCGCCTGTTCGCTGCCATAATCTGCATACCACCAATCAAACAGTGGGTTGATCAAGTCTAATATCCGAAAGAATAGAATGCAGGATTATAACTCTAACAAGTATCCTATGCGCCCAAGTTTTGTTTTTTGAAAAAAGCTCCACTACCACAGTCCGATTTAGAATCGAACTGCTCTGATACCATAAATGTAACGCCCTTTGTTACATTAGTAATCCCAAGATAAAATCAATAAAAATCCTTTTTAACATTTAATTAAAACATATGTCTCATAAAGAAAAATTAAAAAAAAATTTAAAGTCTGAAAATACCTCATATTAAATAATATAGTAATAAAATATCCATGTAATGAATATAAATATAAATGAAAAACCACAAGCCTCAAAACCGGGCGTCTAATTACAATCCGAGAAAAAACAATACGTAGACAAAAAATAACGTCGTCAGCACCCTCAACCATACTGCATTACTAACCAACTAAGTGATGAGAAGATGACTCCTCAGGTCTCTGGGTCCTCAACGGCGGTGTCCTCGGTCTCTGAAAACAATACTTATAATGAGATATAAAATCCCAGTGATCAACAATACAGTTTTATAAAATATTTTCGAAAATAGCATTGTTCTCAGCCGGCGCGGTAACCGGAAAAATTGTCCATGGCACCCGCTAATTTTCCAAAATAATATATATAAAAGAAAATACTTTTAATATCAATAATAATCTCATCAACTCAATAGCATATAACGTAACAATAACTCATCTCAATACATCACATTCCATATACCAAATAAATTCTAGATTAATCCAAGCGGCCCGAAGACCTCCTAATTAAATTGGTCTCTTCCCGGCATGCCATAAATTCACACATCACACGACAATGGCGTCCCATTTCCTACCCCTACTCACGAGGAGTGTTTTGATGTCACCCTCCTGTTAGGGACATTTCCATTTCGATACCTCCCATGTGCACATGGTGGTATTTCTCCTTTTTCGACACGTGGCGGTGTTACTTTTGATACTCCTTTTTAGGTAGTATTACTCATTTTCGACATCCCAACCACATGGCGATGTTACTTTCGATACCCCATTAAGGCGGTATTTCTCTTCGATACCCCTATCATAGGTGGTATTGCGGCAAACATCATACAATTCATCATAAGGCACAATTTCATGTCTCATACGTGTAACAACTCATTTACCAAAAATTAAATATTTGATCTTATCATGCATGTCAAATAAACTCGCATGACATAACATACACCAATAAGCACGTCATTCAACTAATACAAATACAAATCATGTATTTCATGCCATCAATAACAAGAGTAAATACCCAATTTAATAATTTTTATTTTAATTCAAAACCCCTAATTTAAAAAAAATTAGTTTATTAATAACATGCATCATTCAATTAAAATATCTCAAACTCATAGGTAAATCGCTCAACACAACAAACAAATATACCATGGAAAGGGTTATTAAAAGATTTTGTTGCTCACCTCTCGAAGGCCTCCAAAGGTTCCCAGAAATTATATATGATAAAACCTACAGCTTCGTTAAAAATATTTCTTATCACTGCTGACGTTAATTGACCTGCCTGCTACTCTACTCGTACTGCCCAAGAAGGAAATGCATAAAACTCTTCCTTTCCACGCTCTGTGTTGCGGCGTTACCAGCCCACACGCATAGTAACCGATTTATATATACATGGCAGCAGGCACGGTCAACCAGCGTCAGGAATTTTAGGTTTTGAAAATTCTCTTTAGCCAAAAGCATGGGCTGCTTGGGCTTAACGCCCATGTATCCTTTTTTTTATTATATATATATATATATATATATATATATATATATATATAATTTTTCATTCTTTATAATAGTTAATAAATTTCAATAAATCATTATACTCTCACTTCTTTACACTAAATCTCTTATTTATATTTTATTTGCACTATACTTTTTAATAACTTAATATTATTATTATTAGTATTTATATTTTTTTTTTAAATTAATTATGTTAGAATTTTAGGATGTTACAACAATAATATTCGAATATGTCATTCAGGTTTGGGGCAGCAATGTGATGCCCCTAGTTTTGTGAATATTCACAATGAGTATGCATGACAAATTATGCTTATGATGATAGAGAGAGGAAGAAGAGTACGCCCCCTTTTGCCCTAAGCCAGGTAAAACCTAAGGATGGACACGCCCTAAGGTTAGGACTCTAAACAGGTTGGCCACTAGGTTTGCTCTATTAGTGAAAGTTGGGACGGGTCTAGACCTCTAAAAGTCATGGTCCTCAGATTGCCCTCATAAGGATATGATTCATGAATCTAGCCACAAGTAGGGATAAGCCCTCTCAATATGATTATTCCATGATCTCATGTACAATCTGAGTGGTGAACTGACAAGTATCAGGGAGGTACCAGACCTCTTCAATAACAATATCAGAGCACCGCCTAATCCTTGGATTTTTGAGCAAGCTCGGGTATAGAGCTAAGTGTGTGTACAATATGTGATAGTGATGTGTGTGAAGGGGGCATACAAACCTGTAACACTTAAAAGCAAAAATAAAAAGAGAAGGCAAGAAAAACCTGCAAAACACAAACATAGGTATATATAAAAAGGTTACAAGTCCTCTACCCTATTGTTAAAACATGGGAAACAGAAAAAAAAAGGAGGAGGAAACAAAAACATTGTTAGTGAAACATATATAACAATAACGTGAGTTAAAATATACGTACAACTAAATATTCTCATTTAAATAAGAGGAAAAACCCAACCAAAAGGACAACCCAAACAGACATCACTAAAATAAGAACATTTTTTTAGTTTTGTTATTTAATTATTGTAAGGAGAAAAACAGCAAGATATAATCGTAAAAGGTAAAACAAATAAGCTACATATTACTAAGAATTTAAAAAACCAATTTTACGGTCTTGACTCTCTTAAAAGAAGTCCCCAGTGGAGTCGCCATCTGTAGCGACCTAAAAAAAAGACTGTTTTTCCTCTCAGGGAGAAAACATGGAGTCGCCACCAACTTTATTTTGTTTCAAGGAAGTTGGAAAACCTTTTAAGAAAAGCTTTGGGCTCGGGAGTCGATTATGTCTAGGGAAGGCATGGAGACTTAACCCCACGGCACCCTGGAACATCCATAAATGGTTACCCAAAATTAGTTGTGTAAATTATTAGTAACTCTGAAATATTTGTTTTACCCGTTGTGAATCTCTTTATTAAAACTAAAATGAGGCTGAACATGGCACGTAAGTCCACAGGGCAACCTCTAAGTCTGAAAGGTTGAACATGACACTTGTCATAGGGCAACCCAAAAATAAGGTTGTTTTAATCAAGTGATCATCATCTATGTTTTATGTAAGAATAAATAATTTTTATCTCTTGAAAATGGGACAGAAACGTAGAAATGAAACTTTTTACCAACTTATTCAGATAACAGAAGCACAGAGAAATAAGAATGTCAAGAGAAATTTATTAATAATATCAATGAAAAGAGCAAAGATTACCAAATGGGAGCAGAATAAGAATGATTTTGTTTACTCCCAGTGGTAAGATTTCAAGATTTACATTCAATCTTGCTGACCCCTTCCTTCCTTCTTAACTACTTTAATAACAGGGAAGAGAAAAAGGAAACTCAGATCTCTAATCTCTCTTCCTCCCAAAGAAAACGTTAGATAAAAAATCTCTCTCTCTTTTTCTCTTTTCTTTGTATCTTTCCTCTCTATCTCCTTTCTGATTTTTCGTTTCCTCTTAAGAAAAAATCTTCTCCTCTCTTTCTTCTCTTTTTCCTTTCCTTTTATAGATGGAGGAGAGGGCTTCTTGCTTCTTCTTCATTGGCTTCAAGTTTGGTTTGTACAAAACCCGAGGCTTGGGCCATTCTGAGCAACGGAAAAGAGGTGATTCGATGTGAGGGTTGCACGCTTGAAAAGATAAGGAGATGGGGTGTCTTGTCTGACGGGCATGATGGCTTTTTAGGGTTAGGAGTAGGGATGTTAGGTTAAGACGAGGGAGAAGATGAGGAAAAAAATGAAAAGACCAATGGTTAGAGGAGGTGCAAAAAGAGGGGTTCTGGGCAGCAATAGCGTGTGTCCAGATGGGGCGGCATGAGTAGCAGAAAGGAGGTGATTTGATGTGAGGGTTGCATGATTGAAAAGAGAAAGTGAAGGTTGCACGCTTGAAAAGAGAAAGACATGGGGGGTTTTGAGCAGAAATAGCGTGTGTCCAGATGGGGCGGCATGAGTAACAGAAAGGAGGTGATTTATCCTGAAGGTTGCGTGTTTGAAAAGAGAAGGAGATTGGGGGTTTTGGCTGATGTGTATGATGGCTTTTTAGGGTTAGGAGTAGGGTTGCCAGGTTAAAACGAGGGAGGAGGTAAGGAAGAAGAAGGACCAATGGGTAGAGGAGGAAAAAAGGTCTTGCCTGGTATGTAAAGTGGGTAGTAGGCGTAACTCAGTTTTCTTTCCTTTATGTTGATTGTCTTTTTCTCCTTGTTTTCTTCGTCCTTTCTTCCTTATCTTCTCCTTCTTCTTTCTTTATTCTTTAGCCTTCAGTCTGAAAATAAAATTGCAGTGGACGGAATCTCTTCGTCCCAACAGGAACTTAGATATGCAAAAGTAGATATACACTAGACGGACCTCCTCGTCCAACAGAAATTAAAATAATTGGAGTGGACGGAACCACCTCGTCCAACAGAAATAAAAGGGACAGGACTGGACGGGACCACCCCGTCCACTAGCAAGTGTAATGACTGGACGGGACCACCCCGTCCACTGGCAAGTGCAGTGGACTGAACGGGGCCAACAGCAAGTGCAAAGCAATGGACGGGACCACCCCGTCCATCAGCAAGTGCAATGCAATGGACTGGATTACCCCGTCCAATTGTAAATGCAGTGGACTGGACGAGGCCACCCCGTCCATTTGGCAAAAGCAGTGTGATGGACGTGACTTCCCCATCCAACAGCAAGTCCCATGTGATGGACGGGGCTTCCCCGTCCATAGCAAGTACAAACGTGATGGACGGGACTTCCCCATCCAACAGCAAGTCCCATGTGTTGGACGGGACTTCCCGTCCACAGCAAGTGCAAATATGATGGACTGGACTTCCCGTCCACAGCAAGTGCAAATGTGATGGACGAGACTTCTCCGTCCAACAGCAAGTCTCATGTGATGGACGGGGCTTCCTCGTCCACAGCAAGTACAAATGTGATGGACGGGGCTTCGCCATCCAACAGCAAGTACAAATGTGATGGACGGGGCTTCTCCGTCCAACAGCAAGTACAAATGTGATGGACGAGACTTCCCCGTCCACAGTAAGTCTCATATGATGGACGGGACCAACAGCAAATTAGCTATGAGTCCCCTACTCTCTTCATTTTTTTTTTATTATTAGCCTCCTTGAAGTGTAATGTTATAATAAAAGACGGACAAAAATGGGTGTTCACACTCATCCAAAACCCATTTCGAATTGATTCAACACAACCCCCCCCACCCCCACCCCCACCCCCACCCCCAATTATTTTTTATGTGAATTCACAATGATGAAAGGAAAAAAAATTACAATTTTATTTTGCGTATATAACTTTTCATATTTTTTAAAAAGTGGACTAATCTATAAATAGTAAAAAAAAATTTGAATTACGTGTTAAATTTTTTGGTCAAGTTCAAAAGATCCATTCCAACCATGGTCGTGTAGATGGTAAGGCCAATAACGCCATGGCCTTAGGCCTCACTTTTTTTTTTTTTAACTTTTTATTATATACATATTAATGGTAATTGTCTTGGCAAGTATGAGTAATAAAGCCTAATTTCACCTACAGTTCATACTTTATACATTATTATTGAAATTCAATCACAGATAATACAATTCGCAAGACATAACATTAGTTACGTGTCAACTTTCAAGGTTTCGCCTTTTATGTCTTCATTACTCTTTCTTGTCTAGTGTCATAGAAATGCAATTGTACAAAAGGATAAAATAGTCGTTGGAGATAATTAGTTAAGATTTAATTATTATTTTATGTTTTCAAAATTGATCTGTTATATATATATTTATAAAATTTTAATATTTCCACTTCAACTTTTTTGAGTCCTCTCATTTTTTTCTCATTTTAATATTCCATTGAGTGAAATGTTAAAATTGCTTGATAAAGCTAGAAAATTAATAATTTATATAATTTTAAGTTTCTTGCTAAATATACCAAAATTCCTGTAGACGGCCCTGATTCCAACACTAGCGATAGCGCACCGAGGAGTGCCAGCTCGTAGCTCAGTGAATAGAATGGAGACACACTGGTGCTTCTTTGTTCCTCACATCACATATAAAGCTAGCCCCGTGCCACTGTTTACCTTCTAATTTATCTATGATCTTTTCCATAAAGTTAGAGTTCTTTCATCTCTAATTAAAATATTAAATAGAAAAGTTAATTGGTCAAGCTAGCATGAATTAGACAAGCATGTCTGCTTTACTTGATTTCTTTCATATTCGACAGGTGTAGTTGAGTGCTAAAAAACAAATACAGAGTAATAAGAACAATCTTATGTCCTCAAATAATTTCCTATCATCAATACAAAATGACAAATAACCCGAATTATTCAATGCTTTATTCCATATAAAATTTGGGCCTTATTCCAATGCTTTATACAATCTTATGCATGAAAATGATTTCATCGGATCGAATACCGAGAGAGATGACAACTAGCCACTGCAGATGGTTCCAAACTTATATTCCCCCACATTCACCATATGATCCTCTATCAATTGCACTGCAAGCCAGCTTGTACTAGCCATATCAATTTCTATCCAGTGGGCTCACTCACACGGGCCTCGGCCTCCTCGTTAACCAAACTTAAAATGATTAATTCTTGAGGATTATTAGTAACATATTCTTTTAACATCTTTTTTCAACCGACTCCATTCCATTAATTGAATGTCACGTGTTCCACTGTTTAAAAAAGGATCTTATTAATTTACGTGGATCATATTTCAATTTTGTATGATCCACATGAATTTCAACCATTAAGAAAGAGTGTGTTAAAAAGAAAATATCACAAATTCTACCGGCTTTTCTCTTAATCCTCCCTTATAAAATCCTCTTTCGTTCCTTCACAAATCCATCAACCAGCACAAGCCCGTGCATGCCAAGTAGTATCCACAAAGAAATTAAGCATCTTCATCTTTGTGAAATTATAATGGCTTCCAAGGCTGTCATTCTCCTCTCTCTCAACCTCCTATTCTTTACCGTGGTTAGCTCCACCTATGTTCCATGCTCACCACCACCACCCAAGACTCCCAAACACCCATATGTCCCAAAGCAACCTAGTTGCCCTAAGGACACCATTAACTTTGGTGTGTGCGCTGATGTGTTGGGTTTGGTGAACGTGCAACTTGGTAAGCCACCAAAGTGCCCATGCTGCTCCCTCATTCAGGGTCTTGCTGATCTTGAAGCTGCTGTGTGCCTTTGCACTGCTCTCAAGGCTAATGTGCTGGGCATCAACCTCAACGTTCCCATCAACTTGACCCTGCTACTCAACTACTGTGGAAAGGGCGTCCCCCAAGGATTCAAGTGCACTTAAAATACGCTTTTCACGTATAAATGATACCATATTTTCTTTTTAAGTTATTTCATGAAGTTCTATTTTGCTGTATTCATCTTTCTTCATGCGGTGTTTTGATAACTCTGATTTTCTTTGGCACGTACCCTTTTGCCAATGAATATTTCTTATTATTAAAATATTTATTATTGTTGGGGTGCTTGGAACGTGGAAGGCACCTCGTAGCTTCCTCCTCGGCATTAGTCAATCTTTTGTATTCCATATTAGTAAAATTTGTAATGAATTAATATTCTACATGTAAGGGTGATTCACTGATTCGTGATTCCCTCTATCAATGGTTTATAATTTATTTCATTTAGCAATTAATATATCGGCTGCCGACTAAGATAGTGTTTGATTTTTTAGGAGATAAATTTTTATAAACATTTCTCGTTAGATTCTTTTTTTTTTTTTTTTAAGGAAAGGAAAAAGGAGTTTAAAACATTTGGGATGAAACAAGTTTCTTTAAAAAAAAACACTTTGGATGTATTTACTAAAATATTCTTACTTATATTTTTTAAACAAAATTATAAAATATTAAAATAAATTAGTTATTTACCCAAAAAAGGTAAATTAATTTTAAAATTCCAATTAAAGAGAGATTACATTATTCCCCCTCCCCTTCATTAGTTTTAAAATTACTTTCCCTCCTCTCAACCAAACCCAAGATTTTATTAAAATTCCTCCTCACTTTTTCTCCTAACTCCATTAACATATCTCCACTCCCCTCTTTTAACCAAATATAGGCTAAGTAATTGTTGAATAAAATTATTCAAGTCCTATGTTTTCCCCATCAAATCCTTAGAAATATGGAAATTTTTGGCATAAAGAACTAAAAGAAGAGGGGAAACGAAATTAAAAAGGGGGGAAAAAAGAAGAAAATTTCTTTTGAGTACATCACTTTCTCTTTCCTTATATTTTACATTTATTACATACATTTTCTTACACTTAACAAATGTTTATTAACTGGGTAATCAGTTAATGTAATTTTTTTTTTTACTGAAATGACATTCAACTACCATTCATCCAGCCTTTTATAGGTTTCGAAAATAAAATATATATATTTATTTCGTATATTTGATTGAAGGTTTATTTTAATGCCTAATTATCCATTTGAGAATTTAATTCAACTGTAAGCATGTTTGATCTGTTTTTGCTAAGTGTTCCTTCGAAGTCCTCTTCTGCTGATAATTAGCTCGATCCCTACTTATAGTCCCTTGCTGATAAATCAATTTAAAAAATTAAAAAGAAAAAAAGTTATTAATTTTATCATTGTCTGTCAATATTAATTTTTTGTCTAATAAGAAAATATTCATACTTGGGAATATTTATATGTCAATGATATAAAAAATATAAAATAAAATCTATTAATATATAGATCACTCTGTGAAAATAATAATAATATATATATAGATCACAGGAAGTAAATATATTATAAGTAGAGATAAAAATTTATATAAAAACATATTAATATCTATATAATATACATTTGAGAATAATATCCAAGTGGAAACCTTCACATGTCAATCTTTGAAGCCATTTTTCTTGCACATGTGGCTTTTCGCTCCAAAAATGATTTACGTGTCACGCTCACGTTAATTTGAAAATATATTGAAGTAAATTAAATCTGAATATAAATTTATTTCAAATTTCAAATAATAATAATAATAATTTATTTCAATAGTATTATAAATCAATCAAATTTTATATACGCATGGAAATAGTCAAATCCGAATAATGACAATAAATTTTCAACATTATTATCACTACTAGAAAACTTGAATTTTCAGAAGGAATTTTCGGACGGAAATACATCCGTCTAAAATTTTCCGAAAATTTCGGACGGATTTCAGACGGATGTAAGATAAATCAAGGAAAATATAAAAAAGAACAAATCCGTGTGAAATCCGTCCGAAAATTTCGGACGGATTTCAGACGGATTTGTTATTTTTTTTTATATTTTTCTTGATTTATCTTACATCCGTCTGAAATCCGTCCGAAAATTTCGGACGGATTTCACACGGATTTGTTATTTTTTTATATTTTTCTTGATTTATCTTACATCCGTCTGAAATCCGTCCGAAAATTTCGGACGGATTTCAGACGGATTTGTTATTTTTTTTTATTTTGCTTGATTTATCTTACATCCGTCTGAAATCCGTCCGAAAATTTCAGACGGATTTCACACGGATTTGTTATTTTTTTATATTTTTCTTGATTTATCTTACATCCGTCTGAAATCCGTCCGAAAATTTCGGACGGATTTCAGACGGATTTGTTATTTTTTTATTTTGCTTGATTTATCTTACATCCGTATGAAATCCGTTCGAAAATTTCGGACGGATTTCAGACGGATTTGTTATTTTTTATATTTTGCTTGAAAAAGATTAAATAATTTATCTTACAAATTAAATATGATTAAAAGATTCGATCTTAATAAATTTAAAAGTAAACAAGATTTATGAAAAAAAATAAAAAACATATTTAGACTAATAAAATGTAAAATGTAAAATTAAATTCAAAAATTAAATTTTAGAAATTAAATTGTTGTAAAAATTTATAACAATAGACTAATATACAACAACAAAAAATAGGCAACATGATTGAAAGAAACTTATCATATATTTTACTCTATGTAATTTTAGATTTGAAAATAAACTGATTTAGAATTAATCGGAGATTTATTTTAGGATCATTGATTTTCTGGGTTGATCAATTCAACTATCAAACTTTACCTTAATTCAAATTTTGAAATCATATTTTTGTCAACATTTATTTTTAGATTCAACAACTAAAAACATATTTATTTTTAGACTTAATATTTATCACTCTTTTGTACTCACTAATACAAAAATCAGAAATTTCTCTCCCCTCCCAGTTATTTCACGCGATAGAACCCCTACCCCCTTTTACTCTCTCTGGCTCATTTTTTTTCTCACGACACCCATACCCCTCCTTTCTTCTTCCTTTCTTTTCTTTCTTTTCTTCATTCTCCCTCAGCTTCATTTTTCTCCACCCTCTCCCTTGCTCTCAGCTGCACGCCGCCACCCCTTGGACGTTCGTCGCCATCCAGCAGTGCTCCGCCTGGGAGGTCACCGTCTGGTTGCGCCTAGTAGCGGAGAAGACAACGCGCGTTCTGCTTCGTTTCGTTCCTCCTGTTCAAGTCGTGCCTCCGCCACAGGTTAGCCTTCCGGTGCCGTCCAAGGCCGTTCGAGAGCCGTCCGGCACCGCGCCTGGTAGGGAGCCGCACGTAGGGTCGTTTGATTTCTTCCTGAACTGTTGTAGCAGCGCGAAAATGGAGCTCTGCCGCTGTCTCGGGTCGTCCGCCGTCATCACCACCTTGGGTTGTCGTCACAGTACCTCTTCCCTTCTCCTGGGGTAAGTGAAATCTCATCTATTTTGCTCAGATTCAAAAAAACCCCCAAATTGATTTTAAAACCCTAAACCCTAGCTTTTGAATTCAAAGTTTAAGTTTTAAATTGAACCTTGTTTTGTGCAATTGGGACTATTAATTAGTTATTCCCTAAATCAATTTCATCATTCTTTAACTAGATTGATTTCTCCCAAATTTCTCTATGAACCCTAAAGCCCCAATCTGATTTTTATTTGAAATTGGTTATGTTTTGTGAAATTAATTATGTTGTTATATAATTGGGACTGTCAATTTATGTATACCAAACTGATTTTGTAATCTTATGATAAAATCTCATTTTGCCTAAATTGTGGTGATGAGCACTATTTTGCCCAAATATGATTTCCGTTGAATGTTCATTTGCGCAGATTGAAATCTGATTTCTGTTGAATGTTCATTTGTGCAGATTGAACAAGGTACCAATAACTACTTTGATTTTTCATGAAACCATCTTTGAAGCTTCTATGTTATGAAATTATAAAATACAGTGTTAATTATTTGTGTTACAGTCATATAGCTGAGATGCTGTTAATAGTTATTATTGTAATTTAGTTTGTGATAGTTCCAGTTGTGGCTACCCATCTGTGAAAAGAATGCAAATTTGTGAAAGTGTGTTTTTTGTTGTGGGGACTTTACATGAATGATATAAAAAAGTTTCCTTCTTCATGTTGTTGGTGTGGCCACTTGTACAAATTGTTTGCTTTCTTTGTTAGGAACATGGTTTTATTATACTATCTCTTGGTTTAGTCACTGAACCTTGTTTTGACAACACAACTGTATTAAGTGTCAGCGTTTGATGGCTTGGTGTTTTTATGAGGGGATTCAAGGAACTTGTAACTGTTTGCAGTACCGTTTGTCATGTTCTGCAACTCTAGTTATGGTGCATTGGATTTGCATCAATAATTGTCAGCAATAATGGTTCCTCTCCAATTATAAATTCCATCTGAATCACAAATTTACTCTCAAGTCTACGTGGAACTATGTGGCTCTCTGGTTACCCTCATTGGAGGTCTTTAATAGTTTGCAGGTAGTTGGTGAGGGAAATATAGAGCACAAATATTTTATTGAGAAAAGAAAAAGAAATAAGAATGGTCAATTTTTGTAAAGTGTATCTTTGTGTTTTCTATCCTTGTCTATCTTATGCATAAGGTTTAACAGTATATTACACTGGTTTACTTGGTTAATTGACATGCTTTTATTTTTTTCAATGTTTGATATCTAAATATGAACTGTTTCCCTACAGTACATTCATGGTTTGGCTGCCAGAGGAGTTCATTATTTACATAGGCCTGCCCCTATTCTACAAGATGTTGGTTTTATTATTGTAATGTGGTTAATAGTTTCAGCTTTTTACTATATCTGTTATATTTACCCACATGAGAAATTGCATTAGGATTGAAGTTTCGATAGTAAAGACAACCTCCGTTTGCTTATTTAAAACTTGATATTATTATCTCTTCAATATTAGGTTTAATCCAATGTTGTTTTACTCTCTATTTAGATGACAACGACGATGATATGAAGATGAGGAGGAGATGATGGATGATGTGCTAGATGAAGATGAAGAGTTTAGTGATCAAAGTAACAATGAGGAATAAATTTATGTATTTGATGTTTGTAATGATATTTTAATGCTTTGAATCTTAATATATCATTCTTGTATTTCAAGATACTTTGTGTTTTTTCTTATTTTGAAGCTTGATTCTTGTCCAGAGTGGTACCTTAATAATAATTATTTTTATTATATTATATTAGATTCCAAGTCCAGGTACCTAATTTGGTATGCACAATTATTTAAGTTTGACCCTTTTTTATTAATAAACATGATTTTTTTTTATCAAAAAATATTATTTAAATATGATTATCTAATCCGTGGGAAATCTGTCCAAAATAATATCATAACATTCGTCTGAAATCCGTCCAGAATTTGCATGAATAGCAATATTGAATCCGTCTGAAATTCGTCCAAAATTAAGCCCAATATAACTAAAATTCAGATTTTTGTGTTTGTCCGAAATCTGTCCGAAATCTGTCTGGAACTAATTTCGGACAGAATTTTCAATTTGCAACGAGGCTTTTTCGGACGGGGATGTTCCGTCTGAAATCCAGCCGAAATTAATTGTCCGTCCCAAATCCGTGGGAAAAGTGTCCAAATTTCGCCTGAAATCCGTCCGTAAATCCGTCCGAAAATAACAATTTTCTAGTAGTGTATTAATTATAACGATCGTGATTATCTAAATTGATTCTAGGAAGTTATTTGAATACCAAGATTAACAGTAATCTATATCTATATAATATACATTTGAGAATAATCTCAAAATGGAAACCTCCACATATCAATCTCTGGAGCCATTTTTCTTGTACATGTGGCTTCATCACAAATCTTCCCTCCAAAAATGACTTACGTGTCGTGCTCACATTAATTTAAAAATATATTGAAAATATATTAAATCTGAATTTAAATTTATTTCAAATAGTAATAATAACAATTTATTTCAATAGTATTAATAATCAATCAAATCAAATTTTATATACCCATGGAAGTAGTCAAATCCGAATAATGACAATAAACTTTCAACATTATTATTAATTATAACGATTGTGATTATCTAAATTGATTTTAGAAAGTTATTTGAATACCATGATTAATAGTAATAATGACAATTCTGAATACTAATTTATTTCAATAGTAATAATAACAAGATACTTTTATTTTTAAAAAAAAGTTATTTCAATAACATTAATAATCAATCAAATTGAACAAATTACGCATAGAGATAGTCAAACCAGCGTGCATACAAATAATGATAATAATTTTTCAGCTTAAATAATCAAATTATTATTTAGGACCATTTATGTTATTCCATATTTTTAGCATTCAGTTAATATTTTGGACCGTAATCAAATATATTTTCACATTGATTTAAAATTTATATGCGCATAGAAATATAAATATTCAAATCATAGTATTCAAAAAATAATTTTTAGCTTCGATTGATTTGATTGAGTTTGAATTTATCCCCATGATGATAAAAGTTAATTATCGATGTGGAAATCCATAATATGTTTTCTATAAATGTGGTCTCCCATTTTCTGGAATAATCAGACTGCTCGCTCCTTGCATGCTTGCACTTATAATATTATAATTATAATTATAATTATAATAGTCTAGCATTTGTTGTTAGGTTGTTAGCTCTGATAAATGGCATCCGAACATGATTTTATTACAGAGGTTAATCTCAATAGCAGGGCCTGGAGTTTGGTGGTGAGGGTAGTAGGCTTCGGTGTGTGCCAAATTTTTCCAAGTACAAGTTGTCCTCCTCCATGGAGATGGTCCTCATTGACAGCAAGCTACTTTGTCATTAACCGTGTTAATTTTATTTTTATATTATATTGGAGATAATTCGTTACATGTTCTTTTGGTGCAGAGACATAAGATGCAAGTTTTTGTCCATAAGACTTTGCTATACAAGTTTGAAAATGTGACAAAATAAAATCACTCTTCTCTCTCATAAGATTGTTCTGTTTTGTTAATATTTTGCGGCTTTGTTTCTTAAGCAGGTTGCATATGTCTCAAATTTCATTCTAAAATATCATATCAATTTTCGTAAATAAGATATCTGAAGAATTTTCAATCTCACAATGGATAATAGTATGTGGCAAAATCAAATACACTTTTTGGGTAAAAAATCAGGGACATTTTATTTTTCACCTAAAGTTTTTATTTTCAATCATAACCATGTTGATCAATTAGTAATAAATAGTTTTTTCCATTAGTATATCAATCTTTGTAATGCAATCATAATTTTTTTTATTTTTTATTTTACATTCTTATTTGCTTTAAAACTTTCTAATTATAACATATGGTAACTTTTCATAATTTGTTGATGTGGCATTCATATTTGCTATAAAAACTTTCTAATTATACGCAATTAAATCACTAATTTGTTTTTACTAATTCTTATGCTTTTTTGTAAAAGTTACTCGAGTATTTTTTTGGTTTTTCACGATATCATCCGCTTGCGTGGAGATTAATCCCTCGAGGTTCTGGGACGACATAAATGCACGTGGAGAAAAATTATATTTAAAACAACGAATTAATATTTTATTTGAAAGCATGATTATATATGCATTACTATGAAAAATTGCATTGTATTATAATTTTATTTCATTACTTTTTGTAATTCATTGTTTTAATACTTTTATTATTAATTTAATTATTTTTTATTACTAAGTTCTCAACTAATTAATTTATTGAAGATTTTATTTTATCAAGTAACTTTGAAATTTCTTTTATCTATTTAATATATAATTAATTCCATGATAGAAAAACCAAATTAATTTATACTTAGATGTTATTGATTTAATAAACTATATTTAGAAGGTCTGACTTATCATTCAGATCCTAAGTTTGAAATCTATAATAATAATATATACAAACCATAATAATTCATGATTCTATATAGAACAAGTTTTTACAAGTGGCGGTCAATCATAGAGTCTCAAATGAAACAGTACACGTGTCGTTCTTACAGTGAACAGAATTCCAGCTCATTAATTACCTGCTACATGAATCATATTTTGATTTTGATTATGATATTGATTACCTCTATCAACATTAATTTGATTTGCTGGACATATTAGCCATTAATTCAAATGGTTTTTTTTTTGGATCAAATCACAAACGAATCAAATCTGATTTTTTTTTCATATGTCATAACCTAATTCGGATATTTACACATGTGCTTTGTTTTCACTATCTATATCTATTTTTCGTTCTCATGCTCCTACTCTCTCTGTTTTTGAAGAGGTCTTCTCTCTCTTATTTCTTAATCGATTTTTTTTTTTTTGCATGTTAGTAGTAATGATTTGTGTTGCTTCAATAATGAATGATTATGGTCAAATTGCTTCTTTTTTTTATGATGACGGAATTTTCTATCCCTTTTGAGTAGATGTCAAAGGCTATTGAAATCTTATTCCAATTTCAGCACAGTTGACTCTGCCAAAGTTACGGAGTGTAAATCTCGAACATGAATTATGGTGTGTTCTAACTGCTCCTATTTTTTTTGTCTGTCTATCATTTTGTATAATGATTTTCTACAAGTGCATCTATAGCATTGTAAAAATAATTTATAATTATTTCAAAGTTCTTAGCTTTTCCCTTTCTTTATCTATCACGACTCAAGAGACTATGTCTTCTCAAATCCACTACATGGAATGCCTCAAAAGTTGTTAAGACATATGGTAATGGAAGATGTACATGATGCCCATAAGAGAAGGGATGTCTTCACAGTAAAACTTTAATGTCTACTTTCATATATTATGCTTTTTTATATATTCTTTATGTAGTAGACAATATATAATTACTATTTACACTTAAGAGTCATTATTTATATTATAATATTAGTAATAATTATTAAGTTAACATATGTTACAATTTGTGATATATTATGCTTTTCTTATGTATAATATCTTACCATTTACAATTTGTAAATCAAATATGCTTTTTTTTTTATATATATTCTTTATGTATTGGACAGTACGTACTTACTATTTATACTTAAAAGTCATTATTTGTATTATAATATTAATAAAAATTATTAAATTAATATCTGTTATAATTTGTGATCGCCGATTAAGACAAAATAATTTTTTAACAATTTTTGGAATATAATTCCCCATTAAAAAAAATTAAACAGTAAAACGTGAAATCAATAATTACATATTTAAAAATGAAATCTAAATAAATTAGCATATTCCTGGTCGCGCTGTCGCGCACGCACCAAAAAGCGAGCGATTTACAAAATATGTAGATAGGGAGCGACAACTCGGGTATCATCTCACAATAACTCTTGGGTTGTTGTTATTATCAGAAAAAGTCAGTTTTTTTTTTTGGGTGGGGTTGGGGGGGGGGGGGGGTGGAATTGAATTTAAATCAAGAAAACAGAGCAGAAAATAATGCAAATAAAATAACAATCAAATAGCTAAAGACGATTAATCTACTGTTCTCGATTTCCCAACCATCTATCATCGGTTCATGTAAATTCCAAGCCCTAAGCAGATTCTAAACCCTTTTCGATTGTAGCATCAATTAACAAGTGAAATCAATACTACGAGACATATGTTCCTATTCCCGAATTAAGCAAACGGGGTGAAGCACTCATGAACTAAGCGAACATGATTGAACACACGCGAATTAAGCAAACACGATTAAATATAGGAACACACAATCATCAAAATAAATCAACACCTATTCTATACGATTCTGAATTAAGCAAACAGAACATACAGAACAAGTATTGAAAGAGAATAGCATAAAGTTAAGGAATTACATAACCTCAAGCGTAAATGGAAACCAATCGCAGTAGATTAATCAAGGAGACTAGTTCTCCATTACAAAAGAAACACAAGACTGTAAACCTAATTCTACAGCCATCTAGACTAAAGAGAAAACAAAAGATTCGAAGAGATCCTGATCAGTTCTGCCTAAAAGACTTAAATACAGTTTCTGGATTCATCTAGCTCGCGAGGCGAGCACACCTTCGCGAGGCGAATAATGCGAACAGTCTTCAGTGTTTGACGAGCTCGCGAGGCGAGCTTATCATTCGCGAGGCGAGACTCTTCAAATTCCAAACTATCACAGTCGTGACTTTCAACACACATAAGCCGTGATGGCTTCTGGTCTTCCAGGGTTGGATTACTCGCGAGGCGATTCAAGTATTCGCGGGGCGAGACAGAAAGGATTGCATTTTCTGGCACAGTCACGCTTCTGGTTCGCGAGGCGAATGGACTCTCGCGGGGCGAAGAACTCCAGAATTATTTCTTTTTTTTACCTGCAAACAAGGATTAACAGTAAGTACTTTATTCAACTCTAAATCAGCTAGATTAACCTAAAAATACTTAAACGACTCAAAATGCTGCTTAAAGACAATCAAGTCTAATTTGGGCGAAAATGAGATATAATTAGCACAAAACCACGGTCATACTAGCCATAAAACTAGATGAGCCAGCGGCTGATCAAAATACCCCAAACTTAAACTTTGCTTGTCCCCAAGCAAACTAAAACTCAAAAAGACTCAAGACATGGCAAGCTTAAAAGATTCAATCAACTTCGTACAAATGTCAAGCAATTTAACAAAACAATTTTCCTTCAATGATTTCCCCCCTTTCAAACAAAGCAATCCCCACATTCAATTATTCTGAACATTTGAGAATTTCATCATTCAAACAATCAATAATCTAAGCAAGGGATCCAAGTTACACACAAGAGGGAGATCACCAAATTCAAACAACTGCCTTCCTCACAAGGGAGTTTAGTGTTTCACTCATCCGCTCAGTTTGTCTAGGCTAACAACATTTCACTCAATTCACCTTTCAAGAACACTTCCCATAAATTTGATTTTCATCTCAAAATGGTTCCCACGGAAAACATGCATGCAACATCAAAAGGTCTTTTATGGTTGTAATGGGGCCTGGCTAAGGGTAGGATATACAAAGGTACTAGGCTTAAGTCCCTAGGAACTAAGAGAGCATGAAACATTTGATACACTTTGAATTTCCACTCAGATTCCTTTTTCATTTTTCTTTATGCTTTGGGTGACTACAGCTTTTTTCTTCAAATAGCCTTTTTGACATTTTTGTACTTTTATTTCTTTTTATTTTTTTTCTTTTCTTTTGGCTCCAACCTTTTTATTATTTTTTTTCTTTTTCTCAATCCCAAACAACACATCATATCCTTGTAGCTACCCCAAACTTAGTTTCTTGCAACCATTATCTTTGCTAAGCTTCCATGCTCTCCTAATCCTAAGATCGGGTTAACATGGTTTTTCAGAATTTTGGCTTGTAACATAGGGTCATCAAGAACAATAGACTAATTAGGCTCAAAGGGGCTAACTAGGGAACATGCATTAGGGATGGTTAATTTTAGGCCAAGTGGTTATTTACAAAGAAAATGCCTAAATCATCTGATGCAAACACATAAACATGCAAACCAATAAGAGATTCAAGCAAATTCGGGAAAGTGCAATTCAAAAGTGATTCTCACAGTTAAAAAAACATGTTGGAGGCTCAAATCCTCACCTGGACATTTTTGCAACTTGTTTGACCGAGATTCTATCCCTGGTGTGTGCTTCCTATCACCCCAAACTTATCATAAATCATGCCATCATAACAAAAGATCTCAAAGTTCAGTTTTCAATTTTTCATGGGGATCAATTTTCAAATTCAAAACTTAGGGGGAGATCATCAACAGTCAACACATATCATGCAATCAATCTATGCAAAAATTAACGAAATCCAGCAAGCTAGCCGACACAAGACTCAACACACATACTCCTGATCTTCTCAAATTATTCAGGAGCTAAAAGAAAACAAAACAAAAATAAAGCAAGGCAGAAACTAACAAGAAAATGAAAGTAAACTAAAGAGAAAGGGTTTAAGAAAACTCATTGAAGTGGTTCCACCAGGATCCCACTGTCTGTGATACAGCGGCCACGGAATGCTCAAAGTACAATATGATCCTCCCGGATCCCATGGCATACAGCATAAGGCCCACGTGATAGACAAGGGATGGAAGCTTGTTCCATGGTCCCCTAACTTGCAGCCTTGATATGGAAGTGAGTGCTTGATAATCATGGTAACTTCGCCAAGTGCGGCGGACTTCTCACTCCCTCTTGGGTCAGAGATGACCTCTTTCTCATCCTTGTCAATAAAGTCCTCCCAATAAAAGTGGGGCTCAACCTCTTGGACTGGCCATGGTGCAAAATCCAGAGGCTTGAACTCCATCACTGGTGGTTCCACAGTAGGAGGTGATGACAAACAGGTAGAGAGTGTTTCTGGTGCTGCTTCAACTTCTGCACGTTCTTCATTCACTGCACTGACAAATCCATCACCTGCTAGCCCTGCAGAAATCTCAGCACACACCACAAAAGGGTTAGAGTTAGTAGAGTCAGTAGATATATTACAATAAACTGAATCAACAAAGGTCTGAATGTCTGGAAGTTCAGCACACAGTTCATCCACCCCATCACTTTCAACACATGCATCTAATTCCAAAGGTTCTTCATTATCCTCAAGCATATTGCCTTGATTGTAAGGATGGACTGCATAAGCTCGAGGCAAATCAGTAACTAACCCTTCTTTCAAAATGGGGCATGCATCGAACAGGCGCTCAGGAGAGCCGCACATGCCACACAACCTTGCCGGCTGAACCTCATCCATTACCAAAATGGGGCATGCATCAAACAGGTGCTCAGGAGAGCCGCACATGCCACACAACCTTGCCGACTGAACCTTATCCATTACCAATTGCGTCACCAAAGAAGTGAGCCTATCAATTTTATTCTCAAGGGCCTGGTTGGAAGAAGAGCTATGGACCTCATTCACACCAATCATGTCAAAACCACTGCTAAACTCATAACTTCCAGCAAAATTAGGATAATTTGTGCTTGGTGGTGGTTTACTAAAATCAGGATAATACATGCATGGTGGTGGCCTATCAAAGTTAGCATAATATATGCATGGTTCATAATCAACATTAGGCATAAAATCTTGCATATAATTATCCATGGGAAGCACTAAGATTCACAACCAGACAAAGCAGACAAAACTAATTCAGTAAAGAGATTTTTTTTAACTGTTAATAACAACAAGAGTCCCCGGCAACGGCGCCAATTTTTGGTCACGCTGTCGCGCACGCGCCAAATAGTGAGCGATTTACAAAATATGTAGATAGGGAGCGACAACTCGGGTATCGTCTCACAAGGACTCTTGGGTTGTTGTTATTATCAGAAAAAGTCAGTTTTTTTTTTTTTGGGAGGGGGTGGGGGTGGTTGGAATTGAATTTAAATCAAGAAAACAGAGCAGAAAATAATGCAAATAAAATAACAATCAAATAGCTAAAGACGATTAATCTACTGTTCTCGATTTCCCAACTATCATCGGTTCATGTAAATTCCAAGCCCTAAGCAGATTCTAAACCCTTTTCGATTGTAGCATCAATTAACAAGCGAAATCAATACTACGAGACATATGTTCCTATTCCCGAATTAAGCAAACGGGGTGAAGCACTCATGAACTAAGCGAACATGATTGAACACACGCGAATTAAGCAAACGCGATTAAATATAGGAACACACAATCATCAAAATAAATCAACACATATTCTATACGATTCTGAATTAAGCAAACAGAACATACAGAACAAGTATTGAAAGAGAATAGCATAAAGTTAAGGAATTACATAACCTCAAGCGTAAATGGAAACCAATCGCAGTAGATTAATCAAGGAGACTAGTTATCCATTACAAAAGAAACACAAGACTGTAAACCTAATTCTACATCCATCTAAACTAAAGAGAAAACAAAAGATTCGAAGAGATCCTGATCAGTTCTGCCTAAAAGACTTAAGTACAGTTTCTGGATTCAGCTAGCTCGCGAGGCGAGCACACCTTTGCGAGGCGAATAATGCAAACAGTCTTCAGTGTTTGGTGAGCTTGCGAGGCGAGCTTATCATTCGCGAGGCGAGACTCTTCAAATTCCAAACTGTCACAGCCGTGACCTTCAACACGCGTAAGCCGTGATGGCTTCTGGTCTTCCAGGGTTGGATTACTCGCGAGGCGAGTCAAGTATTCGCGGGGCGAGACAGAAAGGATTGCATTTTCTGGCACAGTCACGCTTCTGGTTCGCGAGGCAAATGGACTCTCGCGGGGCGAAGAACTCCAGAATTATTTCTTTTTATTACCTGCAAACAAGGATTAACAGTAAGTACTTTATTCGACTCTAAATCAGCTAAATTAACCTAAAAATACTTAAACGACTCAAAATGCTGCTTAAAGACAATCAAGTCTAATTTGGGCGAAAATGAGATATAATTAGCACAAAACCACGGTCATACTAGCCATAAAACTAGATGAGCCAGCGGCTGATCAATTCCCGTGCATAGCACGGGTCCAAACACGTGTGTCCTACATTATAATACAATATAGTTTCAAAACTTAAAAATAATTTATTTTGTTTAATGATATTTGATATTTTATATAGAAAAATTGCATCCAATAATAAAAATGAAAGAAAATCAATATTTTCTAATTTAAAATATAAAAAATTATACTATTAAACAAATATGCATAACATCCGATAGAATGCACGGGAAAATGGGCTTCTTATAGGAAAAAGAGAAGAGAAAAATAATATTATAGATATATTTTCGAAAAAATGGTTAATTTGCATAGAAAAAGAGAAAAAAATAATAGATTTTAAGAGAGAAGAAAAATATAATATGATAGATAAATATATTTTCTAAAAAAAGGTTCACATGCACGGGGAAAATAGTAGAATTAACTCAAATAGATTTTTAAGAGAAAATAAAAAATAATAATATGATAGATAAATATATTTTATAAAGATGGTTTACTTGCATAGGAAAATAGGAGAAATAAGTCAAATAGATTTTTAAGAGATAATAAAATAAATAATATGATAGATAAATATATTTTCCAAAATTGATTATTTTGCACCGGACAAACAGAAGAAATAAATCAAATAGATTTTCAAAAGTGAAGAAAAAAATGGTAGATGATTATATTTTATAAAAATGACTAACTAACAAAGGAAAAAAGATGAGAAATAAATCAAATTCATTTTCAAGAGAGAAGAAAAAAAGGTAATATGACTGATAAAGTAATATAATAATATGATGGATAAATATATTTTATAAAATGGTTGACTTGCATAGGACAAATAGAAGAAATAAATAAAGTAGATTTTCAAGAGGGAAGAAGAAAAATAATTTGGTAGATAAATATATTTTCTAAAAATAGTTAACTTCCATGGGAAAAAGGGGAGAAATAAATCAAATAAATTTTTAAGAAAGAAGAAAAATAATATAATAGATAAATAGATAAATAGAATTTCCAAAAATTGTTAACATGCAATGTGCAAAGAGAAAAAAATAAAATAAATAGAATTTTAAGAGAGAATAAGAAGATTAATAAGATAGATAAATATATTTTCTAGATATGGTTAATTTGCATGAGTAAAAGCGGAGAAATAAGTAACCTAATTTTTTAATAGAGAAGAAAATTAATATGATAGATAAATAGATTTAAGAAAAATGGTTGACTTGCACATGAAAAGAGTACAACTAAACCAAATATATTTTTAGATATAAGAAAATAATAATATGATAGATAAATAATTTTTTTTTCTAAAACATTCATATTATTATTGTGAACGCCTAATTTTGTCCGGATGTTTTAATTAATGTTTTGAAGAAAATAATAGACAAAAATGATAAATAAAAAAAAACACTTTGCAAATTTTTTTTCTTGGCCCATTACATCATCAAATGAAGCCCATTTTCGTTTTTTGGGCCCATTATCCAAACCCAACCCAAAATTGTTTTTTATTATTATTCTGATTTGTTAAAATAAAAAATAATAAAAACTTAAAAAAAAAATTCTGCTCCCACACTTGTACCTTCTTTGTCATCTTCTTCTTTTTCAGAAAAAATGGATTATGGTACAGTCCTCCAGGCCTCCTTGCACCATGGCTGCCCCTGCAAGGTGGTGGAGCAAAGGCTGATTTGCTCCCTACTACTTGTACCCACACCAGTTGGCCTAACAGGGAGATTTGTCATCTTCTTCCTTCTTGTGCTATATATTGAACAATGACCAAAGAAAAAAGGGTAGAGAAAAAATACTCAATATTCTCCTCTCCAACCTCTAGCCACCATCACTCCCAAATCACAAATCAACACAAAATACCCAAATACTCTCCAGAACAAAAAATCAGAAAAACCCTTTTTTCTTTCTTTCTCATTCTTTCTTTCTTTCTTTCTTTATTTCTTTCTTTCTTCTTCTTCCTCCTTGCTTCATCTTTCTCCTCCCATTCTTCTTCTTCTTCAACAACCCAACAACAACAACAACAACAACAAAACAGAAAAGCCACACACACACACACTCACCTTCATCCTTCCACCTTCATCTTCCTCCCTCTCACTTCACCTTCCTCCTTCATCTCCCCACAACTCAGACCATCAACCGAAACACCACTCTCCTTCTTCCTCTCACCATAAGACTCTTCCTTCTCTCCTTCACTCAACCGCACGCCACCGTCCCTGGGAGAACCTTCGGCCGCCGCGCGACGTAGGGGAAGACGCTGCACCACACGGATCTGAAGCCACCACACCAGATCCGTCCTCCCCGTGTCGTCCCTCGCCGCCACGACCTCCGCCTCTGCCTATGCTCCTCCTCCGTGAACCAGTGCACCACCACTGCGTGACAGAGGCCCCTCTACACCACCGACACGTCGACTCGGATCTGTCCTCATCAGCGCCTCCTCTGCAAGAGCCCAGTCCAGATCAGCCGCTGCACTTGTCCCTGTCTCAGCCTTGACCTCCGCCGGAAACCGCCGTTCCGACCAGCCGCTTTCATGTCCGCTGTTCGCACCAGTGAAGGCCGCTGTCCCTGAACGTCGCCCTCTCCTTCCACGCCACCACTCTCCTTGGTCCTTCTCTCTTCTCTTAGTAACAGAGAGCTCCCTGACCTTCCTTTCAACGATCATTTTCTTCTTTTATGTCATATACTTAATTTTATTAGGTTATCACTTACTGGGCTCTAATGTTTGGGTCTGGTACAGCATGTGATCCTTTTATTTTATTTTTCTAATGTTTTGTTTCCATAAGATTTGGGCCAGGCAGAAAGCAGAAAGAAAAAAGAAAAAGTTTGTTCAAAAAATATTTGGGCTATGTCTGTTAGGTCCAAAATTTAATTTTTATTTGTTTATTTTTATTTTTTTAATGTTCGTAACTGGGTCAAGGATGTAGTTAGACTCATCAGCATGAAACGTAAGTTCTGGGCTAATCATTAGGCCTCTCTCTCTTTTTTCATAAGCCTGGGCCTAGTTAAAACAAATTTTAAAATAGAAAAAAATAATAATAAGAAGGGTTCTTAAAAAGATTTTCAGTCCTTCTTTTTTTAAAAAAAAATCTTTTTCTCAAAAACTTGAAAACAAAAAAATCAAATATTTACCAAAAATAAAATCAACCAACCAATCAAACTTTTTCTAAAGAACTACGTGGCTTTGAGTTCCCATCGCACCCTAGAATACGTAGGAGCGTGATAAATCATCTTGTCAAGCCAAAACTAAATTTTCCTTTTTTTGTGTATCTTTTTATGTTAAAATAATTAATCAAAATAATTAAACTTTTTCTAGTTTTAGTGATGCTCTATGGACACGGTGCCATATTCAGTCCCTTAGGTTTGAGGTTGCCCCGTGGACTCATGTGCCATGTTCAACCTCATTTAGTTTTTATAAACAATAAATTAAAAATATAAAAATTAATAGAAATTTTAAATATTAAAAATTAAAAAATAATTCTTTATTGTAAATAATTTTCGGGGTTAAAATAAATATTTAAAAGGTTATTAAAATGTTTTTGCACAATTAACTTGAGGTACCATTTTTAAACGGGCGATGTGGGGTGCTAATACCTTCCCTACTCGTAACCGACTCCCGGACTCATCTCTCTCTCTTTTTTAGATCAGTTTACCTTTAAATAATTGGGTTTTCTAAGATTTTCCCAAATAAAAATTTTAGTGGCGACTCCTCTGTCTTTTTATCTCCCTTTTTCGCGGCGCCCGGACGGGACGGTCGCGACAGCTGGTGACTCCGCTGGGGATTTTTGAGAGTCGGGCCTATCATAGTTGGTTGTGCAATTTTTTATTTTTTTTTTATTTTTTATTTTTCTATTAACAGCTTTGAAAATATTTGTTTTACCCTTTTTGCTCTATTTCCTTTTTTAATGCTTTCATAACTGCTTTTATATATTCTTGCAACCTTAGGGTAGAGAACTTTGATATTTTTGTGTGGTTTGTTCCTTTTGCAGGTTTGGGGTAGTTTTATTTTAGTAGGTTTTTATGAAGGTTTGTGTGCTCCCATCACACACATCACTATCACAACTTGCACACACTTTTGGCTCCATACCCTAGCTTGCTCAAACTCAAGGATTAGGCGGTGTCTCGACATTGTGATTGAAGAGGTCGTGTACCTCCCTGATATTTGTTGATTCACCACTCAGGTTGTACTTGATGTCATGAGATGGTCATATTGAGAGGGTTTATTCCTACTTGTGATTAGATTCATGAATCGGATCCTTATCTTTCGGGATAGGGGCAATCTGGGAACCACGACTTTTAGAAGTCTAGACCCTACCCGATTTTCACTAATAGAGCAAACTTAGTAGCCAACCTGTTTAGAGTCATTACCTCAGGTTTGTCCAACCCTAAGTTTTACCTAATTTAGGACAAAGGGAGCATACTCTTTCTCTCTCTCCTTCTTTTTCCTGGCATCATAAACATAAATTTCCATGCACATACATATTTACTATGAAGTTCTCTAAAAAAAATTGGGGGGGGGGGGGGGCACACATCGTCGCTCCAAGCCCGAATGACATGTTCGAATATTATTGCACTTCTAATAAGCGGCTTGTCACAGTGAAGTTAGTGCATTGACAGCATACCCGACATAGGGTTCCCAACCCTACTGGGTCTCATGCAATATGAAGCATGTAGGGCATTTTTTTTTTCATTTCTAATTTTTTTTCTTTATTTGTGTTTCTTGACAGGAATACCTTAATATTAATCTTATAGCAAAGAATGGAAGGACCTAGCATAGAAAATAGTACTATCAATGCAAGCAGTTCCAAGAAGAGCATCAAGATCGACGTGACACTCAATGATTTTCAGAGCTTATGGGAAATTAGTCAACAAATGTCAGAAAAGGCACGTTCAAACTTTAACAACAAGTACGGGAGAATACTAGACCTGTTACGTATTCTGGTGAATGCCTCCGCTCTGAGTGCATTTACTCAGTATTGGAACTCAACTCTGAGATGTTTTGAATTACCCAACCTAGATATAACTCCGACCATAGAGGAGTATGCTTACATGATGAGATTGCCTATCCAAAATGAATCACGTGTCTATTTGTATTATGGACAATATGTGGCGGATGGGAAGATAGCAAGTCTGTTGGAGCTCAAACCGGAACAATTGGATAAAATGGAAAAAGGAAACACTACTGGCTTGAAGAGGCGATTCTTAGAAGGTCACCTTAGGGAGTTGGCTCAACAACAATGATGGGTTACTTTTAATAGACTGTTGGCTCTCATTATCTACGTACTGGTGCTTTTTCCCTTTATTCCGGATGTGATTGATCGATAAGCTATGGACGTCTTCTACAGAGTTGAGGAATATGGGGTGAATTTAATCCCTGCTATCTTAGCTGAAACTTTTCTCTCACTACAAGTTTGTCATCAGAATCAACAAGGAAAGTTACGATGTTGTGCACCAATGTTATATGTTTGGATTATGACTCACTTGTATGCTGGTAACAAAATCGATAGAACAGATGATCCATTAAAAGGATTCATTTGCATGCCGCTAAATCACGCAAGCTATATGAATGGAAACAAGAGTTTGATCAGGTCAACTCACGTTCATTTAGATGGATGTGCCCATGGTACAATGGAGATTCAGTTATATTCAGCTGTGGAAGTTTCCCGAATGTCCCATTGATGGGACCCAGAGGATGTGTCTCATATTCACCAGCTCTAGTAATGTGCCAACTCAGGTGGACACAAGATGAACCCCTAAAAGAGCTGCTTGGCGGAGTATATTTCCTATATCAAGAATGTGAAAGCATCAAGAGTCAGACAATGGCAATAAGGTCAGCATGGGACAACATTCACATAAAGGGCGTGATGAGTTAGGGAGGCGGATCATAGCTCGAAAAAAAAGATATGAAGCATGGAGAGAGGCAAGAAGGGGTTGTCCTTCAAAACCGAAACCCCCACCTAGTGCTCAAAACAATCCTCTTACAGAAGATCAAATGTTGGAAAAAATTGAAGTTCTAAAAGCCCAGATGGGGGTTTTGGATGAAAAGAACCAAGTTGCAGAAGTAACTATCGTCAAACTCCAAAGCCAGGTGTAAAAAATGAATTTACAGATCGAGAATTTGAGAAATGAATATGCCTATTCCTACGAAGCCCCAAGTCGCATGAAAAGGGCAAGAAAGTAAAAAGAAGCAGTGATTCAAGAGTTACAAGCAAAGGTGGAGTGTCAAGAAAACACGCTAGTCAGAATTCTGAAGAAGAAAGAAGAGCTTGAGTGGGATGTAGGGATTCATGTCGAAACAATACAGATACTAAAGGAGAGAGTTGAATCTCTACAAGAATCCTTGGCTCAAACCGGACTTTACTCTGATCGAGGATGGAAAGAAGCTCCCAAGTATCGTGAATTATTAGTGGAAGCTAATGCGAAGGAAAATTGGCTCAGCACCAAAATACAAGAAAATGAAAAAGGAGAAGCTCAACGTCACGCGGAATGGGTAAAAGGGTGGAAATTGGTTGTGAGGGAAGTAATCTACGAAAGGGAAGCATGGAGAAGAAAATATGAAGACATGATTGGCAGAATTCAATATCAAGCTTCCCAGTTGGTGGAGCGATTTGAAGAAGTATCAATTCAGGTTTACAAAAACCCTTTCCTCCAGATACCACCAGAGTCGACTGAGTTCTTCAAGCATTTTGGGAAGCTCGCAAAGGGATTCAGGAAAAAGAAGATGAAGCTCTTGACATAGTATTTTGCGGTCCCCGAAGATGGATTTAGAAATATGAAAACTCTCGATGTATTGTTCTTCTATTTGACCAAAGACTCATGTTTGTATTGCAATATTCATCTAATGAAATGGAAGTTTTCATCAATTTTTGCGGGACGCTCTTTTTTCGGATGATATCTGTCGAGGAGTGAATTCTTCCTTAGATACTTCATCAACTATATTTTTACCCTAAAAACGATGTGTTTTTTGTGTAAAAATATGGGTATCATCAAACAAAAACATTGCTAGTACAGATGTAGTCTATCGAGGAATGAATTCTCCCTTGGACTTGACATCAACTGCAGTCAAGCTAGAGGGAATTATACCACTAGATTTGATTGTAGGATGAGTATTCTTGCTATAAGTGTATGCGACGGTCTTCCTGTCAAAAATGGAGTTTAATTGGTTTCTGCTATTTCTTTTGATTTTTATTCATTTATTCTTTCTTTTATTAAATAAAACAGTGTGGTTTTTGAACAATTGCTCCAAGACACCCTTATCGCACTCGATCACAAACAAGAGCCATGGCGGATGAACTAGAAGAAGTCCAAGAGATCAGGGATGAAGTCAGTCAAATCAAGGATCAAATGACTAAGATGATGGAGATCCTGTAAGCAATGCAGAAGGAAAAGAACACAGAGGAGAACCCTCCAGCCTCGAATGAAGGACATCCGGCCACACCTCTCATTCCGCCCAGTTTTGCTCAGATTCCTATTCAAGGCTTCAACCAACCAGGGGCCATGACGCCTCTCACTATTTATCCAAGCAACCAAACTCATTTTTCATTTGACCCAAACAATCCCCCATACGGTTTGCCTCATGGATTTGTGCCACCAACGGCCCCCAGCCCACAAGACGACATTCAAAACTCCGAGCACATCACTCAGACACAAACCCCCACTGATGCTGTTGAAATGCCACAAACACAAACTGTCAACCCTACAGATGGTAACACCCTGACAATGACACTTTCTGCCAATCCAAAAAATCCACAATACACCCTACATTATGGACCCCAGGGGACTCAAATGATGCCAAACTTCGGATCCTCCTACATGCCATACTCCTTCCCTCAGAATATGTACGGTGAAACTCCAGTGAATTAGTCAGGAGGGAATTCCCAATCTAAAGAAAAGTTGGAAGTGCTAGAAGAAAGACTACGGGCCATTGAAGGAATAAATAGTTATGGTCTGCGGGATGCTTCGGAACTTTGTCTGGTGCCAAATGTTGTAATTCCACCAAAGTTTAAGGTACCCGATTTCGACAAATATCGGGGAACTACTTGTCCCAAAAACCATCTGACCATGTATGTAAGGAAGATGGCATCATACGCTCAAGATGACAATATCTTGATTCACTTCTTCCAAGACAGTTTAACTGGGGCAGCTTCAAATTGGTACACGCATCTCGAACGGGCCCACGTCCGATCCTTCAAAGATTTAGCAGATGCATTCCTGAAGCAATACAAGTACAATATTGACATGGCTCCCGATAGGATGCAACTCCAAAATATGGCAAAGAGAGACACAGAGACTTTCAAGGAGTATGCACAACGATGGAGGGAGTTGGCTGCTCAGGTAGAGCCTCCATTGGCCGAAAAATAAATTGTGGCAATGTTCATTGATACCCTCCAGTCGCCTTTCTATGATAGGATGATTGGGAGTGTGTCATCGAACTTTTCCGACATGATCATCATTGGGGAGAGAATTGAAGGTGGAATGAGGAATGGCAAGATCGCTGAGACTTCGGTAATGAACGGCCAGAAGAGAGCCCCGTTTGTGAAAAAGAAAGAAGGAGAAGCACACGCAGTAACCTTTGAATAAAATAAACCAAACCAATATAGACCAAACCAAACACCCACCTTCCAAGCCCAATACGCCCCATATTACCAACCACCTCCATACCACCAGGCCAACCAGCCATACATCGCTGCCACCTCACAATTTCCAAATCCTCGACAGATGGCTCCTTACCGACCATCATACCCTTCTCAGCCTCAAACACACCCTACCATGCCACCTCAAATTGTCCAGCCCCTAGGTCCAAACCCAAACACCAGCCAAACAAGACCACCGTATAACTCGGAAAGAAAGCCAGTACATTTCGACCTGATACCCATGACCTATACTGAGCTACTGCATCAGCTTATAAGCAAACCTGTGTTGACTCCTATCCCAATGAAACCAATGGGGCCTCCTTATCCGAAGTGGTTTGACCCAAATGCTAAATGTGAGTATCATGCGGGGGCAATAGGTCATTCTACTGAGAACTGCAGTGCTTTCAAATTTAAGGTACAAGGGCTTATTGATGCTAAGTGGTTGAGCTTTTAGAAAGATGCTCCAAATGGGGCACAAGGTCCTATGCCAAATCATGTGGGTTCGGGAGTCAATGTTGTTGATAGCTTTATGGAACCTACTCTTAAGAGTCAAATGGCTGATGTCAGAACTCCCGTGAGAGTTATTTTAAGGGAGATGCAAAAACATGGATTGGTGCAAACCTCAATTGAAGAAAAGACTCTTGATGAAGAAATAAGGTGTGACTTCGATGGGGATGTGGGGCATTCAATTGAAGACTGTGTAGAATTTCGACAGGTAGTGCAACAGTTAATAGATATGAAGATTATCCTAATTGGTTGTGAATCGAATGAGTGTGGCATTAACATGGTCGCTGAATCTACAATTTCCCCAACTCCAATTAAGATAACTCATTTTACTGTTGCGATTAATCCTCAACCGGTTCCTGAGCAAGTCGCCCCGAAGTCATGGTGATACACTATACTGAGAAGGAACCTATGCCGGTTTCGAGTGGGCCAACACCAGTTGTCATTCGAGTCCCAGGTCCTTTCCCTTACAAGGACACCAAAGCGGTACCATGGAGATATGATAAGCAGGTTCAACAAAGTCCTCCCAATGGGACCACTGTGGTTACCAACATTTCGGGAATTGGTGGAATGACTAGGAGTGGTCGCATTTATACTCCAGAAGTATTGCGAAAGGAGGGAACAGAAAAGGAAGAAAAAGATCGCAAGGGGAAAGAGAAGGTGGAAGGAACGCCGGCTGAAAGGGATAACAAAGAAGGTGATAATAGAAAGGAGGTATCCGATGAAGAAGTCGGCGAATTCTTGAAGTTCATCAAGCAAAGCGAATACAGGGTCGTGGATCAACTGAATCAAACTCCAGCTCGGATATCTCTTTTGTCTTTGTTGATGAATTCTGAGCCACATAGGAGAGTACTGATGAAGGTTTTGAACCAAGCTCATGTCTCTCATGACATCACAATTGATAAGCTTGATAACATATTGGGTAACATCGTTACTGATAATTATATCACTTTCACTGATGACGAAATTCCAGCTGAAGGAATGAGGCACAACAAGGCGTTACACATCTCGGTGAAGTGTCGAGATCATGTCATGGCTAGGTTTCTCGTTGATAATGGTTCTTCTTTGAATATAATGCCAAAGTCAACACTGGCAAAGTTGCCTTTCGATGGAACTCATATGAAGCCAAGCACAATGATTGTAAGAGCTTTCGATGGCACCCGAAGGGAAGTTATGGGAGAAATTGAATTGCCCATTCAGATTGGCCCTTGCACCTTTGAAATACTATTCCAAGTAATGGACATTACGCCACTTACAGTTGTCTCCTGGGACAACCATGGATCCATTCGTCTGGAGCTATACCTTCCACATTGCACCAGAAAGTGAAGTTCATTGTCGATAGCAAGTTGATAATTGTTTCTGGAGAGGAGGATATGTTAGTGAGTAGGCCATCAACAACCCCTTACATTGAAGCTGTCGAAGAAGCTCTGGAGACCGCTTTCCAATCGCTTGAATTGCCAATGCCACTTATGTCGGGGACCGTGCTCCACTCTTGAAACTTCAGTCATCTAAAGCGTTCGTTATGATGGCTAGGGTTATGCTCGAAGGAGGATACCGACGTGGAAGCGGTCTGGGAAAGAATATCCAAGGTGTCACTGACATCCTCATGCTCACCGAGAACAAGGACAGGTTTGGGTTGGGATATAAACCCACCAAGGCCGACAAGATGAGGGTTATAGAAGAGAAGAAAAGAAAGAGGTTGGCTCGGCTGGAAAATCGTGACTACGAGGCTGAAAGGGTTCCCATCTGTGACATTCGACAGAGCTTCCGAAGTGTAGGGTTCGCCTTCCTGGACCAAGCAACAGTTGTTGAAGATGATTATCCCGCCGATCATGGTGTCAATTTGGTATATCCATGCCCTCCGGATATAGAGCTCAACAATTGGGAGGCCATTGAGTTCCCTAGGACCATAGAGTTTTTTCAAAGTAATTCTGTAATGCTTATCCTTTAGCTCTGCCCAAGCCTTTAGGATTTTTGTTGTAATGGGCTTACTTGTTTCCGTTTCAGTATGACTTATCAATAAATGCATGCATTCAATATCTTTATGTTCTTATCCCTTTTGTTTTTTTACTTTCGCTTTTATTCATCGTTCCTCACCAAAAAATGCAGTTTCCCATCTTTAACCGATATTCATTCATCTTTCCCTGATAACTACCCAAATACAGATCTAAAAGTGACTCTCTTGAAAATGACAGTGTTAATAACTCAGCATACAATTTTGACTATCCTATTGATCATGCTGATGAGGTTGTTGATGATGATGGGGAAATCCCTCCTGAATTATTGAGGTTGGTAGAACAAGAAGCTAGGGAAATTCGTCCCCATGAAGAGCCGAGTGAACTAATCAATTTGGGAACTGAAGATGATAAAAAAGAGGTCAAGATTGGCCTTTCTATGAAAGAAAAGGAGCGACATAGGATGATCAAGTTGTTGATGGATTATAAAGATGTTTTCGCATGGTCGTACCAAGACATGCCAGGGTTAGACCCCAGTGTAGTAGAACACAAATTGCCATTAAAGTCGGAGTGTCCTCCAGTAAAGCAGAAGCTGCGAAGAATGAAAGCAGAAATGTCTCTAAAGATCAAGGAGGAGGTCAAGAAACAACCGGATGCAGGTTTCCTAGAAGTTGTAAAGTACCCTCAATGGGTTGCTAACATCGTTCCTGTTCCCAAGAAGGATGGAAAGGTTCGAATGTGTGTTGACTATCGAGATCTGAACAGAGCTAGCCCAAAAGATTACTTTCCACTGCCTCACATTGATATTCTCGTAGACAATACTGCTCAACATGCATTATTTTCTTTCATGGATGGATTCTCGGGATATAACCAGATCAAGATGGCACCTGAAGATATGGAGAAAACTACATTTGTTACTTTATGGGGAACCTTTTGCTACAAGGCTATGCCCTTTGGCTTGAAAAATGCTGGGGCAACATATCAGTGGGCAATGGTGGCTTCATTCCATGACATGATGCATAAGGAGATAGAAGTTTATGTAGATGACATGATCGCCAAGTCCAGATCCAAAGATGACCATGTTGACAATCTGCAGAAACTTTTTGAGCGGTTAAGAAAGTTTAAGCTCCGATTGAATCCAGCCAAATGCACTTTTGAAGTGAAATCGGGCAAGCTTTTGGGGTTCATTGTTAGTCAAAGGGGAATAGAGATTGATCCTGAAAAAGTTCGAGCAATCATCAATATGCCAGCACCCCGAACGGAGAAAGAAGTTCGTGGGTTTTTAGGAAGATTGAACTACATTGCCCGGTTCATCTCCCAACTGACCGCGACATGTGAACCAATCTTTAAACTGCTACGCAAAAATCAGGCAGTAACATGGAATGAAGATTGTCAAAAAGCCTTTGATAAGATCAAACAATACCTACAGGAGCCTCCTGTCTTGGTTCCCCCAGTTCCAGGAAGGCCTCTCATCATGTATTTGACTGTGCTAGATGAATCTATGGGTTGCGTGTTGGGGCAACACGATGAGTCAGGAAGAAAAGAACATGCCATCTATTATCTAAGCAAGAAGTTCACCAGCTGTGAAGCCAACTACTCACCGCTGGAACGCACTTGCTGTGCTTTGGCTTGGGCGGCCCGCCGTTTGAGGCATTACATGTTGTGTTACACTAGCTAGTTGGTGTCCAAAATGGATCCAATCAAGTATATATTCGATAAGCCTGCTTTGACTGGAAGAATTGCTCGCTGGCAAGTCCTGCTATTAGAATACGACATTGTCTATGTCACCCAAAAAGCAGTAAAAGGTAGCGCTCTCGCAGAATATCTAGCAAATCAGCCAGTAGAAGATATGCAATGCGATTTCCCAGATGAGGATATAATGGCTTTGTTTGATCATGTACAATCACCAGAAAAAGAAAAGTGGACTTTGTTATTTGATGGAGCTTCTAATGCATTGGGGCATGGAATCGGGGCAATACTAATCTCACCGGAAAATGATTATTTCCCCGTCACTGCAAGGCTTTGCTTTGATTGTACCAACAACATAGCCGAATATGAAGCTTGTGCGCTTGGGATCCTGACAGCGATAGAATCAAAGGCAAGGATACTGGAGGTATACGGGGACTCTGCATTAGTGATCCACCAGCTAAGAGGGGAATGGGAAACCCGAGATGCCAAGTTAATCCCGTACCATGATTACATCAAGGAATTTGATCGAGCAGATTGATGAAGTCACATTTCACCATATTCCCCGAGAAGATAACCAATTAGCTGACGCACTGTCTACCCTGTCCTCGATGTTCAAGGTAAGTGACGAGAGGAACCTACCACTCATCAAAATGGAAAGTCGTGATCATCCTGCATATTATCAAGTGATAGAGGAAGAGCCTGATCAAGAACCGTGGTACCATGACATCAAATGCTTCATCCAAAGAAGGGAATACCCTCTGGGTGCTTCAGAAAATGACAAAAGAACTCTAAGAAGACTTGCAATGGGTTTCTATTTAGATGGAGGTATTCTCTACAAAAGAAATCATGACATGGTGTTGTTGAGGTGCGTTGACGCAAAAGAAGCTAAACGGATAATTGAGGAGGTACATGAAGGATCTTTTGGAACACACGCGAGCGGTCATGCAATGGCCAGGAAAATCTTGAGGGCTGGCCAATACTGGTTGACAATGGAGGCTGATTGCCTTGATTATGCGAAGAGGTGCCATAAGTGTCAAATATATGCTGATAAGGTTCATGCGCCGCCAGCTCCCTTGAATGTCATGTCGGCACCCTGGCCGTTCTCAATGTGGGGAATGGATATGATCGGTCCAATCGAACCAAAAGCCTCAAATAGGCATCGCTTCATTCTTGTTGCCATTGATTATTTCACAAAGTGGGTTGAGGCTGCATCATATGCCAATGTGACCAGGAACGTCGTGATCAAATTTGTAAAAAGAGAATTAATTTGTCGTTATGGGTTGCCGAGTGAGATTATCACTGATAATGCGACCAACTTGAACAACAAGATGATGAAGGAGATGTACGAAAGCTTCAAGATAAAGCATCACAATTCCTCCCCATACCGCCCAAAGATGAACGGGGCAGTTGAGGCCGCTAATAAAAATATCAAGAAGATTGTCCAAAATATGGTGGTGACATATAAGGATTGGCACAAGATGTTACCTTTTACTTTGCACGGCTATCGTACCTCTATTCGCACCTCGAGAGGGGCAACGCCATATTCTTTAGTGTACGGGATGGAGGGAGTGCTCCCGATTGAAGTAGAGATCTCATCATTAAGGGTATTGAGAGATGCAGAATTGGAAGAAGCCGAGTGGATCCAAGATCGACTCGACCAATTGAACCTTATTGAAGAGAAAAGATTAGCAGAACTGTGTCACGGTCAATTGTACCAGAGAAGGTTGATGAGAGCTTATGAGAAGAAGGTACGCCCGCGGCAGTTTCGGGAGGGTGATCTAGTGCTCAAAAAGATCCTACCAATCCAAAAGGATCATCGTGGGAAGTGACCCCAAACTACGAAGGATCTTACGTTGTGAAAAAGGCCTTCTCGGGAGGAGCTTTAATTCTCACCAGGATGGATGGGGAAGATCTTCCACTCCCTGTAAACTCGGACGCAGTCAAAAAGTATTATGATTGAACACATTTCCCAAAAAAAAATCAGAAAGAAAAAAGGGTGAAAAATGAAAAAAAAAGAAAGAAAAGAAAAACTCGTTAGGCTGAAAATCTGAAAAGACAGTCTAGGCAAAAGTTAGAGCAACCAGCTAGACTGAAAACCTGAAAAGGCGGTCTAGGCAAAAGTTAGGGATCAAAAAATAAAATAAACAATGGAAGTGTCGTCCAGACCAATGAATTGGGGCAATCAGTGGGCTAGATGCATGAAGACTGGAGCAAATGGCATTCTCAGATGTTGATTAGTAAGCAGTCGATGTAGTATGAGGGATACTAACACTAGTCATGGAAAGAGGTGTCACTTGAGGAGATGTGATTCCACTCCACAACCCTTTTTGCAATTCCATGCTCCATTGTAGTATCTGCTTTGTATTCCTTTTCGGTCCAAATATAATGACATTGACTCCCAATTCTTTTTACCCTTATCCCTCTGCTTTAACTTTTGTCAATTGTGTGTGTGCATTCATCATGATAAGTATATACTGAAATGTGAAACATGTATTGATGTCTTCAAGAAGCATTTAGAATTTCGTTGAAAGTATCAAAAGTTCGTAAAGAACAAGATGATCTCCCGACAAAGGACACCGTGGTCTACCGACAAGAAGCATGGGGACAATCATTACAAAGGAATCGTACCCTTTCAAAAGTGCTTAGCCTTTATTCTCCACGAAGACAGGACTTGTTTTAGTTCATCTCGGGGCTTGTATGTGATCGACACCTCAAGGGGTCAAGGGTGATAATAAAAATCACCTAAGCAATGAAAAAATAAAAATAGTAATGTATTACAGGCTTTCCTTGTGTTGCATTGAAATCATTTGAGGTTTTCATCAGGCATATAGGACATTTCTGGCATCATGCATTGCAATGGTTTATCTCTTGCGAGCACAAAACCCAGTAAATTTCACAAACATCGTAGGTTTTACCTTTCATGTCAAGCTTCAGCGGATAACCGACTCCGCAAGCTTTTCGCATTTCCTTTCAAGCTTCAGCGGATAACCGGCTCCGCATGCTTCTTATTTTTCTGTTAAGCTTCAGCGGATACCCGACTCCGCAAGCTTTTAACCTTTCTTTTCAAGCTTCAGCGGATAACCGACTCCGCATGCTTTTTATTTTCTGTCAAGCTTCAGTGGATAACCGACTCCACAAGCTTTTTACCTTTCCTTTCAAGCTTCAGCGGACAACCGACTCCGTAAGCTTTTAACATTTCTTTTCAAGTTTCAGCGGATAACCGACTCCGCATGCTTTTTATTTTCTGTCAAGCTTCAGTGGATAACCGACTCCACAAGCTTTTTACCTTTCCATTCAAGCTTCAGCGGACAACCGACTCCGTAAACTTTTAACATTTCTTTTCAAGCTTCAGCGGGTAACCGACTCCGAATGCTCTTTTTTTTCTGTCAAGCTTTAGTGGATAACCGACTCCACAAGCTTTTTACCTTTCCTTTCAAGCTTCAGCGGACAACTGACTCCGTAAGCTTTTAACATCTAATTTCAAGCTTCAGCGGACAACCGACTCCGTAAGCTTTTAACAATCCTTTTCAAGCTTCAGCGGATGCCCGACTCCGCAAGCTTTTAACCTTTCTTTTCAGGCTTCAGCGGATAACCGACTCCGCAAGCTTTCTATATTTGGCAAGTATCATACCCCATAAGATCTTTTGATTTCAAGCTTCAGTGGATAACCGACTCCGCAAGCTTTTAATCATTTTGCTTTCAAGCTTCAGCGGACAACCGACTCCGTAAGCTTTTAACTTTTGTTTTCAAGCTTCAGCGGACAAATGACTCCGCAAGCTTTCAACTTTTCTTTTCAAGCTTCAGCGGATAACCGACTCCATAAGCTTTTAACCTTTTAATTTCAAGCTTCAACGGATAATCGTCCCTGCAAGTTTTCTATCTTTTGTCAAGCTTCAGCGGGTACCATACCCCGTAAGCTCTTTTATCTTTCTATTTGAGCTTCTATGAGCAATCCATCCTGTAAGCTTTTTTAATTATGCATGCATCCTTTCACTCGTCAGCAAACCCCGGCCAAAATTGGAGTTCATGTCTTTACTCGTCTCTTATAATGATAATAGGTTAACTACGGTTATACCTACTATCTAATAAGAAACAAGTAAAGAGGGGCAGTTGTGAACACCTAATTTTGTTCGGATGTTTTAATTAATGTTTTGAAGAAAATAATAGACAAAAATGATAAATAAAAATTAAAAAAAAACACTTTGCAATTTTTTTTCTTGGTCCATTACATCATCAAATGGAGCCCATTTTCGTTTTTTGGGCCATTATCCAAACCCAACCCAAAATTTCTTTTTTTATTATTCTGATTTGTTAAAATAAAAAATAATAAAAAGTAAAAAAAAAATATGCTCCCACACTTGTACCCCTCTTTGTCATCTTCTTCTTTTTCAGAAAAAGGGGATTATGGTACAGTCCTCCAGGCCTCCTTGCACCTGTACTACCCTTGCACCATGGCTGCCCCTGCAAGGTGGTGGAGCAAAGGCTGATTTGCTCCACACTACTTGTACCCACACCAGCTAGCCTAACAAGAAGATTTGTCATTTTCTTCCTTCTTGTGCTATATATTGAACAGTGACCAAAGAAAAAAGGGTAGAGAAAAAATACTCAATATTCTCCTCTCCAACCTCTAGCCACCATCACTCCCAAATCACAAATCAACACAAAATACCCAAATACTCTCCCGAACAAAAAATCAGAAAAACCCCTTTTTTCTTTCTTTCTCTTTCTTTCTTTCTTTCTTTCTTCTTCTTCCCTGCTTCATCTTTCTCCTCCCATTCTTCTTCTTCTTCAACAACCCAACAACAACAAAACAAAACAAAAAACAGAAAAGCCACACACACACACTCACCTTCATCCTTCCACCTTCATCTTCCTCCCTCTCACTTCACCTTCCTCCTTCATCTCCCCACAACTCAGACCATCAACCGAAACACCACTCTCCTTCTTCCTCTCACCATAAGACTCTTCCTTCTCTCCTTCACTCAATCGCACGCCACCGTCCCTAGGAGAACCTCCGGCCGTCGCGCGACGTAGGGGAAGACACCGCACCACATGGATCTGAAGCCACCACACCAGATCCGTCCTCCCCGCGTCATCCCTCGCTGCCACGACCTCCGCCCCTGCCTATCGCTGCTCCTCCGCGAACCAACGCACCACCACTGCGTGACAGAGGGCCCTCTACACCGCCGACACGTCGACTCGGATCTGTCCTCATCAGCGCCTCCTCTGCAAGAGTCGAGTCGAGACCAGCCGCTGCACTTGTCCCTGTCTCAGCCTTGACCTCTGTCGGAAACCGCCGTTCCGGCCAGCCGCTTTCATGTCCGTTGTTCGCACCAGTGAAGGCCGTTGTCCCTGAACGTCGCCCTCCCCTTTACGCCACCACTCTCCTTGGTCCTTCTCTCTTCTCTTGGTAACAGAGAGCTCCCTGACCTTCCTTTCAACGATCATTTTCTTCTTTTATGTCATATGCTTAATTTTATTAGGTTATCACTTACTGGGCTCTAATGTTTGGGTCTGGTGCAGCATATGACCCTTTTATTTTATTTTTCTAATGTTTTGTTTCCATAAGATTTAGGCCAGGCAGAAAGCAGAAAGAAAAAAGAAAAAGTTTGTTCAAAAAATCTTTGGACTATGTCTGTTAGGTCCAAAATTTAATTTTTATTTTTTTATTTTTATTTTTTTAATGTTTGTAACTGGGTCAAGGATGTAGTTAGACTCATCAGCATGAAACGTAAGCTGTGGGCTAATCATTAGGCCTCTCTCTCTTTTTTCATAAGCCTGGGCCTAGTTAAAACAAATTTTAAAATAGAAAAAAATAATAATAAGAATGGTTCTTAAAAAGATTTTCAGTCCTTCTTTTTTAAAAAAAAAATCTTTTTCTCAAAAAACTTGAAATAAAAAAAAATCAAATATTTACCAAAAATAAAATCAACCTACCAATCAAACTTTTTTCTAAAGAACTACATGACTTTGAGTTTCCCATCGCACCCGGGAATACGTAGGAGCAAGATAAATCATCTTGTCAAGTCAAAACTAAATTTTCCTTTTTTTGTGTCTCTTTTTATGTTAAAATAATTAATCATAATAATTAAACTTTTTCTATTTTTAGGGATGCTCTATGGACACGGTGCCATGTTCAGTCCCTTAGGTTTGAGGTTGCCCTGTGGACTCATGTGTCATGTTCAACCTCATTTAGTTTTTATAAACAATAAATTAAAAATATAATAATTAATCAAAATAATCAAACTTTTTCTATTTTTAGGGATGATCTATGAACACGGTGCCAATTTCAGTCCCTTAGGTTTGAGGTTGCCCTGTGGACTCATGTGCCATGTTCAACCTCATTTAGTTTTTACAAACAATAAATTAAAAATATAAAAATTAATAGAAATTTAAAATATTAAAAATTAAAAAAAAATTCTTTCTTGTAAATAATTTTTAGGGTTAAAATAAATATTTAAAAGGTTATTAAAATGTTTTTGCACAATTAACTTGAGGTACCGTTTTTAAATGGGCGATGTGGGGTGCTAATACCTTCCCTACTCGTAACCGACACCCGGACTCATCTCTCTCTTTTTTAGATCAGTTTACCTTTAAATAATTGGGTTTTCTAAGATTTTCCCAATAAAAATTTTAGTGACGACTCCTCTGTCTTTTTATCTCCCTTTTTCGCGACGCACAGACGGGACTGTCGCGACAATTATGAAGATCGTTGTGACGTATTTAGTATTAATGTTTAAATAAATTACATTGATAAATGATTTATCAGCTTGAAATATAATTATTGCGTTGAAAATTTATATTTACTATTAAATGTTCATGAAAGTATGATACTATGACAGTGGACGAAGAAATAGTTAGTGTAAATTTATAATTTTGTTTTGAAAAAAACATTACGACAAGTGTGAACTACTTGAACAGCAGCAGATTTCACCTCACTATTTGAAGATCCTGCTTGACATGAAAGGAATTCATTATACAATTTCCTTTTTGCAAGTGTGAACTTTGTTACACAGCCAATGTTAGCCTCTCCCAAAGAGATAGGAGCGACCAAAACATCAGAATCATGTTGCTGCACCAATACAAATGGAAAACATATTAAACACTTAATTGCTATATCACAACCAAAATATATTTATACATAGTCTATGAATAAGGTTTCCTTCAAAAAAAAGAAGTCTATGAATAAGGTGCTCACTGTATTGGAAAAGTTGACACGTCTCATTACCCACGAAGAAAGATATCTGAAATCCAAATCATGCCCATCACTTCTTATGGTGCAAAAAACTTCCATCTGCATCCAACGGGAAACGACGGCCATATTTTGAAGCACCTCAAGTGTGCCTCAAGTGAGCTTTATAAAAGATGCTTCTAGTAAGAGGTTCACGTGATTGTTTCAATGTTTACATAAACCTATTTGAAATATAGCAAGCATACAAATTTTATTTTTCCAATATCAGTTGATCATATAAAATAACTCAGTTATAATTAAACTTCTGAATTTTGAATATACAAAACCATTATCAATTATGAGATTGGTTATAATTTGTATCAAACTCAAAATCATTCATATAAAACGGATGCAACATCATCAAAATATAAACATGTCTCACATTGCCAAGCTCAAAATAATAAAACACCAAAAGTGTTCAGATACAGTCAACTGAACCATCACAAGAAAGAACTAAACACCTATTTTCTTACATCAACTAAATTGACATTTTCATTCCAAAACTCAAAAACAGCTTCATCACCCTCTTGAAAACCATGGCCAGAACAGAATTTGTTGCATCATTTGTCAATTAGACCTCCGCGGGAGTTAGCAAATTAAGATAGAACATTTGGTCACCATTCCGGAAGGACCATACAGTTGCAGGTATCTAAATGTTGAGTTCCTCAGAAATGCAACAAATTCCATTGGCTGAGATCACTCATTCCTTCTTTCTTTCTAGCATTGTTGCTGAGACCACTCATTCCTCTCTTTTCATTAAATAACAGTAACCTCCCCTCTATAGCTTTGTAAATGAGATGGTCAAAAAAGAGTGTAGAGAAAATCAGAATCCTAATTATGAATCAGGTGAATTGACATTTCATACGCGTGCTCTTCCCAGAGTAGTAAATTTATGGTAACTAACTTTTTGTCACCAATTATATGTGTGTTAAGATACTATATTAATATTCATCCTTTTAATTTTGCACTCATTGCCATGACTTAGTCTTATATAATAACAATCCATTCATGTCTTGCAAATCAGCTAATGCACAAAAATTATCCATTAAAAAGAGCATGTACCTAGAAGGTTTGTGGTGTAATGTTATCATGTGGCATTTTTGCAGTCTTCTTCTAAATAAACACATAATCTAAAGTTTATTTTCTTCCTTAACAACTTTGTATGGAGAACTCTAGTCTCATATAATTCATCAGTAATAATAGGATCTTACTTTTCATGGGATGACCTTTGTATTCATAAATATATACTTCATAAAAATAAAATAATATATATATATATATATATATAATTACCTTAATATTATTCTCGATGGGTAGATTGAGAGTCTACGCAATGCAAGACTAATTCTTACCTAAATATAATTTTTTTAAAATAAAATTTGAACACAACTATAAAATTTGAATAAACTAATAATGAATACAGTGTTGGACCAGTAATAATTAGTAGAAATGCCAAAACCTGTCAAATCTCAGTCAATGTCAAGATCTTAAGCTTTAAATGGAAAAGCAAGACATTACACAATAAAAATGAATAAATGGGCACAATGATAAAAAAAAAACCTTGGAGCAGGTAAAACACGAGCCTCCTCTTCAGTAAAGCCAATGCTTACAGAAATTTCACAATTACCAAGCATGGGTTCAGAACCATAGTTGTTGGTTTTAAGTTCCTTCAAAAAATCATAGTGAGATCCCTTAACTCAGACATTAGATTAAAATCGTATTACTCAATTTAGCAAAATAACTTACAATAGGCAAACAATAGGCAAAATCTTCATCCTCGAGTGTGCTTTATGCCTGGACTTCTCCACCAAAGGAGCCCGTTGAAACGTGGATTGAAGCTTTTATATAACGTTGTGAAGATACCAACTAACATAGCTAAAACAACCAACATAAATGAAGGGACAATTCATAAACTAATAGTTTAGTGGGAAAAATTCAAATGACAATAAGAGAAAGCAACAAACTCATAGCAGATTTCCAGGAGAGATTATCCTTGATAGCTAAGCATGCACCCAAAAGAGTTGAAAAGAACCAAATTTTCTGTGTACTATCATGAGGTCTATCATATAACTAACTACTAATTTGTAAAATGACCCAATCAAAACCAAACACCTTTGAACTTACTTATATTGATGTCACTATGTTGTTATGTGTAAAATATTGCCTGCTTTTGTGCAGCAAAAGCACAATACAAAAAGTGGTCCAAGAAGTTGGTGCAGTTAGCATAGGAATTTGAAGAGGAAGATATGCATTAACAAAAGAAGCATGGATTTAATAATTTATTATACAAAAGCAATAGTAAAATAAGTTATCATCAAGAAAATCATATAAAGTAAAAAGAAGAGTTGACAAGAATGAATGATAATAAAAACGTAATAGCAATTGTTATGCAAAATCAAGGCACCAAAGATCTTTTAATATGCTGAACCAAATGCATGGTGCTCAATTTTAGTATTATGACATTTCTAAAGAACAACCAAGCATAGTGTCATATTTCTCATTCTAATAATGCAGAATCCTAAGCATCCATCAAAGTAGCAACTGGCCGGTGCATATAAGGGAAAACATAATATATAGTTTCCAAAAAAAGTTAAGCAATAGTTAGATTTAAAGTAAAAAAATTAATGTGCTAAAAAATTATTTTATCTGCCATGATAAGAATCTTGAAGCTCATACACATTTTATCATACAGTTTACCTACATATAAAAAATATCATAGAAGCAAGCCAAAAAACTGAGGAGGGATAACTGTGGTTGCTCTTTTGGCGAGGAAAAACAATGTGCTTCTGGGAAACCTGCAAGAAAAAGGGGGAAAAGATTGTAAGATGAAAGTGTGTTGGCAAATCAATAAGAGTAATAATAACAATAGATACTACTGAGAAGGAAACAGAAAAGAAAAAGGAAATAGGAAGACAAAGGGAAAAGAGGGTCGGATGAGAGAAAGAGAGATAGAAAAACAATTGTCAGAGCGTTCCATTTTGCTTGTAGAAAAAAATAGAACAAAGAAGAGGGAGTGCAGAAGTCTTACCCAACAGGTTGGGGCAAGAAGCTCACAATGCTTTACACATTCACACTAACACAATAGAGAAATTGAGAAGAAATAGAGAAAGAATATAGAGAGAAGAAAGAGATAAGAATGAACACTTAGTGAAAATCTTTATTCACTTTACACACTTCTAACACTTCTACTCTTGCACACTTGCACTTATGCACACTTGCACTTTTTCTACACATTTACACTGTAGCATTAAGTCTATTTATAGACACATACACTAGCTAACTCTCCTAATAGCTTTCTAACTAATCACTTTAGTTACAACAGACTAATCACATTTTAACAAACTCCTAATAACTAACTAACTCTATTTGAATTACTTCCAACACTCCCCCGTAATTCAAATATTCCACTTACACTATTTTTATTATTACACTAAACTTGCATTCAATAATGCACACTTTTTATTATCACTAACATACACATATATTTCTACCTGCATCCCATATCAATCTCATATTAGCCCATTTTCTGTCATTGTAACACGTTTGGGCTTGGCCCATTAGCACAAAATCTTCTCCCATTTTCTGAAATGCACATTGATGAACTTCAAGAACTTGGGCTTGGCCCATTAGGTCAAAATCTGGACCTAATTTTCGGAATTCCAATTTTGCCCCTGCATCTATCAGTTTCTCCTTCTCGATGGTTTCTTGTAGCTGCCACCTTGCATCCATCATCTTCTCCCTCGTTCCACATAGCAGCTTCATATGGCAGTTGACACGACACCACAGTGGTTCTGGAACCATGTTGAAGCACATCGCTGCGAGACTTCTTCTCCACCACCCAAGCTCTCTTTGAAACGACGTCCCTGCTCCTTTCTCTTCAGTCACCATGTCCAGCTTGCTTTCAAGCTTCCCATCCTTCACTGCTTTTGTTTTCTTCTTTGCAGCGGCGGTGACCATTGGTTTCGAGTCAGGCACCACCGACTTCGTCCCACCATTGTGGGCGGCGCTGTTGGATTGGGTTTGGCGGCCGGTCACAATCTCTCCTCTTGTCGCCGCCGCCCCTGCTTCACCTTCTTCCACGAACTCCTGCTTCGCCGCCGCCGCGAGTCCACCATCAGCCTTCACATGAGCCATCTCTGTATGCTCGAGCTCCACACCAGCAAGTCCATCATCATCTTTACCCTCAATTTCATCATTAGCCACATCGAAAACCTTTCTCTCCTCCGACACTGCCACTGTCTCCATCGAATCAAGATTTTTCTCATCCATCGTCAACACATTGTTGAGATGCCTCTGTGATGGAGCACTTTCCCCATCTTGGATTTCTTGCTCAATGGTTACTGGCTTAGTCTAAGAACTCTGCTTTACTTGGCCACCCTTCTTTACAGAACCTTTGGATTGGAAGAGAGGTTGCTCACAAGGTGTTTGATGGAATGACCCAGTAAACACAACATTCAGGTTTCCAATATGAAGATTGTTTCGTTCCATCAGCAGATCCACTCTTTGTGCATGCTCCACAACGACACCTTTTTCCTTCTGATTTTCTGCCACAAGCTCCATTGTCTTGTCTTTGCTGATTTCTTGAACACATTTCTTGAACTCTGTTTCTGGCTCATGCACCTTCTTGCCATCTACGGTTGAACCCTTCTTTGTGCACCCTCTTGCAGCTTTTTGACAACTCTTGTTTGCCTCAAGATCATCATTACTGCACTCTGTCTTGTTTGTTCTCTGCTTCTCTTTTCTCCCTGTGTCCTCTTCTTTATTCTTTTTTACACTTTTGATCTCCTTCTTGCTTGCAACACCTTTCTTCACATTTTCAGCATCTCCATAGGCTTGTTGCAAGATTTTCCATGCTTCTCTTACATTTTTGGCTGAAGCAATCTTCCCAAGATTCACATCATCCACACATTGATGAAGGATGATGAGAGCCTTGTAATCTCTGTTCTTGGATTCCTTGTAGGAGGCACTATCCTCCTCTTCTTGGATCTCATCCTTCACTGTTTCCAACACTTCATTGAAACCAAAGATTGCTTCCATTTTCACAACCCAATGCTCAAGGTTCTTGCCATCAAGAACCGGTAATGGGATTGAAAAATCCCCACCCATAATCTCTCCAATTTCTGCAGCCATGGATAGACCCTCACAAGTCCCTAGTCTTGTAGCTCTAGATACCATTTGTTGGGGCAAGAAGCTCACAATGCTTCACACACTCACACTAACACAATAGAGAAATTGAGAGGGAATAGAGAAAGAATATAGAGAGAAGAAAGAGATAAGAGAATGAACACTTAGTGAAAATCTTTATTCACTTTACACACTTCTAACACTTCTACTCTTGCACACTTGCACTTATGCACACTTGCACTTTTTCTACACATTTACACTATAGCACTAAGTCTATTTATAGACTTACACATACATTAACTAACTCTCCTAATAGCTCTCTAACTAATCACTTTAGTTACAATAAACTAATCACATTTTAACAAACTCCTAACAACTAACTAACTCTATTTGAATTACTTCCAACAAGGAAGAAGGTCGTGTCGATGGAAGAAGAGGAAACGGTGACCGGAGAAAGCAAAGGAGGGAGAAGAGTCGCCGATCATGGATCCGAGGGAGGAACAGGAAGCAAAACAGCGACGTAAAAAGGAAAAGGGGGACCGAGTCACCGTGGACGATTTCTATCATCATCTTGCAGAAGCTACCACCTATGTTGTGTTCGCAAGAGTTGTTGTGTTTGACTGAATGAAACGTCTGGCTTTATGTTTGACAAGTTTTGTGTCCATCCCCATGAGCAAGCAATAAAAATAAAAGAATCAAATTTAGTTAAAAAAATAAGAATAAAATGAAGCATTAAAAAAGTAATTAAATGTCCCTAAATCATGGAGAACCCACCAGGTAAGATTTATAGTAAATTTTCCTATTCCATTTTTAACTTTGTATTGAATATTGATTGATATATAAATCATGCCGAGTTGGGCATGGGGATTCGAAGATGACCCAAAAATATTTCAGGTCAAATTTTAAGGTCTTATTTGTTTTGTTTTCAAATTCCTATTTTTTATTTCTTATTTTCAGAAATAATTATTAAACTGTCATCTTGTTTTCATTTTGTTTTCTATTTTTAGAAATTTGTACGGGAAACATCGAAAACAATTTTTTTTTGTTTTCACTATTTCCTGTACAAGATTCTGAAAACAAAAAATAATAATAATATTATGTGTAAATATATTTTATAAAGATTGTTAACTTGCACAAGAAAATAGGAGAAATAAGTCAAATAGATTTTTAAGAGATGATAAAATAAATAATATGATAGATAAATATATTTTCCAAAAATGATTATTTTGCACTGGACAAATAGAAGAAATAAATCAAATAGATTTTCAAAAGTGAAGAAAAAAAATGGCAGATGATTATATTTTATAAAAATGATTAACTAACAAAGGAAAAAAGATGAGAAATAAATCAAATATATTTTCATGAGAGAAGAAAAAAATAATAATATGATTGATAAAGTAATATAATAATATGATGGATAAATCTAATTTCTAAAAATGGTTAAATTGCACCGGACAAAGAGAAGAAATAAATAAAGTAGATTTTCAATAGGGAAGAAGAAAAATAATTTGATAGATAAATATATTTTCTAAAAATAGTTAACTTGCATGAGAAAAAGGGGAGAAATAAATCAAATAAATTTTTAAGAGAGAAGGAAAAAAAATATAATAGATAAATAAATAAATATAATTTCCAAAAATTGTTAACTTGCAATGTGCAAAGAGAAAAAATAAATTAAATAGAATTTTAAGAGAGAATAATAAGATTAATAAGATAGATAAATATATTTTCTAGAAATGGTTAATTTACATGAGTAAAAGAGGAGAAATAAGTAAAATAAATTTTTAATAAAGAAGAAAATTAATATGATAGATTAAAATATTTAAGAAAAATGATTGACTTGCACATGAAAAGATGACAACTAAACCAAATGTATTTTTAGATATAAGAAAATAATAATATGATATATAAATATATTTTTTTTCCTAAAACATTCATATCATTATGAAGATCGTTGTGACGTATTTAGTATTAATGTTTAAATAAATTACATAAATAAATGATTTATAAATACAATTATTGAGTTGAAAATTTATATTTACTATTAAATGTTCATGAAAGTATGATACTTTGATAGTGGACGAAGAAATAATTAGTGTAAATTTATAATTTTGTTTTGAAAAAACATTACGACAAGACTTTAATGTCTCTTTTCTAATATTATGCCTTTTTTATATATTCTTTATACATGTCTTATTTTCTTTTTTTTTGAAAGAAACAAACTTAATAATTATTAATATTTGTTATACTTTGTGATCGGTAACTTTTTGACAATTTTTTGTATTTAATTCTCCACAAAAACTTTTAAATCACAAAACATAAAAACAAGAATTACATATTTCAAAATGAAATTCTAAAAATTTATTATATTCTCCATGTATGGCACGGGTCCATACACTAGTATTTTACAAAAAAACATACTAATATCTTCTTAAAAAGCTATCAATGCTTAAATTATAGAGTAAAAATATATTATAAGATTGGATATTTTATATGAAATAATATTATTACTATTAGTTGGTGTCTCAAAATTCAGTTACAAGTCAAAGCATCCATTTGGAGGGAAAATCAGTTATGGCAGTTGCAACCATAACTGATTTCTGTTGCAACAGTTTTGGATGGATCAGATCTTGAGCAGACTTGGAGCTGAAGTTTCTTCTATATATATACATAGGCTTAGCTTATGGAAATACGCAGATATAAAGAGATTGAGATAGTGCATACTTGTATAATTCTGAAACTTGTGATAAGAAAAAGAAAGAGTGCTAGAGTGATCAAGGGGTGTGTGAAAAATAGAGAATTGCAAGGCTGGGATTCTTCTGGTCTGTCTCCTCGACTGTAGATAGAAGAGGCCAGGGGTTTTAGTCTATTTTGCATAACTTGATCTTGTACTTGTTTTCAATCATAGTGGATATCTTTTGCTCTCTCCCCGTGGATGTAAGCCCCACCGGCCGAACCACGTAAATTCTTGGTGTGATCCTTTCCTTCTTTCCCTCTCTTCCCTTTACTGATTTCTTGGTTGTGTTCTGATTCATTACTCGCACTGTTGTGTTGTTCTGGTACTGCTGAGTTCTTTTTTCATTGATTTCAGTTTGTTCTAATCCACAACAAGTGGCGCCGTCTGTGGGGAGAACTGGAGAGTGAAAGAACAAAGATTTCAGCATGGGATCAACCAAGTTTGACATTGAAAAATTCTCTGGATCGAATGACTTTGGTCTATGGAGAATAAAGATGCAAGTTGTTTTGGTGCAACAAGGCCTTGGAGATACTCTAAAGGGAGAAGTTGCACTTCCAATAACACTCACTACAGCAGAAAGGAGGGAGCTGGTCGATAAGGCAAGGAGCATAATTATCATATGCCTTGGAGACAAACCTCTCAGAGAGGTTGCAAGAGAACCTACTGCGGTTGCATTTGGCTCAAACTTGAGTCTCTCTACATGACCAAGTCTGTGGCAAATCGTTTGTTCCTTAAGCAACAACTCTTCTCATTCAAGATGAGTGAAGACAGACCTGTAGCAGAGCAGATTGCAGACTATAACAAGATTCTTGATGATCTTGAGAATCTTGAAGTAACAATGGATGATGAAGACAAAGCACTGATTCTGCTGAGTGCCTTACCAAGCTCCTATGAACACTTCAAGGATGCAATTATGTTTGGTAGAGATCAAACAATTACTCTTGATGAGGTGCAATCATCCATAAGGACAAAGGAATTTCAAAAGAAGCAAGAAGCCAAGGCAAAAGGAAAAGCAGAAAGTTTGAATGTTGTAAGAGGCAGACATAAAAGAAGGAATGGAAAGCAAGGCAAGCATAGATCAAAATCAAAGAATCAAGACAAATCTAAGTATAAGTGCTTCCATTGTCACAAGAAGGGTCACTTCAAGAAAGAGTGCCCTGGGAGGAAGAACAAAGGAATAAAGCCATCTCAACTGTCAGGTGATGCAGCTATTGTTTCTTTGGGCTATGAGTCCTCTGGTTATGAGTCAGCAGAGGCCTTGGTGCTGTCAGACTCAGTCAGGAAAAGATTGGGTGCTTGACTCCGGATGCACCTTTCATATGTGTCCAAGAAGGGATTACTTTGAGTCTCTAAGCCTACAAGATGGTGGAGCAGTCCTGCTGGGGAATAACAAGCCATGCAAGGTCCAAGGATCAGGTACAATTCGTCTAAAAAATGTTCAATGAGAATGAGATAGTGATCTCAGGAGTGAGGTATGTGCCTGAAATGAAAAGGAATTTACTCTCAATAAGCATGTTTGATAACCTAGGCTATACAACTAAAATTGAACAAGGTATGCTTAAAATCTCTATGAATGATAGAACAGTAGCTAAAGGCATAAAAAGAAATGGATTGTACATATTAGATGGTGCCACTATTATTGCACAGGCAGCAGTAGCTAGTCATACTTATCATGATAAATCAAAATTGTGGCATATGAGGCTTGGACATGTAAGTGAAAAGGGCTTGATAGAACTAAGTAAATAAAACCTTTTAAATGGTGACAAGGTACACAAGCTTGAATTTTGTGATCACTGCACTTTAGGAAAGGCACATAGAGTTAGTTTTAAAACTGGACAACACATTACAAAATCAATCTTTGAGTATGCTCATTCAGACCTTTGGGGTCCAGCTAGGACTATGACTCATGGAGGTGGCTCCTACTTCCTGTCTATTATTGATGATTACTCTAGAAGGGTTTGGATCTATATACTTAAAAATAAGAGTGATACCTTTGAAAAATTCAAGGAATGGTACACTCAAACAGAAACTAAAACAGGTGCTAAACTGAAATATTTAAGGACTGACAATGGCCTGGAATATCTTTCAGAGCAATTTGGTAAATTCTGCAGGAGTGCAGGTATACAAAGGCACATGACAGCTGCAGGAACTCCACAACAGAGTGGCTTGGCAGAGAGGATGAATAGAACAATCCTAGAAAGAGTGAGATGCATGCTATTAAGTGTTGGACTTGCAAAGAGCTTTTGGGGTGATGCTGTTGTAACAGCAGCATATCTCATAAATAGAAGTCCATCTTCTGCAATAGGGTTCAAAACCCCTGTAGAAATGTGGAGAGGCGGACCTGCAGACTACTCAAACTTGAGAATATTCGGGTCATTGGCCTTTGCTCATATTAAACAGGATAAACTTGGAGCAAGGGCAATTAAATGTGTGTTCATCGGTTACCCTGCTAGCATAAAAGGATACAAATTGTGGAGACTAGAACATGGTGAACCTAAGTGCATAATCAATAGAGATGTAGTCTTTGATGAGACTAGGATGGCCATGCTTACAAAGGATCAGTCATCAATTACACCTGAAGCTGCACCAGATAATACTCAAGTTGAGGTGGAGCTTTCCACAAGCTGAGCCATGACTCAACCTGCTCAAGAGGAAGCAGAACCAGAGCAGCATCAAATTCAACCAGTTGCAAATGATTATAACTTGGTCAGAGATAGAGCAAGAAGAAATATAGTTCCCCCAAGAAGATTTGGTCAAGCAGACCTTATATGCTATGCCCTAAGCATTGGAGAGGAAGCTCAAGCAAATGAGCCAAGTAACTTCACAGAAGCAGTAACAAGTAAAAGCAGTGCTGAATGGTGGAAGGCAATGGAAGAGGAGATGAAATCCCTTGAAAAAAATGAGACTTGGAATCTAGTTGATCCACCAAAGATCAAAAGGATAGTAGGCTGCAAATGGATCTTCAAAATGAAGGAAGATTCTCAGGATGCAAACAAGGCCAGATTCAAGGCAAGACTTGTGGCAAAAGGGTTCTCTCAAATTGAGGGAATTAACTATAATGAAATTTTTTCTCCTGTAGTCAAACACTGCTCTATAAGGATCCTTCTTGCCCTGGTTACTCAATTTGATCTGGATCTAGAACATCTAGATGTCAAAACTGCATTCCTTCATGGAAATTTAGAGGAAACTATATATATGCATCAACCCGAGGGTTTTGACAAATGCAAAGACAAGGTGTGCCTACTAAAGAAATCTCTATATGGCCTTAAACAAAGTCCTAGGCAATGGAATAAGAGAATTGATGACTTCATGGTGAAGATGAACTTCCAAAGGAGCAGCTATGACAGCTGTGTATACACCTTCAAAGAGAATGAAGAAGTGATCATCTACTTACTCCTCTATGTAGATGATATACTTCATGCAAGCTCTAAAAGGTCAGAAATTAAGAGGATAAAGGGCAAACTAAAGACTGAATTCGAGATGAAAGAACTTGGAGAGGCCAAGAGGATCCTTGGCATGGATATCACCAGAAACAGGAAGACTGCAGAGCTTCTGCTGTCTCAGCTAGGATACATGCGAAAAGTGATTAGAAGATACAGAATGCATGAGTCTAAGTCAGTTGGAACTCCACTAGGACAACTTGATAAACTGTCAGTACAACAAGGGCCGAAAATAGAAGAAGAAAGGCAAAAGATGACAACAATTCCATATGCAAATGTTGTTGGCAGCATCATGTATGGAATGGTGTGTTGCAGGCCAGATTTGGCTTACGCAGTGAATGTGGTGAGCAGATTCATGGCAGACCCTGGACTAACTCATTGGAAAGCTATGAAATGGATACTAAGGTACCTAAATGGCACTTCAAACTCTGGACTTCTGTTTAAAAGGAGAAGTATTCTTACTGAGGATGTGATAAAAGGCTATGTGGATTCGGACTGTGCTGGAAACATTGACACTCGAAGATCTCTGTCAGGGTATGTCTTCACTGTGTTTGGTACTGCCATCAGTTGGAGGTCGACCTTACAATCATTTGTAGCTCTGTCCACCACTCAAGTTGAATTTATTGCTCTTACTGAGAGTGTGAAGGAAGCAATATGGTTAAAAGGAATTGTTGGTGAACTTGGCATAACACAAGACTATGTTACCATCTACAGTGATAGCCAAAGTGCTATACACCTTTCAAAACATCAAGTCTACCATGATAAATTTAAACATATTGATATTAAACTTCATTTTATAAGGGATGTAATTGAAGCAAAGGAAATCCTTGTTGAGAAGGTTTCAACAAAGGACAATCCAGCCGATGCCTTAACCAAGTCCCTACCCTTATCCAAGTTCAAGCATAGCTTGGACTTGATTGGTTTTCAGTAAGATGATGAAGATTGGTGAGAGAGCAAAGCTATGGAACTATGATTGAATGGATTTAGAGACAAGGTGGAGAATTGTTAGTTGGTGTCTCAAAATTCAGTTACAAGCCAAAGCATCCATTTGGAGGGAAAATCAGTTATGGCAGTTGCAACCATAACTGATTTCTGTTGCAACAGTTTTGGATGGATCAGATCTTGAGCAGACTTGGAGCTGAAGTTTCTTCTATATATATATACATAGGCTTAGCTTATGGAAATACGCAGATATAGAGAGATTGAGATAGTGCATACTTGTATAATTTTGAAACTTGTGAGAAGAAAAAGAAAGAGTGCTAGAGTGGTCAAGGGGTGTGTGAAAAATACAGAATTGTAAGGCTGGGATTCTTCTGGTCTGTCTCCTCGACTGTAGATAGAAGAGGCCAGGGGTTTTAGTCTATTTTGCATAACTTGATCTTGTACTTGTTTTCAATCATAGTGGATATCTTTTGTCCTCTCCCCGTAGATGTAAGCCCCACCGGCCGAACCATATAAATTCTTGGTGTGATCATTTCCTTCTTTCCCTCTCTTCCCTTTGTTGATTTCTTGGTTCTGTGTTCTGATTCATTACTCGCACTGCTGTGTTGTTCTGATACTGCTGAGTTCTTTTTTCATTGATCTCAGTTTGTTCTAATCCACAACAATTACCTAAATTACTATGAATGACTATTTTAATAGAAATAACATATTAATTATACACCATGGGTAGCACGGGTCGTCGTGCCATAAAAATGTTGTTATTAATACTTAATGTAATCTGATTTTTAATAATATTTTTTTAAAAATTATCATGATAACCTTGGAGTAAAAATACGTCATCCACAGAGACGGGTATTTTATATGGAAATATATTAATATCTCTGTACAAACCTATATATTGATACTTTATTAAGTATACAATAAAAAAAGTATTACAAGGATTTTTTTTTTTTTTGACTGAAAAAAGTATTACAAGGATATTGAACATTATTATATGAAAGAACATTTTAATATAGAATTGGTTCAAAAAAAAACATTTTAATATAGAAATAATATATTAAAATTTTTTCCTAATAAAAATTCAATTTTCTTTTAGTATATATAGTATATAAAGCATAAGACACGGATGAATATTTTACAATAAAATACATGAGAAAATCACATTCAACACAACATTTTACACAAAATATTCCTTCACGTTATTCTATATAATCATGTTTTTACTCAGATTCTATATGTTTATATCTACAATTACTAAACTTTGTTCAATATAATAATTTATTTTTCACAAAAGATATCCCTATTCTAACTTAACTTTTCCCATACATGGCACAAGTCACTTAAACTAGTAAACAATATATATATATATATATATATATATATATATATATATATATATATATATATATATTACAAAACAAATTTTTGTCAATACAAAAAATAGTATCATGTGAAGCAAATGCCCTATTTTATGTCTAAAATAGTCTTATAATTTATCACTAACTTTTAAAGAAACTAGTATTATGAACCCGTGCAACTGTCCGGGTAAGTTTTCCATTAAATGGAAAACACATTAAATAAGTGAGAATTAAATTTCTTTTTTATGGTACCCAAAAAAATAATATTTTTTATTCAAATTTTCATTAAAAAAAATACATGGACATTGTGTGTGACGGTGTGGACATTACTACATGGTTGCATTCCATTACCAACAAACTTTGTGTAATGGCCTTAAAAGTAGCAAAACTATTGAAAGACCAAACACACAATTCTGCCAAAATATAGGATAAACTTATAAATGGTTGAAACCAAAAATATAACCATTTCACTAACCTAACTAGGTTGTAATATGTTTGTATTTGAAAACTTTAGCTAAAGCCAACATCCAAACCCAAACAAATACCACCACACAAAAAGAACCCAAACAAATACCACCAAACAAAAAGAAATTATTTGGCAACTTATAAACCCGTAAATCCTAAATTCAAAAAACACCTTGACAGAATCACTATATACCACATATGAAGTTCCCTTTACACATCCGACCAAAAAAAAAAAAAACCATTCGATTCGATTAACTAAACATGTCTTTCTCCAAGTTCACTCATTTTCAATTTTCATTGCAACTAATCCACTAAGTTGTTAAACACTATATCCACCTTCAAGAACAGCAGCAGATTTCACCTCACTACTTGAAGATCCTGCTTGACATGAAAGGAATTCACTATACAGCTTCCTTTTTGCAAGTGTGAACTTTGTTACACAGCCAATGTTAGCCTTTCCCAAAGAGATAGGAGCGACCAAAACATCAGAATCATGTTGCTGCACAATACAAATGGAAAACATATTAAACACATAATTGTTATATCACAACCAAAATATATTTATATATAGTCTATGAATAAGGTTTCCTTCAAAAGAAAAAGTCTATGAATAAGGTGCTCACTGTATTGGAAAAGTTGACACGTCTCATTACCCACGAAGAAAGATACCAGAAATCCAAATCACGCCCATCACTTCTTATGGTGCAAAAAACTTCCATCTGCATGCAACGGGAAATGACGGCCATATTTTGAAGCACCTCAAGTGTGCTTTATATAAGATGTTTCTAGTAAGAGGTTCATGTGATTGTTTCAATGTTTACATAAACCTCTTTGAAATATAGCAAGCATACAAATTTTATTTTTCCAATATCATTAAATCATATAAAATAACTCAGCTATAATTAAACTTCTGAATTTTCAATATACAAAACCATTATCAATTATGAGATTGGTTATAATTTGTAGCAAACTCAAAATCATTCATATAAAACGGATGCAACATCATCAAAATATATATTAACATGTCTAACATTGCCAAGCTCAAAATAATAAAACACCAAAAGTGTTCAGATACAGCCAACTGAACCATCACAAGAAAGAACTAAACACCTATTTTCTTACATCAACTAAATTGACATTTTCATTCCTAAACTCAAAAACAGCTTCATCACCCTCTTGGAAACCATGACCAGAACAGAATTTGTTACATCATTTGTCAATTAGACCTCCGCGAGAGTTAGCGAATTAAGATAGAACATTTGGTCACCATTCCGGAAGGACCATACAGTTGCAGGTATCTAAATGTTGAGTTCCTCAGAAATGCAACAAATTCCATTGGCTGATATCACTCATTCCTTCTTTCTTTCTAGCATTGTAGCTGAGACCACTCATTCCTCTCTTTTCATTAAATAACAATAACATCCCCTCTATAGCTTTGTAAATGAGATGGTCAAAAGAGTGTTGAGAAAATCAGAATCCTAATTATGAATAAGGTGAATTGACATTTCATACATGTGCTCTTCCAAGAGTAGTAGATTTACGGTAACTAACTTTTTGTCACCAATTATACGTGTGTTAAGATACTATATTAATATTCATCCTTTTAATTTTGCACTCATTGCCATGACTTAGTCTTATATAATAACAATCCATTCATGTCTTGCAAGTCAGCTAATGCACACAAATTATCCATTAAGAAGAGCAGGTACCTAGAAGATTTGTGGTGTAATGTTATCATGTGGCATTTTTGCAGTCTTCTTCTAAATAAACACATAATCTAAAGTTTATTTTCTTCCTTTACAACTTTGTATGGAGAACTCTAGTCTCATATAATTCATCAGTAATAATAGGATCTTACTTTTCATGGGATGACCTTTGTATTCATAAATATATACTTCATAAAAATAAAATAATATATATATATAATTACCTTAATATTATTCTCGATGGGTAGATTGAGAGCCTATGCAATGCAAGAATAATTATTACCTAAATATCATTTTTTTAAATAAAATTTGAACACAATTATAAAATTTGAATAAACTAATAATGAATACAGTGTTGGACCAGTAATAATTAGTAGAAATGCCAAAATCTGTCAAATCTCAAGCAATGTAAAGATCTTAAGCTTTAAATAGAAAAGCAAGACATTACACAATAAAATGAATAAATGGGCACAATGATAAAAAAAAACCTTGGAGTAGGCAAAACACGAGCCTCCGCTTCAGTAAAGCCAATGCTTATAGAAATTCCACAATTACCAAGCATGGGTTCAGAACCATAGTTGTTGGTTTTAAGTTCCTTCAAAAAATCATAGTGAGATCCCTTAACTCAGACATTAGATTAAAATCGTATTACTCAACTTAGCAAAATAACTTACAATAGACAAAATCTTCATCCTCTAGTGTTCTTTCTGCCTGGACTTCTCCACCAAAGGAGCCCGCTGAAACGTGGATTGAAGCTTTTATATAACGTTGCAAAGATACCAACTCACAAAGCTAAAACAACCAACATAAATGAAGGGACAATTCATAAACTAATAGTTTTTAGTGGGAAAAATTCAAATGACAATAAGAGAAAGCAACAAACTCATAGCAGATTTCCAGGAGAGATTATCCTTGATAGCTAAGCATGCACCCAAAAGAGTTGAAAATAAGAACCAAATTTTTTGTGTACTATCATGAGGTCTATCATCTAACTAACTACTAATTTGTAAAATGACCCAATCAAAACCAAACACCTTTGAACTTACTTATATTGATGTCACTATGCTGTTATGTGTAAAATATTGCCTGCTTTTGTGCTGCAAAAGCACAATACAAAAGGTGATCCAAGAAGTTGGTGCAGTTAGCATAGGAATTTGAAGAGGAAGATATGCATTAACAAAAGAAGCATGGATTTAATAATTTATTATACAAAAGCAATAGTAAAATAAGTTATCATCAAGAAAATCAATAAAGTAAAAAAGAAGAGTTGACACGAATGAATGATAATAAAAACGTAATAGCAATTGTTATGCAAAATCAAGGCACCAAAGATCTTTTAATATGCTGAACCAAATGCATGGTGCTCAATTTTAGTATTATGGCATTTCTAAAGAACAACCAAGCATAGTGTCATATTTCTCATTCTAATAATGCAGAATCCTAAGCATCCATCAAAGTAGCAACTGGCCGGTGCATATAAGGGAAAACATAATATATAGTTTCCAAAAAAGTTAAGCAATAGTTAGATTTAAAGTAAAAAAATTATTGTACTAAAAAATTATTCCATCTGCCATGATAAGAATCATCAAGCTCATACAGACATTTTATCATACAGTTTACCTACATATAAAAAATATCATAGAAGCAAGCCAAAAAACTGAGACTGTAAGATGAAAGTGTGTTGGCAAATCAATAAAAGTAATAATAACAATAGATACTACTGAGAAGGAAACAGAAAAGAAAAAGGAAATAGGAAGACAAAGGGAAAAGAGGGTCGGATGAGAGAAAGAGAGATAGAAAAACAATCGTCAGAGCGTTCCATTTTGCTTGTAGAAAAAAATAGAAGAAAGAAGAGGGAGTGCAGAAGTCTTACCCAACAGGAGGAAGGTCGTGTCGATGGAAGAAGAGGAAACGGTGACCGGAGAAAGCAAAGGAGGGAGAAGAGTCGCCGATCATGGATCCGAGGGAGGAACAGGAAGCAAAACAGCGAGGTAAAAAGGAAAAGGGGGACCGAGTCACCGTGGACGAGAGGAGAGAGGTAGCAAAAAAAATTTGATGAAGAACCCTAGAGAGGAAGAGTAGTAGAGGATGATTTCTATCATCATCTTGCAGAAGCTACCACCTATGTTCTGTTCTCAAGAGTTGCCGTATTTGAGTGAATTAAGGGTGTGTTTGGTTCAACGGAGGGGAGGGGAGGGGTTTTAATTAAATATTGTGTTTGGTTGGGAGGAGGGGAGGGGAGGGGAAATAACTCTTTTCTTGTTTGGTTCACAAGGGGAGGGGAGACATTTTTAAACTAATTTACTTTTATACCCTTTTTATTTTTTATGATTTTAAAGAAATTTATGTTATGAATACGAACAACACACACTAGTAAAAGAATGTTACATATATCACAACTCATGGTCACCACCCCACGTGAGAATGTTCCTATCTTGAGAGGTGGTGGTGGAGCAATATAAAACACATACTAGTAAAAGAAATTAACATACAGAATAAGATGCTAGTAACAGACCAAAAACCAAATCATAACACAGTTCAAACCTAAACAGATTCCATAAACGGTTCAAACAGATTTCAAAAATCAAATCGTGATAGTTCAAACTTAAAAATAATATACGACAAAATATTAGTAAAATGTTCGGTAAGTCCAAGACTTCAATCAAAAGCATATCCAAAAAAAAAGGCTAGCCCAAGTCTTCAAATAGTAGCACCATCAATATGAAGGCTGATCTGATGAGCCAAAGACCAGTTGCATGATAACTGCCTTGCGTGCTTCCATTGGACATTGAAGAATTGTTCGAAGTTTGCCAGCATCTTGCATTAGAGAGCAAAAGATCTTAGGCAATTTGTCCACATCACATCCACATTCCTTGATTAAATTCCAACATTCGTCTCCTGAAATTGGAGGAAGGTTGGAGTTGTCTCTCATTATGGCATTCCCTTCCCTTATTTGAAGTCCCATCTTTTTAGTGCCTCTACAACCATATCCATTGACCCTTTAAATACATCTACAGCATTGTTTTGCTCTTTGTTGCTAGCAACATTGGATTTCTTCCTCTTGCGACCACTATTTGCTGATGGTGAATGATCTTGAGAGTGCATTTCATTAGACGAGAAATTAAAATTATTGTCATTACCATTAGCATCTTGAATATCAAAGCTCTCCAAAATCACCTCATTCCGGGAGATACGGTAGTCAAGGTCATCAAAAGATTCTATGAAGTCTTCATTAGTGGTTGAATTTCCTCGTCTCCTCATTTCGGATGGTGACTCAGATTCCTCTCCTGTAGCTCGATCATTCCCATAAAGTTTAACCATTTTCTCATAATTTGGAATTGGGGTGTTTTTCCACAATGCAGCTTTAGGTTTTGACTGAAAAAAGGGTAAGTTTCAAAACAGTTAACCAAGTATTCAATAATGTCATATTAGAAAATACAAAATTTAATAATGTTACCTGAATTAGAGCCTCCCAAACTCCTTCGGCTCAAAGATCCCATAATTGAGTAGATGGGTTCCAAGCAAACCCACTCATACCATTTTTAAAAATATCATAAGCATCTGAAAAGTTTTTTTTCAATGTTTTCCAACGATTTTTTACCTTCTCCTTCTCAATTTTCTTCCCAAACAATGCACTCAGCTCATTCACGATGTTATCATATGCAGAAGTAGTGAAGGAACCACCAATTTTATTACCTTTTTCATATTCGTGCATGAAAGCGTCAATAAGAGCATCATCCATGCCTTTTGTACAGTTTAAGTTTTCCCTGCCTCTGTTTGTCGATATTTGCTTTTTGTGTGCCATACTGTGATATTTATCTATTATTTCTAAATAAAATTAATAAAGCGACAAAGTGTAAAAGTAATAATATTGTCATAATAAAGACATAACGTTTCATTTCACCAAAATCAACAGTACAACAAAACAGTTATAAACATAATAAAAACAAATACAAGCGAAGAACATTCAGTCCAAATGACCATTTTGATAATCATTCACATCTGATTTGCTAAACTATCTCTTAGAAGCTCACCCTGAACAACCTCCTCACTATCACTTCGTCGACCTTGATAATTGTCTTGAGATACATTTTGATTTGCCAATTCAGCATCTACTTCAGCTATAAGGTCTTCATCCGGGTCTATGCTCATTAGATAGTTATGAAGAATGCAACATGCAATGATGATTAGTTTTTGAGCTTTGACTCCATAAGTAGGCTCTGTTGAATTAGATAAAAGCTCAAATCTTTTTTTAATACACCAAAGGCTCTTTCAATAGCATTGCGTAATGATGCATGTCGAAGATTAAATAATTCTCTATAATTTTGTGGTGGATTCCTTGATGAATATTCTTTCAAATGATACCGAACTCCTCTATAAGGTGTAATCAGGCCACTTGTCAACATGAATCCAGCATCAACAAGGTAATATTTTCCTATAACCAATGTATATAATCAATGTGGTTGTTTAAATATAAACAAATGAATAATTTCAATGTATTATAAGGTCAATATTACCTTGAGGAATTTTAAGTTTATCTTCTCGACTTAATGCATTCTTTATAATTCTTGAGTCAGAGGCGGTGCCTTCCCACCCGGTGAGCACATAAGTGAACTTTAAATCAAATGTGCATGCTGCTAATACATTTTGTGTAGGATAGTCCTTCCTACCACGATATCGGGGAGCATCGCTAGCTGACACTTTGACACGTATATGTGTCCCATCTATGGCACCAACACAATCCTGATACAATATTTTTTATTAATATAATCTAAGTGTATCTTGCTAATGGTTGAATGTATAGTAATTTAATGATCAATTTTTACCTTAAAATATGGGTAGAATCTACTGCTACCATTTATTTCAGGAGGGACTGTTGAGCCATCATGTTGTACAAATAACTTTTCTTCCAATTCGAGGATAGCTCTCAAGACATGATGGAGATGACGACTGATCGTCTCACCAGAACGACAAAACCAAAAGTTTACTTCACGATTTTTAGCATTGTGTGTTAATATGTAAATTGTTTTTGCAACTTGTTCTTCCACACTTGACCATCGTGTGGGAGATAAGCCACCCTCTCTTTCTAACATACCACACAATGCTAAGAAAGCTTGAGGACCCATTCTTATTATATTTCTACTGGTTTCACTACTACTAATTCGACCCATTATTTCTTCCCGCACCCTCTCCCTCTCGGAGCTCATACTATAGCTAATTTTTCTCTTACGGGACATCTGATTAACATAGTAATAAACAATAGCACATATGAGTTGTGCTATAGCTTTTCGACGCAAATCAAACCATCTAGTGACTTTCATTTTCCACTATTGATGATCCATCTAACACAATAGAATATTCATAAAATTAAAATACATTAAAACAAATACATGAAAAAAAAATTGACCATGTAAAGAAAAATTAAATTGAATGTTTGCTTGTAATTTTTATTCTCACTAGCCATGTGCATGTAACATATTATTTTCACAGAAATTCCAGTATGAGGCTCATTACTTTCACAGGTAGACATTAGAGTATTATGTTCCAATTTTTCCAAGATTTTCAGAGACAGTCTTCATTCTAGGCCAGTTACTTCTTTTCTTTGACTTAAACACCATCTTCCTTCTATTTCATTTCATATTTTCATTCATTCTCACTCTTCATTCCCCTATCTTCTTTTTCTCTCTCTTTCTCTCTGTGTTTGTGAGTTTGTTTCAGCAATGGCAACCTTGGTTGATATTGGGGTCTCAGCTGTGATAAACATACTCACTGCTTTTGCTTTTTTGCTGGCTTTTGCTCTGCTCAGAATCCAACCAATCAATGACAGGGTCTACTTTCCCAAATGGTATATCAGTGGTGGAAGAACAAGCCTAAGGAGTACTGGGAATTTTGTGGGCAAATTTGTGAACCTCAATTTCAGGACTTACCTTACTTTCCTTAATTGGATGCCACAGGCACTCAAAATGAGTGAGACTGAGATTATTAATCATGCTGGCCTTGACTCTGCTGCTTTCCTTAGAATCTATACTCTCGAGTAATGCTTCAAGTTTCAATTTTTAACCAAATCTCTCTCTCTCTGTATGTCTCAATTGTTGTTTATTCAACTTTGCAAGAATATTATTTTTTTGTGCTTTTAGAAAGTGTTGCCGTGTAAAGGAGGAACTACACATGCATAGAACTAGTCAAACCATCTTTGTGTGGGATACAATATAAAACAATATAAAATAGAAGTAGGGAACACATTGGGATGCATAATAATCAAACCATATACAAACAATAGCACAACTCATCACTGTTGGTCAGAGAACATAAGATGCATAGTAATCAAATTGATGCAGAGAACGTACCTTCCAGAGACTTGCGGCGTGGAGAGAAGACAATGACACAAGGAAAAAATGAACCATCACAACCTAATATACAATAAGGGTAATTTTGGATTTTTAAATTTTATTAAGGTTAATTTCGTCATATCAATTAAAATATTTTAAAGTTACCTCCCCTCCCCTCCAAATCCCCCCAATATTGGAGGGGAGTCAAAATGCATCTAGGAGGGATTTTGCTCCCCTCCCCTCCCCTCCCCTCCCCTCCCAAAATTTGAACCAAACATATAAAATTTAAAATATTCCCTCCCCTCCCCTCCCCTCCCCTCCATTCCCCTCCAACCAAACATAGTGTAAATGTCTGGCTTTATGTTTGACAAGTTTTGTGTCCATCCCCATGAGCAAGCAATAAAAATAAAAGAATCAAATTTAATTAAAAAAATAAGAATAAAATAAAGCATTAAAAAAGTAATTAAGTGTCCCTAAATCATGGAGAACCCGCCAGGTAGGATTTACAGTAAATTTTCCTATTTCATTTTTAACTTTTTATTGATTGATATATAAATCATGCCGAGTTGGGCATACATGAAGGGTGATTTGAACATGACCCAAAAATATTTCAGGTCAAATTTTAAGGTCTTGTTTGTTTTATTTCTAAATTCCTGTTTTTTATTTTTTATTTTTAGAAATAATTATAAAACTGTTATCTTGTTTTCATTTTGTTTTTTGTTTTTAAAAATTTGTACGGAAAACATTAAAAATAAATTTTTTTTATTATTCCTTTTACAGATTTCTAAAAACAACAACTAGAATGAAAACAAGATAATATTTTTATAATCATTTCTGAAACAAAAGACGGAAACAAGGCAAACCGTCCCAATCTAATCATCTTGCTCAATTTACTTCAGGTTAGAAAGGATTGTTGGGCTGGGCCGGATGATGAACACTTTTACTTCGAGGGGCACTGGTGCCTTTTTTAATTGGCCCAATCAAATCTAAACAAATGGACATAATATTCAACTCAGTATTAAAGGAGGAGACTAATGAGCTTGTATTAAAGGATTTCCAGTGTGGTGCTGTATAGTGCTAATAAAATTGATACTAAATCCGACCAACAAGCAAAAATTACTGTAGGGAAAGAAAAGCATAAGAAACTTAAGCAAGAATTTTTAAGGAAAAATCTCTAACAAAAATTGAAGAAACACACCATACGAATTGTACGTCGGATTTCGTATTCATCAATTTTATTTGCACTATAATTCTTTTAGGTCTGGGATGAATCGAATGTATCATCACAGTTGGAAGTCGTAGGGCTAATCTCCTGAAGATGTAAAGTACCAGTTAATGAATAACTCGTCTACCCACGGATGTAGTTTTATTCTCATCACCAAAATTTGAATCCTGGATATATGATTAAAGGGCTCAAGCTACAAAACAATTGGACTACACCTTGGGTATTTCTATTTTATTCGCACTATATAACATCACTGTTTCCAGTTATATGTTTTCCATTTATTCTCTAACTCAAGCCTAGACGGATTCGAGAGACGAAAATTTTCGTCACACCCTTGCACGTTTGCAATATGCAAGAAATCTTATCGTTAGAGATGGAAATTATAGAGCACAAAAAAAATGGAAATTATAATCTTTCTCTAATTTTTTAATAATTAAATTTGTTTGCTAGGAGTAAATTTTAAAAAATAAAATATTTTTATATTTTAGACTAAGCATTATTTTATATTAAAAAAATATTTATTTATTTTTCAATAAGAAATAAATAAATTATATTTAGTGACAAAATTTTGCTTCTCATCTAGCGACAAATGATTTTGAAAGTAAAAAATGAAAAAATAAAAAAGAATAGATAGCAAGTCATAGAGGAAATTATTTTGTACCTAACCTCATTTTCTAAAAAATTCAGAATCCATCATTACATTCAAGTAGAATAAAAATAACTTCGTTTTTGTTTTTTTGGGCTGTGCCCCGTTCTTTTACCAAAGAAAAAAAAATCTATTTGATTATTAAATTAAGTTAACGAGCCACAATTGTATTAAAAAAAAAAGCGCCACATCCAATATCGGCTTTTTAAATTTATTCACAATAAAAAATTAATTATAAAAAACTAGAGATGAATTATAATTTTCTCTCTAATTAGTAAATGAGTTGCACTAACAACCAATCAAAAATTTTAAGGTGATTAGAATAATAATCAAATATTATAATGATATATCAATTTCTGATTGGTTAACAATATAAAAAATCTTTACATTGTCAATATATACAAATTAAATCCTTAGTAAATTACATGATTTCTTGCCGGCTGCCCATCTGGTTAGAGAATGAATGAAAAACAAATGAATTGAGGGATAATTGTAAAAAACAGAGGAAGGTAAATTGTCAAATGCTATAGCACGTGGGTTAAAGTGTTTTTATTTAAACCTAAACACATGGAGTAAAATAAAATTTATCAAAAAAAAAAAGAAAGAAAAGGCAAGATAGGTCTTCCAAAACTGCCTACTAGCTATCTCATGCATCATATGTACTCTTTGGTGCATCTCCTTTATTACACCTGGAAATTATTTTTGAATATCAAAATAGAGATACTGTTCCTGTCGAGATCCGATTTGCCGGAATCTCGTCGTAGAACGTCAGACCAAGGGTGAACAATGGGGGGTTGTTTTAGATTATGGCTTGACAGAATGTTGTATTCCGGTCCTACGTATCCCAATGGGAATCAAAGCCAGACGTAGTTCTAGGTTCAACCCTTGGTCATACGACGATCTCGATCCCGATCCCCTAATCTTGTATCCGACGAATACCAGCGAGCAAGGACCCTTCAATAGTCTCTTGGTCGAGCTAGTTTCTCTAATACGCTTAAGGGAGAGTCGCCGGGGTTCAGTGAAAAGTGAGTTTCTCTCTTGGGTTCTCCTCCTTTTATAATAGGATCCCCATCTCTTTTAGAGATATGGATTTATCTCCTTTTATCTCTTAAATCTTCTTTGAGATGTGATTTCCTTAATTTAAGGGATATTATCTCTTTTAACCGGATAAGGTTATTTCAAATAATATCAGGATTATTTAAGGATAATATCAATATCGTATCCCTTAATTTAAAGGATATTATCTCTTTTAACCTGATAAGGTTATTTCAGATATCTTATCCCTTAATTTAGGGGATATTATCTCTTTTAACCGGATAAGGTTATTTCAGATAATATCAGGATTTATTAAAGGTAATATTAACTTCTCATCCTTAATTTCTGGATTGGGCCGGGTATTCAAGCTCGGTGGCCGGGTTTCACTCCTCGGCCAGTACACAAGCCCCCCAAGCTTTGAGCTAGTAAAGCGTAGAAGCTTTCATAACATTAGCCGAGCTTAGGAACTTGGTTTCTTCTTTGGTCTTTCGTGTCGGCGAGGTAATTGGCAAAGCTTCATACTTCGGTATATATATATATATATATATATATATATATATATATATATATATATATATATATATCCTGCGAGTAGCCGGAGGTCAAACGATAAGTCGAGAGCCGGAGCTCAACCGAGTAGTCCGGCCGGAGCTCAACCGAGTAGGGAGCCAGAGCTCAACCAAGTAGGGAGCCGGAGCTCAACCGAGTTGTTTGTTTGGAAGGAGTCGTTCCTCGACTTACAAGCGAGAGGGCCATAGCTCGTCCCTCGATTTGAACCTCGGGAGGAATCGCTCTTCAACTCCCGAGTTGTTTGTTTGGAAGGAGTCGCTCCTCGACTTCCAAGCAAGAGGGTCGTAACTCGCCTCTCGATTTGAACCTCGGGAGGAATCGCTCTTCGACTCCCGAGTTGTTTACTTGGAAGGAGTCGTTCCTCGACTTCCAAGCGAGAGGGCCGTAGCTCGCCTCTCGATTTGAACCTCGGGAGGAATCGGTCTTCGACTCCCGAGTTGTTTATTTGGAAGGAGTCGCTCCTCGACTTCCAAGGAATCACTCTTCGACTCCCGAGTTGTTTACTTGGAAGGATTCGCTTCTCGACTTCCAAGCGAGAGGGGTCGTGGCCCGCCTCTCGGTTTGAACCGAGTAGGAAGCCGGAGCTCATGGCGAGTTGTCGAGCTTTACATTTCGGCCAATTCTTAAGTTCAGCGGGCTCGGTGGGCGAGTCTAGTAATCATTTACCTTTGATTGTTTGGGTTTGGTGATCTAGCTTTATTTCTCGTCCAATATTTTAGTTTGGTAGGCTCGGTGGGCGAGTTTAACATCTCGACCAGTATATAGGCTCCCCAAGCTTTGAGCTCAGAATAGCGCAAAAGCTTTATGAAAGAAGCTGAGCTTGTCCTTGGTGTCGATAAAGTACTGGATTTGCATAGATCCTCTTACTTCGACTAATCAAGCTCGGTGGCCGAGTTTCACATCTCGGGCAGTACTCGAGTTTAGTGGGTGAGGTTCACATCTCGGCCAGTAACATGTTCTGAACAGAAGATACTTCAATCTTACCTTTGTTAAGACAAGTTTAGAAACTGGTAGCTGAGATTCAACTTATCAATGATTCGGGCTCGAACCGATCTTTTGGAAAGTTAAGCTCAAACTCGGTCATTAGGAATTTACCTCATACTTGTATTTCAGCTGAAATTTTTGATGCTTTCAAGATGCTTATCTTGAGAGTTTGAACTTGACTCACCTTTTTTCGAATGTAGCTCGGTCTTTGAAGCTTTTGAGAGCTCTTAACATTTTCTTCGAGTAGCTTTTAACCCTTTCATCTGGTGGATTTTGAAATACCCACTAACTTGACACTTGACCTTGAATGTCATTATTTTTATCGATCTTGAAGGTGTATCTCAGAATAAACTTTCCTAATATCTTTTCCAATTTGTAAGAGAAAATAGTTTTCTACAAGTTCTTCATAATAACAATCGAGCTGTAGGCTAAGAGATATCCTTCCTCTGTGATTTCGGGGAATATCCTTCCTTTATCCCCATAGGCCCCCCAAGCTCCGAGCTTGAAATAAGTGAAAGAGCTTAAATGCCAACCCGCATATCTTAACACGCTTTTTGGTGCCGAGGACTTTGGATTATGATTCGGGAGCATTGCTCAGAAATTCGTTTTTTTGTAGAACCAAGTCTTTCTTGGGTTGTCGACTTACTTGGTCGAGCACTGCTTGGATTTTCGTCCGGAGCCAGGTCTTACTTGGGATTCCAGCTTATTGGATCAAACACTACCAGGATTTCCTTCAAATCTTGGTCTCTAATATGCATGATCTGCTGTGGACATTACCTTAGTGCGAAGGTGTTTTGCTCGGTCTAGGATTTTTAGTGCAAGGGAGGAAGCATTGCTCGACCTCGACTTTTTTCAGTGCGTAGTGCAAGGGAGCATAGCTCGACCTCGACTTTTTGGTGCGAGGGAGTAATACTTCGCCTCGACTTTTTGGGCTTCTGCCCTTTGTTCTTGGCTAGACAATTTTAGCTCGGGCCCTTTAGTGGATTCTCAAGTTATTAAGCCAGCATATGCTCGGCTTTTACTAGAATAGGGCCCTGACACGAGCATGAAAGCCACGGCCGCTTATGCTCTCCAAGTCTCCTCCATTACTCGTGTTTCAAGCCACGATCTTTCTAATAATGAAAAGCATGAAGGCGGAAGCTGCTCGAACTTTGCGCACTGGGGATGAGCTTGAAAAAGTCGTGGCAAAGTATGAAGAGCAAGCTCGGCTAATTGGGCAATTGAAAACTTGAAATGTTGAGCTTGAGAAGACCAGCTCCTCTCCTCAATCCGAGCTCTCTACGATGAAAGGATTGACTTTCAGAGGGTTGCCAAGGCTTTAAAGCTTTCCGTTGACAATCTTCAACAGTTTCTTGCTACTAAGAAAAAGGCTAATTGCAAGCTTCAGTTCGAGTTGAAGGAAGCTGAAGCCCATATTATAAGGGAACGTGTTTCTGGGTTCTCGCGTGCTATAAAACAAATCCAGCACTTTCTTCCTGATTCTGATCTTTCGAGAGCTGGTGTGGACAAGGATTTTAATAAAGATGGCATTATGGTTCCTTTGTCTGAGCTCGATGATGAGGAAGAAGAGAATAATGAAGAGCAGGTTGTGGGAAAGGAGGAGAACGGAGGAACTGAAGTGGTCGTGCTCGAGCCATCCTCGGTTGCTCCATCGCAAGCTGAAGACACTATTGGTTCCAATCTTGATGGGGTCTTTGCTTATGGTAATGCCCCTGAGTAACTCAGCAGATTTTTAAGATATTTCGTACTCTTGGCTATGCCCTATGTACTTTTGCTTTATGAATGATAAAGACTTCATACTTATGGTATTTAACCCAGCATTTGGATTTACTCGGTTAATTTTCCTAAGTTCTTATTCACCTTTTGTGCTTGGCGTTTTAATTTGGCCTCGTGAGCTTTTTGAGCTCGGCCCTATCATAGTCAACTATTTCATGTTTTTCTTGCTTACCTTTTTAGGTTCGGCCTTTCGATTTTAGTTTGATCGGCCACTTCGATCCGGCCATTTCGACAACAGCTCGGTCGATTTTAGCTCGGTCACCTTTTTAGGACTTTTGCCTTTTTAGGTTCGGCGTTTCGACAACAACTCGGTTGATTTTAGCTCGGTCACCTTTTTAGGACTTTCGCCTTTTTAGGTTCGGCGATTCGACAACCGCTCGGTCACCTTTTTAGGACTTTTGCCTTTTTAGGTTCGGCGTTTCGACAACAGCTTGGTCGATTTTAACTCGGTCACCTTTTTAGGACTTTCGCCTTTTTAGGTTCGGCGTTTCGACAACAGCTCGGTCGATCACCTTTTTAGGACTTTTGCCTTTTTAGGTTCAGCGTTTCGACAACAGCTCGGTCGATTTTAGCTTGGTCACCTTTTTAGGCTCTTGCCTCTTTAGTTTCGGCGTTTCGACAACAGCTCGGTCGATTTTAGCTCGGTCACCTTTTTAGGACTTTTGCCTTTTTAGGTTCGGCGTTTCGATAACAGCTCGGTCGATTTTAGCTCGGTGATCAGCCTCTGGCTAGCCTAGTTTTATAACTAGAAAAACCTTGGCTTTGTGCTAATTTTATATCATTTTCACCCAAATTAGACTTGATTGTCTTTAAGCAGCATTTTGAGTATGTAAAGTATTTTTAGGTTAATTTAGTTGATTTAGAGTTAAATAAAGCACTTATGCTATTTTCTGTTTCAGGTTAATAAAAAGAAATAATTCTGCAGTTCTTCGCCCCACGAGAAGGCATTCGCCTCGCGAACCTGAAGCGCGACTGTTCCAGAAATTGCAAACATCTCTGTGTCGCCCCGCGAATACATTCTTCGCCTCGCGAGAGTGAAGACCAGAAGCCATGACTTTTCCATTCCTCGCCACGCGAGCCGTACTTCGCCTCGCGAGAAGAGCAAACGTTGCAGACTGTTCGTAATATTCGCCTCGCAAAGGTGTGTTCGCCTCGCGAGTCCGCAGAATCCAGAAGTTGTATATAAGCCTGTTTGAAGGCAGAACTGGGGAGCTAGTCTTAGTCAGTAGTAGTAGTTTCAGTAGTTTATTTTCTTTTCTTTTATGTTTTGTCTTCCTTTTGTAATGGAGAACTAGTCTCCTTGATTAATCTACTGTGATTGGTTTCCATTTACACTTGAGGTTCTGTAATTCCTGTTTAGTTTGCTATTCTCTTTTCAATGCGATGCTATATGTTTCTGTTTGTTATTTCAGGAGTGTATAGTGTTGTGTTGATTCATTTCGGTGATGTTATGTTCCTATACTTAATCGCGTTTGTTATTTCGAGTGTGTTCATTCATGTTCGTTTAGTTCATGAGGGCTTAACCCCGTTTGTTATTTCGGGAATAGGAACATATATCCGTAGTAGCGATTGCGTTGTTAATTGTTGATACAACCGAGAGGGGATTAGAATCTGCTTAGGGCTTGGATTTATATGAACCAATGATAGTGGGAACCCGAGAACAGTAGGTTGATCGTTTCTTAGCATATTTGATAATCTCTTAACTGCTCTGTTTTTATTGCTTTGTTTTCTTTATTTTATCTCAATCCAAAACCCCCCAAAAACTAACTTTTCTGTTAACAACAACACCCAAGAGTCCTTGAGAGACGATATCCGAGTTGTCGCTCCCTATCTACATTATTTTATAAATCGCTCGTTTTTTTGGCGCGTGGCGACAGCGCGACCAAAAATTGGCGCCGTTGCCGGGGACTCTTGTTTGTTATTAGCAAAAAAAAAAATCAAAAAAAATCTCTTTGCTGAATTAGTTTGGCTGCTTTGTCTGGTTGTTTGCTTTCCATGGATAATTACATGTATGGGTATTTGCCTAATGTTGATTATAAGCCACCACCATGCATGTATTATCCTGATTTTAGTATAGCACCACCATGCATAAATTATCCTAATTTTGCTGGAAGTTTTGAGTTTAGCAGTGATTTTGACATGATTGGAATGATTGAGTATTCTAGCCAACATAATGGAGGGCAGGGCGTTTTGGATGAGATAGCATCATTGGTGAATCAAATGACACGCGAGCTACAATATCAGCCTGACCCCACACTACACCAACTTAGTCGGGAAGAATTGGTGCAACAGATGGCAGAGAACAATCAACGGATGGCAGAGCAAAGTCTTGAATCCCAACAGAGGATAGAAGCTGATTTTCAGAAGATGGCCATTCAATTGGATCAAAACCAACAGAAGATAGAAGCTAATTTTCAGGAGTTAGCCGCTCAAATTGATCACATTGTCTCCACCTCGGCTGCACTACAAACTCCACATTCCCTTGAAGAACATACAGATTCTCAAGTAGTTATTCTTGACAATACTTCCCCTGAAGATAATTTTGATAATAACACTATGGTTGATGAACTGTGTGTTGAAACTCCAGATATTCATACCTCCCCTGATTATATCTATTATAATTCATGTCTTTGATTGTACCGATTAATCGCTTTGTGTATAGCATGTTTTGAAAGCTCATTCTTTTCAGGAAACATAGAAAATGAGGATCAGGAGGACATCTGCTTCACCATGCTTGAGGATAATGAAGAACCTTTGGAGTTAGATGATTCTATTAATTCATATGCATGTGTTGAGAGTGATGGGATTGATGAACTATGTGCTGAATTTCCAGACATTCAGACCTTTACTGATTCAGTTTATTGTACTATATGTACTGACTCTACTAACACTAACCTTTGTGTGGTGTGTCTTGAGATTTCTGCAGGTTTAGCGGGTGATGGATTTGTTAGCACAAAGTGAATGAAGAACATGCGAGAGAATGAAGCGACACCAAGTAACACTCTCCACCTGTTTGTCACCTCCCACTTGTGGAACAACCTAGGTGATGGAGTTCAAGCCTTGGATTTTGCACCATGGCCAGTCCAAGAGGTTGAGCCCCACTTCTATTGGGAGGACTTTATTGACAAGGATGAAAAAGAGGTCAACTGTGACCCGAAGGGGAGTGAGAAGTCCGCCGCACTTGGCGGAGTTACCAAGATTATCAGGCGTCCGCTCTCATACTTATGCTGTAGGCCATGGGATCCGGGAGGATCATATCGTAATTTGGACATTTCGTGGCCACTGTATCACAGACAGTGGGATCCTGGTGGAACCACCTCAATGAGTTTTCTCTAAACCCTTTCCTTTTTAATTATGCTTGCTTTATCTCTGTTTTGTTTTCAATAAAGCTCCTGAATAATTTGAGAAGCTCAGGAGTTGTGTTGAGTCTTGTGTCGGCAAGTTTATTGGTTTTGATTAATTTTTACATAGATAGATTGCATGTTATGTGTTGACTATTTTCCCCCTAGGTTTTGAAATTGAAAATTTGATCCCCATGAAAAAAAAAATATTGAAAACTGAACTTTGAGATTTTGTTGTGATGGCATGATTTATGATAAGTTTGGGGTGATGGGAAGCACACACTAGGGATAGAATCTCTGTCAAACAATTTGCCAAAAAAAAAATGTCCAGGTGAGGATTTGAGCCTCCAACATGTTTTTGACTGTGAGAATCACTTTTAAGTTGCACTTTCCCGAATTTGCTTGAATCTCTTTATGGTTTGCATGTTTATGTGTTTGCTTCAGATGATTTAGACATTTTCTTTGTAAATAGCTACTTAGCCTAAAATTGAACCAATTCCTAATGCATGTTCCTTAGTTAGCCCCATTGAGCCTGATTAGCCTGTTAATTCTTGTTGACCTTATGTTATGAGCTTAAAATCTGAAAAACCATGTTAACCCGATCATAGGATTAGGAGAGCATGGAATCTTAGCAAGAGAATGTTTGCAAGAAACTAAGTTTGGGGTGGCTACAAGGTGTGATGTGTTGTTTGGGATTGAAAAAATGAAAAAGAAAAAAATATAATAAAAAGGTTGGAGCCAAAGGCCAAAAAGAAAAAAATATATAATAAGAAAAAAAAAGAGAAAGAAATAAAAATTACAAAAAATTGTCAAAAAGGCTATTTGAATAAAAAGGCTGTAGTCACCCAAGGCAAATGAAAAATGAAAAAAGGAACTTGAGTGGAAATTCAAAGTACAAAACTATTTCATGCTCTCTTAGTTCCTAGGGTCTTCAGCCTAGTTCCTTTGTATATCCTACCCTTAGCCAGGCCCCATTACAACCATAAAAGACCTTTTGATGTTGCATGCATGTTTTCTGTGGGAATCATTTTGAGATGAAAATCAAATTTATGGGAAGTGTTCTTGAAAAGTGAAATTGAGTGAAATGTTGTTAGCCTGACATAAACTGAGCGATTGAGTGAAACACTAAATGCCCTTGTGAGGAAGGCGATTGTTTGAATTTGGTGATCTCCCTCTTGTGTGTAACTTGGATCCCTTGCTTAGATTAATGATTGTTTGAATGATGAAATTCTCAATTGTTTAGAATAAATGATTGTGGGGATTGCTTTGTTTGAAAGGGGGAACATTGAAGGAAAAATTATTCTGATGAATTGCTTGAAATTTGTGCAAAGTTGATTGAATCCTTAAGCTTGCCATGTCTTGAGTCTTTTTGATTTTGAGTTTTAGTTTGCTTGGGGACAAGCAAAGTTTAAGTTTGGGGTATTTTGATCAGCCTCTGGCTAGCCTAGTTTTATAACTAGAAAAACCTTGGGTTTGTGCTAATTTTATATCATTTTCACCCAAATTAGACTTGATTGTCTTTAAGCAGCATTTTGAGTCTGTAAAGTATTTTTAGGTTAATTTAGTTGATTTAGAGTTAAATAAAGCACTTATGCTATTTTCTGTTTCAGGTTAATAAAAAGAAATAATTCTGCAGTTCTTCGCCCCGCGAGAAGGCATTCGCCTCGCGAACCTGAAGCGCGACTGTTTCAGAAATTGCAAACATCTCTGTGTCGCCCCGCGAATACATTCTTCGCCTCGCGAGAGTGAAGACCAGAAGCCATGACTTTTCCATTCCTCGCCACGCGAGCCGTACTTCGCCTCGCGAGAAGAGCAAACATTGCAGACTGTTCGTAATATTCGCCTCGCGAAGGTGTGTTCGCCTTGCGAGTCCACGGAATCCAGAAGTTGTATATAAGCCTGTTTGAAGGCAGAACTGGGGAGCTAGTCTTAGTCAGTAGTAGTAGTTTCAGTAGTTTATTTTCTTTTCTTTTCTTTTATGTTTTGTCTTCCTTTTGTAATGGAGAACTAGTCTCCTTGATTAATCTACTGTGATTGGTTTCCATTTACACTTGAGGTTCTATAATTCCTGTTTAGTTTGCTATTCTCTTTTCAATGCGATGCTATATGTTTCTGTTTGTTATTTCAGGAGTGTATAGTGTTGTGTTGATTCATTTAGGTGATGTTATGTTCCTATACTTAATCGCGTTTGTTATTTCGCGTGTGTTCATTCATGTTCGTTTAGTTCATGAGGGCTTAACCCCGTTTTTTATTTCGGGAATAGGAACATATATCCGTAGTAGCGATTGCGTTGTTAATTGTTGCTACAACCGAGAGGGGATTAGAATCTGCTTAGGGCTTGGATTTATATGAACCAATGATAGTGGGAACCCGAGAACAGTAGGTTGATCGTTTCTTAGCATATTTGATAATCTCTTAACTGCTCTGTTTTTATTGCTTTGTTTTCTTTATTTTATCTCAATCCAAAACCCCCCAAAAACTAACTTTTCTGTTAACAACAACACCCAAGAGTCCTTGAGAGACGATATCCGAGTTGTCGCTCCCTATCTACATTATTTTGTAAATCGCTCGTTTTTTTGGCGCGTGGCGACAGCGCGACCACTCGGTCACCTTTTTAGGACTTTTGCCTTTTTAGGTTCGGCGTTTCGACAATAGCTCGGTCGATTTTAGCTCGGTCACCTTTTTAGGCTCTTGCCTCTTTAGGTTCGGCGTTTCGACAACAGCTCGGTCGATTTTAGCTCGGTTAGGCTTTTTTTTTATGAGTTAGTATGGTGTTTGATTGCTCGAGCTGATGGAACTTTATTTTTCAAGGGAGATGTTCTCCCCCACACTCTTCCATTTAAATGGAGCTTGAGCTCGATCTCTATGATTTTTATAGAGGGAGTCTAACTCGGTCTCTATGGTTTTAATTTGAGGAGCTCCGACTCGTCTTCCTCTTAGTCAAATTTCGAGAGGGAGTTTTGGCTCGACCTTTCAGGAGCCGGAGCTGAACTGTGAGTTTTTAAGGGAGCAAAGCTCGACCTGTGAGTTTTGAGGAAGCCGAAGCTCGACCTTGTGGAAAGGGAAGCACAAAGCTTCGACCTGTTATTTTCAAGGGAGCCGGAGCTCAACCACTTTGTGGTCGCAAATTTTGTGACTCTGGGAGTGGTATCATCCGAACATCACTTTGTTCAAATATATAAATAATATGATATGATGCTACATAACACAACATTAAAGACGTGGAGCAAAACATATCAAATCATATTAGATTTAAACTAGATTTAAAGAACAATATCACCTGAGCATTTTGCGACCTTCAATTTAGGCATTCCCTCAAGCTACTATGGTCGAGCTCTCCTAGACCGAGCTGTGCTGGCCGAACTCTCTATAAGACATCTTCTTTAGCTCTCCCAGGCCGAGCTGTGGTGGCCGAGCTCTCTAAGACATCAGCTCTCCAAGGCCGAGCTGTGCTGGCTGAGCTCTCTAAGGCATCTTCTTCACTCTGAGACCGAGCTGTGGTGGCCGAGCTCTCTAAGATATCTTCTTCGCTCTGAGGCCGACACCTTCTTCTCCACTACTTGGATTGATTTCATCGCGAATTCAAACCACGAATTTTGTCAGGCACTTGGAAGCGACCTTAAGAACTTGAATTGATCCTGACTCAATTAGATCCTTTGTGTTGGTTGGAGGGACACCAACACCCGCTGCACCACAATGCTCATAGCTACTGTATATTTGGGCATTTCATCGAGCATTGGGTGTGCTCCAAGATATATAAATCCAGATGAATGAGGATGGACCATTGAACCTTTCCAAATTTGCAGATCTATGTTGCGAGCTCGAGATCGTCGTAGATCTGTCTTCCTGAAGCTTAGATTTGGCTTGCGATCTGGTTCATAAGCAGCAGCGGCGGAGGGCTTGGCTCGCAATGGATCTGTGGGCAAAGATGAAAGAGCATTTGTCAAGTTTACTCGAACGGCGGCAGGGAATGGGAGGCAGGTGCTGCGCGGTGGTCCGAGCGGGGGCACGGAGCGTGACCGCCGGTGACTGGACCATCGTGATGGTCGCCGGGGTTCAAGCAGTTTCACTCGACTTTTCTTTTCGAACTATTTGGAGAGATTAGAGGGTATGGTCCAGCCCGTATGGTGACTGGCGGTGGTTGAACGGTGGTCGGGCCAAAGTTTTACCTGCCCCACGGTGGGCGCCAAATGTTCCTGCCGAGATCCGACTTGCCGGAATCTTGTCGTAGAACGTCAGACCAAGGGTGAACAATGGGGGGTTGTTTTAGATTATGTCTTAACAGAATGTTGTATTCCGGTCCTACGTACCCCAATGGGAATCAAAGCCAGACATAGTTCTAGGTTCAACCCTTGGCCATACGACGATCTCGATCCCATAATCTTGTATCCGACGAATACCAGCGAGCAAGGACTCTTCAATAGTCTCTTGGTCGAGCTAGTTTCTCTAATACGCTTAAGGGAGAGTCACCGGGGTTCAGTGAAAAGTGAGTTTCTCTCTTGGGTTCTCCTCCTTTTATAATAGGATCCCCATATCTTTTAGAGATCTGTATTTATCTCCTTTTATCTCTTAAATCTTCTTTGAGATGTGATTTCCTTAATTTAAGGGATATTATCTCTTTTAACCGGATAAGGTTATTTCAGATAATATCAGGATTATTTAAGGATAATATCAATATCTTATCCCTTAATTTAAGGGATATTATCTCTTTTAACCTGATAAGGTTATTTCAGATAATATCAGGATTATTTAAGGGTAATATCAATATCTTATCTCTTAATTTAGGGGATATTATCTCTTTTAACCGAATAAGGTTATTTCAGATAATATCAGGATTTATTAAAGGTAATATTAACTTCTCATCCTTAATTTTTGGATTGGACCGGGTATTCAAGCTCGGTGACCGGGTTTCACTCCTCGGCCAGTACAGATACCATATGGAACTTTTGTGCTTTTTACAATGTATTTTTGTTATGTATGAATATAAAGGAAATAAAAATTATATATATATATATATATATATATATATATATATATATATATCAAATATTATATTTTTAAAATAAAATTCCATATATCTTTAAAAAAATAGTTAGGCCTAGCCTATAACGAGCGGACCTTTTTTATTTATTTTTTACAAAATAATGAGCGGACGGTGATTTAATATATAATAATACCTTTTTTTGGGTGAATTTTAATAATAATATCTAATTACTGATGTTATGTGAACTATCAAGTACTCATTGATTAATTAAGTGTCTTTTTTATGGCAATGGTTGAAAGTAAACTGAATAAAATAAATGAAGAGAAGTGATAGCACAACAAAAAAAAAAATTTGAAGAGATAATTTAAAAGGCATTGAGGTAATAATATATTGACCAAAACATGGTCATACCTGGTGGTGATCCTGAACATAATTTGATGGTGGGTTCCCACGAGACCCCATATTTAGGGGTTATCAATTTATTTATTTTTTTACTTAATATATATGTATTAATGTATATATTAAAATAAAAATCTATGATATTGAGTTCTTTGAAGTTATTTAATTGTTTTCTTAATGTATGCATAACTTATAGAATGATATTAACTATCCTTATTGTTGTTGCATATGTTGAAAAATGTTTTTCTAAATTAAAATTGTTAAAATCTTATTTGTGATCTACTATGTCACAAGATAGATTAAATGACCTTACATTGATTTCTATCGAAAATGATTTTTAAAGAACCTTGACTATGAACAAATTATTAATTATCTTGCAACAAAAAATGCAAAGAAGATAATATTCAGAGATTAACATGGCATCAACTTCTTTCTTCAGCCCTTGTAATACATTTGCTATCAGTGGAGGATACTGCTGGTATAGGGATGTTGTTGCAACATGCTCGAGTTGATAGATATAAGTATAGCTATTTTTGCTATAATTCTATTGTAGATTGCTACTATACAATCTTTTCTTTTTCTTGGGTAATATTTGTTTTACTTGAGGTTTATTAAAACAATTAATGGCTAGATTTAATACAACATGTTTGGGTTGATAAATATAAGTATGAGTTATATTATTTGTACAGCTACTATGGACACCTAAGTGAACTAAGTGACACTCACACTGTTGGGAATTTGTGCATCAAACAAGCACAGCAAAATAATTCCCACCAAGAATCCTTGCGAATGGTCATGGTTCATGTTTTGAAAATTTACCTCTTGAAGCGTAGACCTTTGATTTGAGTCACTGTAAATCACGAGCGCTGCACGAACCAGCAATTCCTCTACGTAGTCCACACGTACAAACATGTCTCACGTGTTCAATCAGAACGGCGCCTCTAAGCACTGCTAGGTGCGAGAGGAGACGCGGCGGTATATTTCTTTTCACACGTAAACAATGTACTGAGTGCGGTCAAAGTAAAATGGCGTGACGGCTCAATATTGTTTTACTCCCATTTATAGGTAGCGCCCCTTGCATGGAAAACGGTTTAACCTAGCCTCTCTGGGCTCATCTGTCATGAGCGTGGCCCAATAGTAATTTGGGTCTAACCCAATTTCTTTTAGCTCTGATTAATCTGCTCTAAGTGTGTAACCCTATAGGTTCTAGTAATGTTGGCAATAATATTAAATCATATTTAATATTATAAACATTGAGCGGTGTCTAGCAAAACATCATTGCTACCCAAGTAATGAGAAAGTCAGTGATTTGACGTAACCTTTCCGTGACCAATGTTAATGTGTATTATTATCCCTTTGTCCTTATATCTATATTGAACACAAGGTATAGAATGTGTCTGGTGTGTGCGCGTGCGGTGCGTCGCGCTCCTGCGATTCCGGCAAGTGTACCAGATTGCCGTCAAGTAATAAAAGACATCGAACCCACAGAGACTGTGTTCCCGAATCGCAATTAATTTCGAATTGAGTGAATCTGGACTTTTTAGAGGGTTTTGAAAAAGGTTTTTGAATTTTGAATTAAGAGATAATTAAAACAGAAAACAATTAAAACAGAAAACAAATCTTTTTGGGGTTTTGATCTAAATGGATTCCTAGGGATTTGGGTTACCTTTGAGGCTGTTTATGTTACTAATCTGATTTACCTTTGTTGATTAACGAAATTGCCTTGAAGGCGAGTTTATCCTCTAATAGCTTAAGCTCCCTCTCGGGTTACAAAAGCCGTGCCCAATTGACCCGACCCCTACTCTCGTGGTAGTCGATCCCAGATTGGACCCTTTGTGCTTCGTGACAACTCGTTGCTCCTCGAGGGACGGCTTCTAACTCTCGTGATTTCAGTCCCAAGTCTGACTTCTATAGGTCCGACAGCTAAGTTCACCGCTAGGTTCCTCCTTAGAATGTCTCAGTCATGCAAATAACCTAAGTTCACTGCTAGGTTCCTCCTTAGAATATCCACGTCTCGTTGATAAGCGGCCGCCGGACTTTACGAGTGAAACACACTAGAAATCCTAAGTTCACTGCTAGGTTCCTCCTTAGAACGTCTACGTCACGCAAATAAGCGGTCGCCGATTTTACGATTGATTAAAACACTAGAAATCAGATCTAAAACAATAACGAAATCAACAACGATTTTACATCAAATCAACAACATTTACAAAACTCGGGCAGAGCCCTAATCCCTAGAAACTAAGCTACTACTCCAGTCTTGCCATGGAGATGACAAGCTGGGTTGACAACATAATGAAAATACAAAAAAAATCAGAGAAGAGAGGAGAAGAGGAGAAGAGTGATCTATGCCTAGAGTCCTAGTTGTTATGGATGATCCCCAATGATCTATATGTTCTTCTGAGTCTGCCTGGTCCCTATTTATAGAAATTGGGAAGTTAGAGTCCCAATCCAACTCAAAATCTGATCTATTTCGGTTTCTTCAGGTCCAAGTAATGCGCGTCACGGCCGTGATGGCCATCACGGCCAGGCCGTGACGGTCTCTGCTTCGGGAACTTCTGGAATTTTTCAGGCTCTCGCGACGCGAAAGCATGCTCGCGACGCGAGCCCTCTTTTCATGGCAATGATCTGAATCACGGCTAGGCCGTGATGGGATCTGACTTGTGGTGGTTTTGGGTCACGGTCGTGATGGCTATCACGGCCAGGCCGTGACAGACTCTGACTTCAGCCTTGCTTCTTTTTTAGTTTTTCTCGATCATGGCCGTGATGGGCATCACGGCTAGGCCGTGATAGGCTCTGTTTGGCTCATTTTCTTCACTTTTAAAGCCCTATCTTCATCCAAACTCCATCATGGTTGATCCTGAGCATTTTACCCTTGATATCTGCAAAACAACACACGAAAACCGCCTTACCCGTTCCAAAGGAAAATTAAACTAAAATCTAATAAAAATATGCCTAAACTACATGAAAATGCATGCAAAATGATAGACAAAGATGATGTGAAATCACACTCATCAGTGTCATCCTTGTATAGTTCGATATTACGTCACTTGATACCCGAGTAGACTTAACATTAAATTAGGTCAATATCTCATATCGACTCATTTCAGCACGACCATGCATTTTATAGTCTCACTCTATCAAGGGGCCCACATATATTACTCATGTTATGTAGGAGGGACAAATCCCATCTAGATCACTCACATCCCTCTGCATGACTTGCGGTGTACCCAATGACCAACTTTATAGTCATCCTGTTACAGATAACGTTTCACGGTATTAAAGCACACGACTCCTCATGTAGGGATCGTAGTGGTTTCAGGTCGAATGATTGTATACACCATTGTCACTGTGAGAACTACTTATGACATTCACATAACGTTCCATGTAGTGTTCTCACGGCGGGTCAATCCAGTACATCATTACTCTAATGTGTACCTATGTATGTGACTTGATATCTCACATGCATGACCCGTGAGAAGTGGTCATCAGTCCACACACATAATAGCCTCGATGTATTGTTATTGTCCTTATTAATAATAATATTTGACTATGGATATTTAATAATAAAGTTCTCTTTTGATTAATAGTGTCTCACTATCAAGTCTTATACTTGATATTCTATTAAATAGAACTTTATATTTTAAGGACTTTATTATGTTTAAACAAATAACATAATAAACTAAAATGTCTCATATGATAAATAATAGCAAAATACAAAATTTAAGTCCAAAGGAAAAACATTGGCCTCTAGGGCTTATACCAACAATCTCCCACTAGCACTAGAGCCAATCAGGCATAAACCGAATACCCAATGATCTAGTGTGACCATCATGCTTCAGCTGAGCAAGTGGTTTCATAAGCGGGTTAGCAACGTTGTCAAGTGTTGGTACTCTACATATCTTCACATCTCCTGTATCGATGATCCCTCGAATGATATGGAACCGCCTAAGTATATGTTTGGATCGCTGGTGAGATCTAGGTTCCTTAGCGTGTGGAATGGCCTCTTTGTTATCACAATAGAGATCAACGGGGTCCACAACGATAGGAACTGTACCAAGCTTAGTAATGAGCTTCCTGATCCAAACAGCCTCCTTTGCTGCATTAGAAGCAACAATATACTCGACCTTTGTAGTAGAATCAGCGTCTGTCTCCTGCTTTGAACTCTTCCAGCTCACAGTGCCACTATTCAGGTAAAACACATTACCAGATTGCGATATGGAATCATCTTTACCAGTTTGGAAGCTAGCATCGGTGTAACCAATTACAGAGAGCTCTTCCTCACCTCCATACATCAAGAACGAATCCTTAGCCTTTCTCAAGTACTTAAGGATGTTCTTGACAGCAGCCCATTGACTTTCACCTGGATCAGACTGGTACCTGCTCGTTATGCTCAAAGCATACGAGACATCTGGTCGAGTACACAGCATGGCATACATGATAGACCCAATTGCGGATGCATATGGAATCTTACTCATATGATCCCTTTCTTCTTGAGTGGAAGGGGATTGTGCCTTTGATAGGCATATACCATGTGACATAGGCAAAAGTCCCTTCTTGGATTCATGCATATTAAAGCGTCTTAATATCTTGTCTATATATGTACTCTGACTTAGGTCAGGCAATCTCAGTGACCTATATCTATAGATCCTAATTCCCAATACATAGGTAGTTTCACCCAAATCTTTCATAGGAAAGCAATTCCCTAACCAAGTCTTTACTTGTTGCAAGGTAGGGATGTCGTTTCCGATAAGTAATATGTCATCCACATACAACACCAGAAAGACAACTATGCTCCCACTAACCTTCTTGTAAACACAAGGCTCATCCTCATTTTTGATGAATCCAAACTGTCTTACAGCATCATCAAAACGAAGATTCCAGCTTCTGGAAGCTTGCTTTAATCCATAGATTGAACGCTGCAACTTGCATACCTTGCTGGCATCCTCTGAAGTGTCAAAGCCCTGAGGTTGTGTCGTATACACATCCTCAAGGAGATTTCCATTAAGGAAAGTAGTCTTTACATCCATCTGCCATATCTCATAATCATGGTATGCAGCGATAGCAAGCAAGATCCGGATAGACTTAAGCATTGCAACAGGCGAAAAGGTCTCATGACAGTCTACACCATGAATTTGCTTGAAACCTTTAGCGACCAATCGTGCCTTATAGGTATGCACCTTACCATCCATGTCAGTTTTCTTTTTGAAAACCCATTTGCACCCTATGGGTTTTACCCCTTCAGGTGGCTCTACCAAGGTCCATATCTGGTTCGTGTACATGGAGTCCATCTCAGATCTCATGGCCTCAAGTCATTTCTCAGATTTCGGGCCAATAATGGCCTCCTGGTAAGTCCAGGCTCATCTTGATCCATGAGTAGTTCCATATCTCTCAGGTTGGTGACGTATCCTGCTAGACCTACACTGGTCTTGTGTTACTTGAGCATGTTGTTCTTCCACAACATCTTGTGAAGGCTACTCTTGTTCCTCCATAGGTATGTCGCTACTTTGTGACACTTGAATTTCTCCAAGGTCTATATTCCTCCCATTGGTTCCTTTGGAGATAAACTCCTTTTCTAGGAATACACCAGTTCGGGCGACAAACACTTTGCCTTCGGAAGGATTGTAGAAATAGTATCCCTTGGTTTCCTTGGGATACCCCACAAAGAAGCACTTATCGGATTTGGGATCAAGCTTTGTAGAAACCTGAAGTTTTATATATGCTTCACAACCCCAAATCTTCATAAAAGACACACTGGGCCTCTTACTGGTCCATATCTCATATGGTGTCTTTTCTACCGTCTTGGATGGAACACGGTTAAGTGTGAAAGCTGCTGTTAATAAGGCATGTCACCAGAAGGAGTTTGGAAGATTTGCATGACTCATCATAGACCGAACCATATCCAATAAAGTTTGGTTCCTTCTTTCAGAAACACCATTCCATTGTGGTGTCCCTGGTGGAGTGAGTTGAGATAAAATCCCACACTCTCTCAAATGATCATCAAATTCTAGGCTTAAATATTCACCACCTCGATCTGATCGAAGGATTTTAATATTCTTACCAAGTTGGTTTTATACTTCACTTTTGAATTCCTTGAACTTTTCAAAAGATTCCGACTCGTGCTTCATAAGATACACAAATCCATATCTACTGAAATCATCAGTATATGTAATGAAGTACTGAAAACCTCCTCTAGCAGTTGTGTTTAGTGGTCCGCATACATCACTATGTATGAGGCCCAAAAGATCACTAGCCCTTTCACCTTTTCCCGTGAATGAGGCTTTTGTCATCTTTCCCAATAAACAAGACTCACATGTCTCATATGATTCATAATCAAAAGAGTCCAAGAATCCATCTTTATGGAGTTTAGAAATGCGTTTCTCATTTATATGGCCCAAACGATAATGCCAAAGATAAGTTAGGTTCACCTCATTTGGTTTGAACCTCTTAGTATCAATGTTATAGATGGACATATCAAGATCAGAGACATAAAGCCCATTACTCAAATATACACTAGCATAGAATATATTATCCAAATAAATAGAATAACATTTGTTCTTTATTATAAAATAAAAACCAATCTTGTCCAAACAAGAAACGGAAATGATATTCCTACTAATTGCAGGTAGAAAATAACAGTTCTCCAACTGAATGATAAGCCCAGTGGGCAAAGTCAACACATAAGTTCCTACAAATAAAGCAACAACTTTTGCTCCATTGCCAACTAGTAGATCGACTTCACCTTTCGCCAATGGTCTACTCCTTTTTAGCTCCTGCACATTTGTACAGATGTGATAACCATGTCCAGTATCTAATACCAATGATGCAGAAGTATATAAATTGACTTCTATAACAAACATACCGGAGTTGGAAGTCTGACTTCCATTCTTCTTGCACTCTTCCAGGTATTTTGGGCAGTTCCTCTTCCAGTGTCCGGTCTTACCATAATGGAAGCACGTTCCCTCCTTAGCCACTCCACTAGTAGGCTTCAAGCCAGAAGTGCTGGGTTTGAACTTGTGGTCCTTGCCCCTGCCCTTCTGCTTGTTCATAGGCCTCTTGGGCTTCCAGGGCTGCTTCTTGCCTTTTCCAGGTTGGACCATCATAATGGCATTCCCTTTTCCTTTATTGATGTTGGTCTCAACAGTTCTTAACATGCCCAACAACTCTGTCAATGATTTGTTAAGATCATTAATATTGAAGTTCATGACAAATTGATTGTAACTCTCCGGCAACGATTGCAGGATTAAGTCAGTTGCCAACTCTTAGCCCAAAGCATAACCCAACCTCTCGAGATTCTCATTGTACCCAATCATTTGAAGCACATGAGGACCCACCAGCTTCCTTTTGCCAGCCTACTTTGGAAAAGAGCTCTGGAAGCTTCGTACCGCTCATGCCTTGCTTGCTCTTGGTAGAGCGGCTTGAGGTGTTTGATCATATCAAACGCCTCTATGTTCTCATGTTGCTTCTGAAGCTCAGAGTTCATGATTGCAAGCATAAGACATGCGACATCCAAGGAATCATCCTGATGCTTCTTATAAGCATCCTTGTCAGCCTTGGGTGCATTCGTAGCTAGTGGCACTTCTAACATAGCATCTTCAAGAACATACAACTTTTTCTCTTGCTTGAGGACAATCCTCAAGTTTCTGTACAGTCCAGAAAGTTTGTTCCAAATAGTTTGTCCTTCTTAAGGACAGATCGCACAGTGACAAGTTACTTGATGTGTTTGATGCCATGGTAATCTACATAAAGAAATATGCAAAATATAAGTATCATGTCATAAACATATTTAATTAGGTCTTTAATTAAATACGCATCCCACTATTTTAATCAAACCAATGACCCTCAACATTGATTCGGAAAATCCCGTTGGAAGATTTTCTAGTGGGCCAAGATCCATATTTCACCTAGCTTCAAGTTAGCTTTGGTCGATCGCTTAAAGTTTGGTTATTTAGGTAGGAAACACTTTCCAATTGCATCTCATACAACTCTTGGATAGTTGGGTGAATAACTCTTATTCTAATCCATCTCATGAACTAAAGCCCAACTCAATGCCTCTAAGTCTTTCAATCCTATTGAATATGTATTAGTTAAGTTAGACCCAATAGATAGCAATTAGACATTACAATTGTCCCATCGTGTCTTACTAGTATAGAAAAATGCACTCCGCTTTGATAGACCTACAGTCATTCGATATTAGTCTTGACGAGTGCTATGCATTGGAAGGTTTTTAAACTTAATATTTCCTTTTAAGGGATTTTTTTTTAATTAAAGTGATCTCACCATTAGTTAAACTCTTTAACATGCCATACATACATGCATCTCATACATATATCAAAATCAAACAAATGTGATATGGTTATGACCCCTAACGCATTGATTCTCCCAAGTCAATGAGAGAATCTTAACTAAATCCTATGAGCGTCCAAGCTTCTCTAAGCATGATCTCCCACCAAGTCCTTTTATGACGTCGCCTTCTTGTCTCCATCATTACATTACAAATAAATTATAAACCTCGTTTTACTTACGAGGGGGTGAGGTGAGAAGAGAAGGTACAAATGGAATATAAGAGAAAGGCACGACACACAGGCTGTATTTCAAAATATAAACCAAAGATAAAAGGACTAAGGCCATAACCATTCACCATACATCACCAAATAAATAATAACAACCAATAATAATACACTATTATCATCATCATTATTATTATTATTATTAATTTTGTTATTAATTAGAGATTTCAAAATCTGAATTCTGAAAACATAACATATATATATAATAAATCACATTTATTATGATTGATGTTGTTATTAATTAAGGATTTCAAAATCTGAATTTTGAAACCATATCATATATAATAAATCATATTTTTATAATTGATGTTGTTATTAATTGGTGATATAAAAGATTTCAAAATTAAATTTTGAATCGTAACAGACAAGATAATAATACACACTTATTACTATTAATGCTGTTATTAATTAAGAGATATCAAAATCTCCAAAACAAATTTGAATTTCGAAATCATGATAAAACACACATTAATAATACACTTAATTACAATTAATGTTGTAATTAATTGAGATTTCAAAATCTTCAAAATTGAAATTTGAAATTGTAATTAAACACATATTAATAATACTCAATTATTATTATTAATATTGTCATTAAAAGGATGATACGAAATATCCAAATATATTTGACTTTTGAAATCATAATAATAAAACCATTTTATTATCATTAATATCGTTTTAATGCCGTAATTAATTATCACACATCGAAATGTGCCTCTCATCCTTGACATCGCAGACGACGGTGGCTTCGTGTACCAACACTTGGACCTTCATGACCGCGAGAACATGAACTCTTCATGTCTCAACCTTAACATCGCCATGATAAAACTCTTAACGTCTTCATGATAAAACTGAAACCAATCATGTATATACCAGATATAATACAACGATTCCAGAACCAATGTATATATCACATATATACCAAGAACTTCAATGTGACGCATATATATCATATACATACAAAAAGGAAATTGCATAATCATGTTTTCCAAAAACAGAAGCATATGAATTTTGAAAATGATTTTTCATAAAATAAATTCGCATATAAGCATGTTATATCATATAACAGGTAAATCATACAAACAAAACCATGGTTTTGCAAGCGGCTCTGATACCACTATTGGGAATTTGTGCATTAAACAAGCACAACGGAATAATTCCCACCAAGAATCCTTGTGAATGGTCATGGTTCATGTTTCGAAAATTTACCTCTTGAAGCGCAGACCTTTGATTTGAGTCGCTGCAAATCACGAGGACTGCACGAACCAGTAATGCCTCTACGTAGTCCACACGAACAGATAAAGACGTCTCACGTGTTCAATCAGAATGACGCCTCTAAGCACTGCTAGGTGAGAGAGGAGATGCGGCGGTATATGACGACTTAGTATTGTTTTACTACCACTTATAGGTAGCGCCCCTTGCATGGAAAAGGGTTTAACTTGTCCCGTATGGGTTCATCTGTCATGAGCGTGGCCCAATAGAAATTTGGGTCTAACCCAATTTCTTTTAGCTCCGATTAATCTGCTCTAAATGTGTGACCCTATAAGTTCTCATAACGTTGGCAATAATATTAAATTATATTTAATATTATAAACAATGAGCGGTGTCTAGCAACACATCATCGCTGCCCGAGTAATGAGAAAGCCAGTAATTTGATGTAACACTTTCGTGACCAATGTTAATGTGTATTATTATCCCTTTGTCCGTATATCTATATTGAACACAAGGCATAGAATGTGTCATCCTTGTATAGTTCAATATTACGTCACTTGATACCCGAGTAGACTTAACATTAAATGAGGTCAATATCTCATATCGACTCATTTCAGCACGACCATGCATTTTACAGTCTCACTCTATCAAGGGCCCCACAGATATTACTCCTGTTATGTAGGAGGGACAAATCTCATCTAGATCACTCACATCCCTCTGCATGACTTGCGGTGTACCCAATTACCGACTTTATAGTCATCCTGTTACAGATAACGTTTGACGGTTTTAAAGCACACGACTCCTCATGTAGGGATCGTAGTGGTTTCAGGTCGAAGGATTGCATACACCATTGTCACTGTGAGAACTACTTATGACACTCACATAACGTTCCATATAGTGTTCTCACGGTAGGTCAATCCAGTACATCATTACTCTAATGTGTACCTACGTATGTGACTTGATATCTCATATCCATGACCCGTGAGAAGTGGTCATCAGTCCACACACGATGAATTATTATTGTCCTTATTAATAATAATATTTGACTATGGATATTCAAGAATAAAGTTCTCTGTTGATTAATAGTGTCTCACTTTCAAGTCTTATACTTGATATTTTATTAAATAGAACTTTATATCCTAAGGACTTTATTATGTTTAAATAAATAACATAATAAACTGAAATGCCTCATATGATAAATAATAGCAATATACAAAATGTAAGTCCAAAGGAAAAACATTGGTCTATAGGGCTTATACCAACACACACTCACAGTTGCATAGTACCTATATTTTGTGGACTTAAATATAAGCAAAATCTAACTAATTCAACCTTATTTAATGTTAGTGTTTCAAAAATCAAGAAAATCAACCAATTCAACCAATTTTCCTTTTAATTTTTGAAGAGCATTGCACACTCCCGAAGCATTTAAATAATAGATTAGTAACTGTAACATTTTTTTTACATAAATCAAGATAAATAAACTAAATTAACCAACTTCTTTAATAAGTATGAAATTAGTTAATTTTATTAATAATTGAGTCCAGAGATGGTATAATATATGTTGAAATTTTGTTTCAATTTTAGAAGAATTATTTTTCGGTCGTTAAAGTTATAACTTTCTACTTTCCACTCGTATTGAAAAACGGATTCCAACATACCTGTATATAATGCGTAAAGAGATTATGGATTTGTGGATGTCCATTTTTATTCTCGTCAAACTCAAACATGTCAAAATTTAGGCCCACCCCAGATGACGACTTCCCCACATGTTCAGAATCTAAATGGGGGTACTAGCACGTGAAGTACATGTTTGTCTCCAGGTATCAATGTGTATATTTCTACTATAATTCCTTTATGCCATGGCCTCCACACGTATCTCCATACTTCCTCCGGATTTAATTATAAATAAAAATATATAATTTCATACTTATTAAAAAAATTAATTAATTTAGTTAGTTATCTTGATTTATGTAAAAATAAAATGAGTTATAATTATTAAACCATCCTTTAATTATCTCGGGAATATGCAATACTCTTGGAAAAGTAAATAAAGAATTGATTTGATTGGCTAATTTTTTTTATTTTTGAAATACTTACATTAAATAAAATTGACTTGATTGAATTTTGTTTATATTTGAGTTCAAAAAAATATAGATTTTATTTATTTATAATTGAGCCCAGAAATAATATCTGTCTATACAACTTATTAAGGGCAAAACTATTTGACCATGGATCGATGTTGGATGTGACGATAATCAAAATTGCCTAATTCAAACTTTCATTTATAGTACACTAGATCCTTGACCCGTGCGATGCACGAAAGTGGAAGAATTATGTGTAAAGAAAAATATTTCAGTTTATAATTCTAAGAGAATATTGATACTTAAATATTGAAAATAATAAATTATTGACTTAATTATTCAGTTGGTCCCTGAACTTTTTAGAAATCTTTAAGTAAATCCCCGAATTAAAAAAGTTTTCAATTGAGTAATTGAACATATATAAAATTTTCAATTGAGTCCTTAGATTCCATGAAAAGATCGTTAAGGTTGCCGATTTGGAATGTGGCCTAGATTTTATTTTGTTGCCAAAATTGTATTTACTTGAAAATCTCCAAATACTTCAGGGGCCAACAGAATAAATAACTACAAATAAGTATTTGTGTAGTAGATGAAGGATAAATAGATGAAAAAAAGAATTAGTTTACTCCTATTTCATTATAAATAAGTATTGTATAAAATTTGATCATATTAACCGATACACAAAAATGATGTTTTTAGTGCAACAATCAATTTATCATTTGTTGTTGTATAAATATCTTTATCACTTGTAGATTTTTTTTTTTGTTTTGACTCATCTATCACTTGTAGATGAGCCACTCATTGCCAATAATTATTTCATAGTCTATTCTTTTCACTTGCAAAAGAAACATCTTTTTAAAATTGGTATGACATATTGCTTGATAGTAATGACTTTACTTGTATGCTATGCGGATCTTAAAATTGTGAATGACTTACTTATTGGACTATGGTGTATCATCCATATTTTATACCACCCACTATATTACTCATGTGATAAATTTTGGGCCAATCAAATTACCACATAGGTTGGTCAAAATTTCAAACTTTCTAGTTGTATTAAACTGAAATCAAACTATATGAATACAGTATATTGTAGTATAATATATGTGTTTTTTGTATTTGCAAATTTAACTCATATTAAAATAATAATTTTTATTAAAAAAACTGATTATATTGCAAAATATTATTGACAACGAACATTATTTTAATTCATATTAAAATATTTTTTTGCAATATAATCAGTTTTTTTAGTTAAAAAACATTATTTTAATATGGGTTAAATTTGCGAATACAAAGAGTACATATACTATACTACAATATATTGTATTCGTATATTTGACTACAATAGAAATACAAATAGAAAGTTTGAAATTTTGACCAAACCCATATGGTAATTTGATTGGTCCAAAATTTATCACATATGGGTGGTATAGTGGGTGGTGCACCTTAGCCCAACCCATGACTTTATTGTAGGGTAAATTTTTTTATTTTTTTTAAAAAGACAAAATAAAAAGGAAATAGGCAATCTAACAGGAAAAATTAAATGGAACACAACATGATAATCTGGTTACCTTCATATGAAAAATAACTATTAGTTAAATCCCTTTATCTCTCAATCTGTGTTTATGCATTTGTAAAAGCCAAGTACAGCGGGTTAACTTTGATGATATATTTGTTCTATTAATTGGAAAGAGATTCCTAGATTATCAAGGCTATATAAGTGGCAAGGTCCATGTACCAAAAAATAAAGGGACCAATGAAACACAGCATGATAATCTAATTACTTTTAGACATTTTTTTTCTTCCAATTATAGTCATTGAAGTTATAAAAACAACAAATACAAATAACACACAGTTCCTGTGAAACCTGTACTGGTCGAGGAGTGAAACCCGACCATCGAACTTGAATACCTGGCCCAATCCGGAAATTAAGGATGAGAAGTTAATATTACATTTAATAATCCTGATATTATCTGAAATAACCTTATCCGGTTAAAAGAGATAATATCCCCTAAATTAAGGATAAGATATTGATATTATCCTTAAATAATCCTGATATTATCTGAAATAACCTTATCCGGTTAAAAGAGATAATATCCCTTGAATTAAGGGATAAGATATTGATATTATCCTTAAATAAATCCTGATATTATCTGAAATAACCTTATCCGGTTAAAAGAGATAATATCCCTTAAATTAAGGAAATCACATCTCAGAAGATTTAAGAGATAAAAGAAAAGATATCCAGATCTCTTAAAGGTATGAGGATCCTATTATAAAAGGAGGAGAACCCCAAGAGAGAGACTCACTTTTCACTGAACCCCGGTGGCTCTCCCTTAAGCGTATTAGAGAAACTAGCTCGACCAAGAGACTATTGAAGAGTCCTTGCTCGCTGGTATTCATCGGATACAAGATTAGGGGATCGAGATCACCGTATGGCCAAGGGTTGAACCAAGAACTATGTCTGGCTTTGATTCCCACTGGGATACGTAGGACCGGAATACAACATTCTGTCAAGCCATAATCTAAAACAACCCTCATTGTTCACCCTTGGTCTGACGTTCTACGGCGAGATTCCGGCAAGTCGGATCTCGGCAGGAACATTTGGCGCCCACCGTGGGGCCGAGGAAAAACTTTCCCCGGTTCTACAAGAAAGCTTGATGGTGACTACACGGAATGGTCCGAGGGGGGGGGCGAACAACATGAACCCTGAAGATTATGAGGCCTCGAACACGATCCAGAACCACGACAATCGTCCTTCCTCTCCCGTCAATGAAGGCAACCCTCAGCTGGGAGAAGTTATGGAGCAACTAAAGAAGTTGCGGAAGGAGAACGAGGAGACACGTGCGCAAAATCAAAGGCTTTTAAGAACTCGGAAAAGAGAAAGGTCCCTGACACTTTCGGACGAAGAGCAATCCTCACCCGAGGCTTGCCAAAAGGATCCATCCTACGCACCCTCTCCTCGGGAAACTAACTGACCATCCAAAACCAAACCTCCCCGGGAGGCTTTAGAAGCTAAGTCTCGTGCAGAAAGGACTAGCCAAAAAGGAAGGATAACGGACCGACGTCCGAGGTTGCTGTTCACGGATGACATTGATGAGGTAACCGTGCCTAGACATTTTAAGCCCCTTAACATCGATAAATTCAATGGCACCTCTGACCCAACCGAGCACGTGGAATCCTTTATTTCTTCTGTTTACTTGGTGATCGATTCGGAAGCTGTCATGTGCAAAGTTTTCCCAACCACTTTGCAAGGCCCTGCCTTAAGCTGGCTTACGAATCTACCATCTCGGTCAATAGATTCCTTTGATGTGCTCGTAACTAAGTTTACCGCACAATTCGCAGCAAGCCGAAGGCATAAAAGGCACTCAGTCTCGCTGGTGAATTTTAAACAAGAAAGGAATGAATCACTCAGATTATATGGCTCGTTTTAATGCCAAACAAATCTTAATTCCCAACATGAGCTCGAAACTCTGCCTTCATACCGTCATGGGCTGTCTGAAGCCGGGGCCATTCTTTGAGTATTTATTCTGAAAACCACCCAGAAATTTTGAAGAGTTGCAGGAAAAAGCTATCGGTTTCATGAACTCGGAGGAGATGGTAGAATTCAAAAGGAGAGAAAGAAGCTTCGAAGACAAGAACTTGGTCCCGAGCAAAGAAAGAAATAGGGGGGCTGATCAGCAGAGGACCCAAAAGATCGATGAAAGGGGATTCTCGGAGAAGCAACCCAGGTACCAGTCTTATACGCCGTTAAACCGATCTCGGGCAACCATCCTCCAAGACGTGTGCAACGCCGAGTTACTCACCTTACCTCGCCCGTCTAGAACGCCGGCCAACGCTGACAGAAGCAAAGAATGCATGTGGCATCAAAACTATGGTCACTCCACTGAAGACTGTCGAACAACCCAGGAAAAAATTGAGGACTTGGTACAGGCAGGACGTCTTGACCGTTTCGTTCGCCGAGATGATAATGGAGGCGGACGAGCGGGTCGGAGACAACGGAGACGCGGCTACAACAACCGCAACCGAGACACAAACCTGCAAGGAAACAATCAGAGCGGAGATCGGTTGAATAATCAAAGAGCTCTTAATGAAGAATCAGAAGGAGGAGTCAGAGGGGTCATCAATACAATCTCAGGAGGGTTTGCAGGTGGGGGAACGACGAGTTCTGCTCGTCGGCGTCATGTAAAAGCCCTCCGATCTATCCACACGGTATTTGGAAAACCTGCAAGGACAATACCTCCAATAACTTTCACGGATGATGATTTCCGAGGAGTAGATCCAAATCAAGATGACCCAATGGTGATAACGGTTGAACTAGCCAACTTCTCGGTCAAATGAACACTCATTGACCAAGGGAGCTCGGCCGATATTCTATACCTAGCGACCTTCAAGAAGCTTGGAATTCCAGAAAAGCTGATAAAAGAGCAAGAAGACAAGCTAGTAGGGTTCGCCGGGGAGCAAGTAAAAACCCGAGGTTACATAGACCTCTTGACAACGTTTGGAGAAGGAAGACTTTCCAAATCCGTGTCAGTCAGGTATGTTATTGTAGATGCCATAATGTCGTACAACATCCTTATTGGAAGACTGACGTTGAATGAACTCGGAGCAATTGTCTCTACCCCACACCTGACAATGAAATTCCCAACCGAATCCGGAGATATAGTCGCGGTTCGGGCTGACCAAAGACTAGCCAGGCAATGCTATGTTGATAGCCTAAAGGTTACCCGAAATCAGGATACCTCAAAGAAAGCCGAGGATGATAAAGCAGAGGTGTTAAGCTCGGTCAGTTCGGTAACTCCAGCTAGCTCAGTCAGCATGTTTGAACTGGACCCAAGGACGGAGATGTACGAGTCTAGAGCCGAACCAACAGAGTCCTTAGAAAGGTTCCAGTTGGGAGCCCAAGCTGAACAATGCACCCAAGTAGGCAGTCAGCTCGACCCCTCACTCAAACAAAGGCTTCATGCGGTCTTAAGAAAGAATGCCAATCTGTTTGCTTGGAAGACATCGGATATGCCTGGTATAGACCCCAATTTTATGTGCCATAGGCTATCCATATGTCCCGAAGCCGCTTAGGTAGCTCGAGATAAAAGGAAACTTGGCGAGGAAAGACGCCGAGCAGTAGCCGAAGAGACTTCCAAACTAGTCAAAGCCAATTTCATCAGAGATGTGAAATACACTACTTGGCTAGCCAACGTGGTGTTAGTTAGAAAATCCAATGGTAAATGGAGAATGTGCACTGACTACACCGATCTCAACAAGGCATGCCCAAAAGATTCTTATCCCCTTCCCAACATTGACAGACTAGTGGATGGGGCCTCAGGGTATAAAATTTTCTCCTTTTTGGACGCATACTCAGGTTATAACTAGATCAGGATGTATCCACCCGATGAAGAAAAAACGACATTTATGCCTGATGGGGCAAACTACTGCTATCGGGTAATGCCCTTCGACTTAAAAAATGCTGGTGCAACATATCAAAGGCTTATGTGTAATGCCCTTTGTTACATTAGTAATCCCGAGATAAAATCAATAAAATATCCTTTAAAACATTTAATTAAAACATATATCTCATAAAGAAAAATTAGAAAAAAATATTAAAGTCTGAAAATGCCTCATATTAAATAATATAGTATTAAGTTATCCATATAATGAATATAAATATAAATCAAAATCAAAAGCCTCAAAACCGGGCGTCTACTAACAAAACCAACGATAAATAAATAAATGTGTCTAGCCACATACGGCTCCCTATTTAAGAAAATACTAACCAAACTAGAAAGAATAACTAATAGAATCCACTAAGTCTTCACGCCTCTTCAGTTTCAATGATGTCCTCCTCGTGCTCTGAAAACAATACTTAATAATGAGATATAAAATCTCAGTGACCAACAATACAGTTTTATAAAAATATTTTCGAAAATAGTATTGTTCTCAGCCGGCGCAGTAACCGGAAAAACTGTCCATGGCATCCGCTAATTTTCCAAAATAATATATATAAAAGAAAATACTTTAAATATCAATAATAATCCCACCTCAATACATCACATTCCATATACCAGGTAAATTCTAGTTTAATCCAAGCGGACCGAAGACCTCCTAATTAAATTGGCCTCTTGCCGGCATGCCATATATTCACACATCACACGACAATGGCGTCCCATTGCCCACCCCTACTCACGAGGAGTGTTTCGATGTCACCCTCCTGTCGGGGACATTTCCATTTCGATACCTCCCATGTGCACATGGTGGTATTTCTCCTTTTTCGACACCCCAACCTGTGGTGGCGTTACTTTCGATACTCCTTTTTAGGTAGTATTACTTATTTTCGACATCCCAATTATATGGGGATGTTACTTTCGATACCCCATTACGGTGGTATTACTTTTCGATACCCCTATCATAGGTGGTATTGCGGCAAACATCATACAACACATTATAATTCAAATATGTCATGTCACATACATGTAACAAGCTATTTTTCACGAATTAAACAAATAAATTTTCCCCAATAACAAGCAATCACGAATATCACAATAAGCATCTTACAACATCAATTAAAACTCATTCCCCTTTTTAACAAAAACCCCAGTTTTAGAAATTAGGTTACTGACAGTATGCATCAAAACAATTAAAACCCCCAATTTCATGTGGTAATTCATTGTCAACACAAACAATCATATATATACCATGGAAAGGGTTCGTAAAAAGTATTGTTACTCACCTCTCAAATACCTCCAAAAAGCTTTAAAATTTATCTATGACAAATCTCTGTGGTTCACCAATAATCTTTCTTCTCTTTACTTACTTTCCTTGATCTGTGTTGTTCCACCTTGTGCACTGCAACGCCAATAATTCTTCACAACGCTCAACGAGGGTGTGGTGCGGCGCTCACCCTTACGTCAGTTTATGCAATGAGCACCTGACTCCATCTTATTTCTACCTTTTTTTTCATTATATATATATATATATATATATATATATATATTTTAAAATCTTAAGGAATTGCCTTTTGGCAAAAAAAAGTCTAAAAGTGAACCAAGGGCCCTGCATGCCGTTCACTTCTTTTTTTTTTTTTTTTAATATATGTATATATATATATACAAATATATTACATTCTTTTAAAATAATTGAGTAATTTTGATAAATCCTTATACTATCTGTCCTTTACACTAAACCTCTTAATTATATTTTTTATCTGTACTATATATATATATATATATATATATATATATTTTCTTAATAACTTAATATATTTTTCATCAAATTAATCATATTAGAATTTTAGGATGTTACATTATGGACAAAGTTTTCGTCAACCAAATCGGAAAGAACTTAGAAGTATATGTTGATGATATGGTGGTAAAATCCGATGATCCAAGGTGATCCAAGGCAACACCCAGCCGACCTCGAAGAAATTTTCAGCCAGCTCAGGAAATACAACATGAAGTTAAATCCAGAAAAATGCTCCTTTGGTGTACAAGGAGGAAAGTTCTTAGGATATATGCTAACACACAGGGGAATCGAAGCTAACCCGGATAAATGCAAAGCCGTTATGGAAATGCGGAGTCCTCGGAATGTGAAAGAAATTCAGAGGCTAGCCGGGCGATTAGCTTCTCTATCCCACTTTCTCCCGAAGTCTGCAGAAAAGGCAAGACCTTTCTTCCAGCTCTTGAAAAAACCAAAAGATTTCATCTGGACTGAAGAGTGTGAGAAGGCCTTTGAAGATCTGAAACTCTTCCTAGCCTCTCCCCCAATCCTCACTCGGCCTCAGCTCGGCAAAGATCTGTACTTGTACCTATCTGTCAACGATTATGCAATAAGTGCAGTGATCATTCAGGAAGAGGAACAGCAACAGATGCCGGTGTACTACGTTAGTAGAATCCTGAAAGACGCAGAAACTCGGTATCAAATAATTGAAAAACTAGCCCTCTCCCTAGTTATGGAAGCTCGGAGGTTACGACCTTATTTCCAGTCGTACCAAGTGATAGTCAAAACTGATCATCCAATAAAGCAAGTGCTCAGGAAACCCGATCTAGCCGGAAGGTTGATAGCCTGGTCAGTAGAATTGTCAGAATTCGGTTTGTAATATGAGCCGAGGGGGCCCATGAAAGCACAATGCATCTCCGACTTCATTGCCGAGCTCTCTTCTAAGCCGAGGTCGGAAACCTTCGTCTGGCTTCTATATGTTGACGGATCATCTAACTTGAAGGGAAGCGAGGCTGGAATAATTCTCGAAGGTCCGGATGATCTAATCCTAGAACAATCCTTAAAATTTGGGTTTACTGCTTCAAACAACCAAGCAGAATATGAAGCCCTTATTGCAGGACTGATGCTAGCTAAAGAAGTTGGGGTCCGAGAATTAAAATGCCGAAGTGACTCACAGCTTGTAATAGGACAAGTCTCGGGAGATTATCAAACAAAGGATTCCCAACTAACCAGATATCTCTGCAAGGTTAATAGCCTAGTCTCAGAATTTGATAATTTCACTATTGAGCATATACCTCGGGAAGAAAATTCCAGGGCAGATATGTTGTCTAAGTTGGCTAGCACCAAGAAAGCTGGCCAGCTAAGAACTTTCATTCGAGAAAACCTCCTCGAGCCGAGCATAAAAAGTCTTCAAGTAATAATGACCAAGCACTATGATCATGGCTGGATGACACCAATTTGGGAATATCTAGCCTTGGACAAATTGCCCGATGATCCTAAGGAGACGAGGTGAATTCGTCTTAAATCTTGCCATTACACCATCCGAGACGGCGAAATTTGTATAGACGAGGATTCTCAATGCCATTCATCAAGTGCCTAGCTAAGGAGCAGTCCGAGTACGTAATGGATGAGATGCACCGAGGAATCTGTGGGATGCACTCGGGGCCGATCTCTCGGCAGCTCGGGTCTTACGAGCGGGGTTTCTTGGCCAACCATGAGACCTGGATTGTAATACTTGGACTAACAGTGTGAGCCCCGCCGAAGTTCTTCAACATAGCACGTGTTCCAGGAGAAGAGCTCCATTCCATTCTCTCGCCATGGCCCTTTACTATGTGGGGGATGGACATAGTCGGTCCCTTCCCGGTTGCCAAAGGTCAAGTCAAGTTCCTGCTGGTAGGTGTAGACTACTTCACCAAGTGGATTGAAGCAGAACCATTAGCCACTATAACTGCTAAAAAGGTTCAGAGCTTCGTATGGAAAAACATTATATGCAGGCACGGCCTCCCTTACGCAATCGTCACAGATAACGGAAAGCAGTTCACCGATAAAGAGCTCAGAGAGTTCTACTCCAACCTTGGAGTTAAACATAAAGTGACCTCGGTTGAGCACCCACAAACAAATGGACAAGCAGAGGCAGCTAATAAAGTCATCCTAAACGAGCTCAGAAGAAGGTTAGGCCAATCAAAAGGGGCTTGGGTTGAACAATTACCGAGCATCCTATGGGCTTACCATTGCTCACCGCAATCTTCAACTGGTGAAACGCCATTCAGACCAACCTATGGAACCGATGCGATGATTCTAGTTGAGCTCGACAAACTCTCTTTCCGGTGGCAGCACCATGACCAAAGTAAGAACGAAGAAGAACTCCGAGTTGAGCTTGACATGGTTGAAGAAGTCCGAGACGAGGCGAAAATCAGGGATGAGTTATGCAAGCAAAAAGTAACTCGGAAGTACAACTCGAGGTTGCGGCCAAGGGAGTTTGTGCAAGGTGACTTAGTGCTGTGGTTGCAAAACGACGCGAGAAAAGACCCCAGAGAGGGTAAACTCGCATCGAACTGGTCTAGCCTGTTTAGGATAATTGAAAATTTGGGAAATGGTGCCTACAAGCTAGAAGAATTGTCAGGAAAGGCTGTTCCAAGAACATGGAACACTTCCCACCTTAAGTTTTATTTTAGTTAAGGTTATAGGTGATGCACTCTTTTTCCTATCCCGATCTTTTTCCCATGAGGTTTTGGCCGGGAGGGTTTTAATGAGGCACACCCGGAAAAATAAATAAATAGAATCATTTTCAGTTGCGTTATTAGGCAAAGATACTGTTATGGTTAAAAATTTATTTATAAAAATATCTAAAAACCTAAAAAGGCCGTCCGAGCTAAAATCGACCGAGTTGAGGTCGAAATGCCGAGCCTATAAAGGTATACAACATCTAAAAACCTAAAGAGGCTGTCCGAGCTAAAATCGACCGAGTTGAGGTCGAATTGCTGAGCCTAAAAAGGTGAAAAACGATTAAAAACCTAAAGAGGTTGTCCGGGCTAAAATCGACCGAGTTGAGGTCGAATTGTCGAGCCTATAAAGGTGAAAAACAACTTACAACCTAAAGAGACTGTCCGATCTAAAATCGACCAAGTTGAAGTTGAAATGTCGAGTCTATAAGGGTAAATAACAACTTAACACCTGAAAAGGTAGTCCGAGCCAAAATCGACCAAACCGGGGTCAAACAGCTAAAACCTAAAAAGACAACCAATGCCTAAGAAGGTAAGTAAAAACGAGTACTAACTTAGAGAAATAGTTGCAACACTTTCTAAGTAAAAAGTAACTCGTAAGCTAGCACGTAATTCCATTAATAAAAAGGGGGCAAAACCCAAATTACATAAGAGTTCAAAATAAAAAGGGCATTGCCCTATGAACATTTTTCCTAGCTTACTAATGGGCATTCCCTTAAGCAACAATTTCATGAGTCGAGGTGGTCCTCGGCACTTGGAGGAAGAGCAGCAGGTTGGTCAGGTAGGCCCATTTCACCTTCACCATCGGGTCCCTCCTTGGCCGCTCGCCCCTCACCCTCCTCTTCTTGAGATACGTGCTCCTCATCCTCCAGCTCGGACAATGGAACTAGGGTTCCATCTCGGTTAAAATCCTTGTCCACGTCAGCACAGGAGAAGCCAGCATTCGGGTTGAAGTGTTGAAGTTGCTTTACGGCTCGGGAGAAGCCGTTAACGTGCTCCTTCATAATAGAGGTCTCGGCTTCAGCTAGATCAGACTGAAACTTGAGATTGGCCTCTTTCTCGGCCTCTAGCGACTTCCGCAGCTCCAGATCGGCCTCCTTCTCGGCTTGAAGCCCCTCCACGACCTTCTGAAGGTTGAGCCGGTCAGTTTTTTCCGCTTCCAGCTCGGCCATGAGGGTGGTATTGATTTTTTCTAGCTCTACCTTTTGGGCCTTCAGCTGGCCAATAACCCGAGCTTGCTCCTCACACTTGGCCACAGCTTGAGCCAATTCATCCCTCACTTTCAGGGCACGAGCTGCATCGGCCTTCATCATTTCCACCCTCTTGACGTTCTCTAAAAACCGGTGACTCCAAAAGTGGGTAATCAAAGATATCCGGAGAGCATATGCAGCAGCGGCCTCCATGCTTTCACCAGGCCCTTGCTCCAGCAAAAGACAGGCATCAACGAGTTTAAGCACCTGGCCGTCGATGAGTGAGCCAGGGTTAAACTCACTACCCCACAGAGAGCCAAAGCCCGTGTTGCAACTCCCGTTGTACCACTTGGTGACCGGGGCAGAATCGGCCATCACAGGAGCTTTCCCCGGCCTCCTCTCAATGGCAGGAGTTTCTTCAACAACCAGTATGGGAGAGGAACTTATCCCCGGAACCTCGAACTGCAAATCCTCCCGAGTCCTTTTGGAGAGGCGGGTGTTCTGGTCCGTGGCATCAGTGGCCTTTTTCTTTTTCCCCTTAGCTCCGGCAATCGGAACTGACCCACCCGCAGCTTGGTTTGCCGACTTCTTCATCAAATCTTTATAGTTGAATTTCCCCATTATCACTGGAAAATGAGAAATCTTTCAGATACAAGTACGCTGCAGGGTAAGTAAAACACCCACTAAAAAAGCTACTTACGATCAAAATCGGCTTGCCGAGTTGATGATTTGGGAAGCAATAAAAGTCTACCACAAGGCAATGGCCGAGGATAGAGTTTTAGGAGCTCAACGTCGGTTTTTTCTTGAGTTGTCATACATCCGACGTCATAGCTGGAAAACTTAGTGGGATGGGACTGCCAGTAGAAAGGGAATTTGGAGACTCCATCCGAGTCATAGAATAGGGGCTCGTTTCCTACAGTAGGTCGGATTTTGAAAAAGTCCGACTTGAAAAATTTGTATGAACTCTTGTAGAGCCCAATGATGCCTCCCCCCTCAGCCCCACTAAGGGAGATCCAGCCAACCCGATCTCCAAACCTAACTTTATAAAAATAAAGGAATATAGGAGCAGTAGCCACCACTCCTATCTGCCCGCAGAGGATTTGGAAAGCCTTTAAAAAAGCCCAGCTGTTTGGATGGAGTTGGGTCGGGGCAACATTCATAATCTTCAAAACATCACACTCAAATTGGGTGAAAGGCAAAGTGACTCCAATCTGTTCAAACAAGGTTCTATATACATATGTAAAGGAAGGTTGACCTGGAGCAACATGAAGAAAGACATGTTCATTCCCAGAACACGACAAACACTCTATAGTGCCACCAAAAGAAGAAACTTTGTTTTTATGGATGAAAGGGATTCAGAATCCCTAAAATTTGAATGAAAGGCTCCCACATCCGGCCTTACCCAAAAATACCCAGGTATAGTGATATCTGGGTATGGAACTCTAGGCATCCTAGTAGTACGCTTGCGACGCTTGGAGATGGGTACGGCAATAGGAGTAGCCGAGCTATTCCCATCAGTGGAGGAAGTGGCACCATCAGCACCACCACCGCCATGAGAGGAAGAGGGAGAAGGACAAGGAGAGCCCCCAATCGGACTGATTTCAGACTCCACGATTTGAACCCCAGAAGAGGCATTCTGAGATACCTCGAATGAAGCCTCCATGAATGAAAAATCAGAAATCAAACTGGAAGACAAAAGAGATGAGCAGGACGTACCTCGAATAGGAAGGAAGTACCAAAGCTTGGACCAGAAAGGACTCGAGAAGGAGAAGAGTCTAGGGCTCAAGGAAGGTGAAATCCCGTGCCAGGGGCTCGTCCAAATTTATAGAAAAAAGCGCAACAACCTCTCGGCGAATTAATGATGATTGTTGGCGTGCGAGAGAAGGGGAACGTCCCTTCAAGTCTGACCGAATTCGCCAACTAATGGAAAGGAAACACATGGCAGAAATGTCAGAATGTACACTGCCATCAAGGAAAAATATGAGCACGCAACTACAACGCGGGTCTCGGAAATGATGCCATAAAGGCCTCGCATCGCACAGAGCAACGTCGCTTTTCCATCTCGGGAACCGAGAAAGTATGGCCTTTGTACGAAACTCAGGTAATCACCTCCACCTCGGCTAGCCTCGGCTCCTTCGAAATAAGCTTCCACGCAATCAGCTCAAAGCTGGGGGGGCTTGTGTATGAGCCGAGATGTAGAGCTCGGTACCTCGAAGCGTCAAGCTCGGTCGCCCGAGCTGCTCATCGAGTTGGAGGATATGTATATATATACCGAGGTATGAAGCTCGGCCAATTACCTCACCGGGCCGAAAGACCAAAGATGAAACCAAGTTCCTAAGCTCGGCTAATGTCATGAAAGCTTCTACGCTTTACTAGCTCAAAGCTTGGGGGGCTTGTGTACTGGCCGATGAGTGAAACCCGGCCACCGAGCTTGAATACCCGGCCCAATCCAGAAATTAAGGATGAGAAGTTAATATTACCTTTAATAATCCTGATATTATCTGAAATAACCTTATCCGGTTAAAAGAGATAATATCCCCTAAATTAAGGATAAGATATTGATATTATCCTTAAATAATCTTGATATTATCTGAAATAACCTTATCCGGTTAAAAGAGATAATATCCCTTGAATTAAGGGATAAGATATTGATATTATCCTTAAATAAATCCTGATATTATCTGAAATAACCTTATCCGGTTAAAAGAGATAATATCCCTTAAATTAAGGAAATCACATCTCAGAAGATTTAAGAGATAAAAGAAAAGATATCCAGATCTCTTAAAGGTATAGGGATCCTATTATAAAAGGAGGAGAACCCCAAGAGAGAGACTCACTTTTCACTGAACCCCGGTGGCTCTCCCTTAAGCGTATTAGAGAAACTAGCTCGACCAAGAGACTATTGAAGAGTCCTTGCTCGCTGGTATTCATCGGATACAAGATTAGGGGATCGAGATCACCGTATGGCCAAGGGTTGAACCAAGAACTACGTCTGGCTTTGATTCCCACTGGGATACGTAGGACCGGAATACAACATTCTGTCAAGCCATAATCTAAAACAACCCCCATTGTTCACCCTTGGTCTGACGTTCTACGGCAAGATTCCAGAAAGTCGGATCTCGGCAGGAACAAAACCCAAACAGTTTTTGCACTGATACTGGAACAAAGAGGGCAACCTCAAAAGAAAATCTCCTAACATTGGAACTACGTCTTCAAACCACATCATTGACTCCACTTTGAACATCACCTGAAACAATGATACCAATATTATTAAAATACGAATAGATCGGTAATAAGCATCAAGATCCATGTACCCATAATTCCAAAAGCAAAACTCACAATTCAAAATTGGAAATTATAATTGATTAAACAAAAGCAACCCAAACATATAATAGGCATACCGCATACATACAAATAATAGTATATCTTCTTTACTCTCCACCATTGTAAGCCACTTATACAACACTTGAACTTTATTCCATAAAAACTCACTTAAGCTCAATAGCTCTATCCTTGAGAAAGCATATAATCTTTGAAGTATCAACTAATATAACCTTTGGATCGATTTAAAGAATCTGTTGGAAATTTCAGCCAAAGCAAGTCCCACATTGTATGGGAGCTAACTTGGAGAGCCCCCTCAAGCCTATATAAAGAAGTTTAAGGGGTGCTAACTAATCACACCAATCCTCACTAAGAAGAGTGAGAGACAATAGAGAGAGAGCCTCACAAAAGGGAGTGAGAGAAAATAGAGAGATCCTTAGAGAGAGTTTTATCAGAGAGAAAAATAGTGAGCCAATTTGTGAGAGTGTTATCCACAAATTGAGGATACAATATTCTTGTATTTTTGTATTCCCATTATTGTTATAGTGGAAGTTTAAGCGGCCTACGGGTCCCGTGGTTTTTTCCTTGCTCACACTGAGGAGGTTTTTACATGCTAAAAATTGTCCGGTGTTATTACACTTATTTTTACGCTTCCGCTTAGTGCCTATTTTTGAGTTCACAGAGGAGGGAAATTATGCTGGTATTTCCCAACAGTGGTATCAGAGCTCTGGAATACTAGGTGCCGGATTTATAAGAAAATTCTTAGTATGCTCTGTGGCTGCAGCATTGTCTGATCTTCCACATCAGAAAAGAATTATTCTTGTTGCTGGAAATAAAGTGTGGTAGTGTGAAAGTGCATGCCTAGAAAAGTTCTGGCTAGGAAAGACTTGGTATTTAAGTGTGTCTATTGACCCACCTCTCTTTCCTGGGAACTTCCTCGGTACGTACTGTTCACAAACTACAGTAATTTTCAGCATTCGGTACAAGTCACCTATACGACACTATTCACGTATAGTGTTATTTTTATCAAAACCCACCTGGTTGGAGGAGCTATTGGCCTGTGTAACTCAAGATGGAGGGAGCTATCACTCATGATGGAGACATGTTCAAGCTAACTGCAGATAACTACTCCTATTGGAAGCCGATGATGGAAGATCATCTATACTGCAAAGATTTGTATTTGCCAATTACCCATAAGGATATGCTAGGATGTGAAGCCGACAAAGATTGGGAGCTTGAATCGGAAAGCAGTGGCTATTATTCGGAAATATATTGATCGAAGCTTGTTCGAGCATGTATCAACTTATACCAATGCGTATGAGTTGTGGACAAAACTTGAATCCTTGATTCAAAAGCAGACGCCCAGGAACAAAGCCCACCTTGTCAGACGATTGGTAAAGTTGGAGTACATGAACGGTCAAAATATGATCGAACATCTGAACAATTTCAAAGGCATTGTTAATCAATTAACAAAGGCAGGCACGAGTGTAGATTCTTGAAAAGAGACCAACAAGCTGGAACAGTCCACCCTGACCAGATTGACCCGAAGAAGAAAAAAGAAGATGGAACAACTACTGCAGTGGCCTCGAATGATGAGAATATATTTCTTGTCGGAGAAGAAAATTATCTAAATGTTGCATCAGATGATTGCATTTGGAAAATTGACTCAGGAGCATCCTTCCACATCACACCTCATGAAGAATTCTTCTCATCATACCAAAAAGGAGAATTTGGTACGGTGAAGATGGGAAACCATGTCACAAGTAAAATCGTCGGTATTGGCGAAGTAACTTTGATGACTGAGAATGGAAATAAGCTTGTGCTGAAGGAGGTCAGACATGTACCCGAGATGCGTCTGAACCTTATCTCGGTGGGAAAGCTAGATGAAGCCAGGATGATAAACCAATTTGGTAGCGGCAGATGGAAACTCAGCCGAGGAAGCATGATTATTGCTCGCGACAGAAAGAAAGGCTCTCTGTACATTATGCAGGGAAAGATATGTAAGGGGGAGACAAATGTTGCTCAAGACGCAACCAAAGAACTGTGGCATAGACGACTGGGCCACATGAGCGAGAAGGGTCTGGAGATCCTTGCAAAATATCATCTCCCAAACATAAAAGGGCAGCCACTTGAATCCTGTGAAGACTGTCTAGCAGGCAAACAACACAAAGTATCTTTTAAAGGATCAGATGATGCAAGAAGAAGAAAGCATATTCTGGATCTTGTTCATTCAGATGTTTGGTCAACGTCTGAAAGGTCTGTTGGTGGTGCTCAATACTTTGTTACCTTCATTGATGATCACTCTAGGAAGGTGTGGGTGTATCCATTGAAGATGAAAGATCAAGTTCTTCAAGCTTTCAAGGAGTTTCATGCTTCTGTAGAACGAGCATCTGAAAGAAAACCGAAATGCTTGAGAAGTGATAATGGCGGAGAATACATAGGTCTGTTTGAGACATATTGAAAAACTCATGGGATAAGACATGAGAAAGTTCCTCCTAAGACACCTCAGATGGAGAGATTCCAGATGAAGTATGGACTGGAAAGAAAGCCTCTTATGGTCACTTGAGAGTCTTTGGGTGTAGGGAATTTGTCCACATTCCTAAAGATGAAAGAGCAAAGCTAGATGCCAAGACGAAGGAGTGCATATAACTTGGTTCACCAAGAGATGAACTTGGTTTCAAATTATGGGATCCTTCACACAAGAAGATTGTTCGAAGCAGGGATGTGGTGTTCTTTGAAGATCAAACGATCCAAGACATTAAGCAATATGAGAAGCCAAAGCACAAAGTGATTTCTGATTCAAGTCCTGTTGTGATAAACAATTCAGGGGGAGAGAATCCTCAAAGGAATGATGAACATGATCAGGAGGAACAATCTGATCTGACAGAACAACCTGACCAAATAGAACAAAGTCAGGATCAGATGATGGACACTGATGAGACAGAAGAAGAATCTCAAGTAAGACGATCCAGAGGAGTCAGACAACCATCAAGAAGATATTATTCAGATGAATATGTCAATCTCACTGATGAAGGAGAACCTCAAAGCTTCATAGAAGCAATTGAGACAAATGATAAGGAGAAATGGTTGCCAGCCATGGAAGAAGAAATACAGTCCCTGAAAGAGAATCAGACGTATGACCTGGTGAGATTACCAGATGGACGAAAGGCGTTGAAAAACAAATGGGTGTTCAAGCTCAAGACGGAAGAGAACAACCCAAACCCCAGGTACAAAGCAAGAATTGTTGTAAAGGGGTGCAACCAGAAGAAAGGCATAGATTTCGAAGAAAACTTCTCGCCGGTGGTGAAGATGACATCTATTAGAGAAATTCTCGGTCTAGCTGCAAAACTAGACTTGGATATTGAACAACTTAATGTAAAAACAACATTCCTACATGGAGGCCTAGAGGAGGAATCTATATGGAGCAACCAGAAGGTTTTGCAGAACCAGGCAAGGAACACCTAGTGTGTCGTTTGAAGAAAAGCCTCTACGGTCTGAAGCAAGCTCCAAGGCAATGGTACAAGAAGTTTGATCTCTTCATGACCCAACATAATTTCAAGAAGACCTCCGCAGACCATTGTGTGTTTGTGAAGAACTATGAGAATGGTGAATCCGTCATACTTCTGTTGTATGTTGATGATGTGCTAATTATTGGGAAAGATAAGGCGAAAATAGCTGCTCTCAAGAAGGCATTGAGCAAGTCTTTTGCCATGAAAGATCTGGGTGCAGTGAAGAAGATTCTTGGAATGAAGATAACTAGAGATCGTTCTAGAAAGATGCTGTGGATGTCACAAGAAGACTATATCCAGAAAGTTCTTGAAAGGTTCAACATGCATAATGCCAAACCTGTGCATGTTCCATTACCTGGTCATCTCAAACTGAGTAAGACGCAATGTCCAGGGAATGAAGAAGAAAAAGAAGAAATGAACAAGGTGCCCTATTCTTCTGCAGTGGGTAGTCTTATGTATGCAATGGTCTGTACAAGACCAGACATTGCTTATGCTGTCGGAGTTGTGAGTAGATTCCTATCAAATCCAGGAAAGGAACACTGGAATGCAGTGAAATGGATACTACGATATCTGAGAGGAACTGCCAAAAGATGCTTGTGTTTTGGCAATGGAAATTTAAAGCTTCTTGGGTATTCAGATGCAGATATGGCAGGAGATGTGGATTCAAGAAAGTCTACATCAGGATATCTAATTACTTTTGCAGGGGTAGCTATCTCATGGCAGTCAAGACTACAAAAGTGCATTGCTTTAAGCACTACAGAAGCAGAATTCATCGCAATCACCGAAAGGTTGCAAAGAGATCTTGTGGATGAAGAAGTTCCTACAAGAATTAGGACAGGATCAGGAAAGTTATATTCTCTATTGCGACAGTCAGAGCGCAATCCAACTCAGTAAGAACTCGACATTTCATTCAAGGTTGAAACACATCGACGTAAGGTATCACTGGATCCGTGATGTGTTGGAAAGTAAACTGCTGCAGATTGAGAAAATACACACAAAAGATAACGGGGCAAATATGATGACAAAAGCTCTACCGAAAGAGAAGATAGAAGTCTGTAAAGAAGTTGCAGACTTAGCATCAACCCTAAACTGATTCAAGGATATTTTCCCTTTGGCTGAAGGGGGAGATTTGTTGGAAATTTCAACCAAAGCAAGTCCCACATTGTATGGGAGCTAACTTGGAGAGCCCCCTCAAGCCTATATAAAGAAGCTTAAGGGGTGCTAACTAATCACACCAATCCTCACTAAGAAGAGTGAGAGATAATAGAGAGAGAGCTTCACAAGAGAGAGTGAGAGAAAATAGAGAGATCCTTAGAGAGAGTTTTCTCAGAGAGAAAAATAGTGAGCCAATTTGTGAGAGTGTTATCCACAAATTGGGGATACAATATTCTTGTATTTTTGTATTCCCATTATTGTTATAGTGGAAGTTTAAGCGGCCTATGGGTCCCGTGGTTTTTTCCTTGCTCACATTGATGAGGTTTTTCCACGCTAAAAATTGTCCGGTGTTATTACACTTATTTTTACGCTTCCGCTTAGTACCTATTTTTGAGTTCACAGATGAGGAAAATTATGCTGGTATTTCCCAACAAAACCAAGTACTGGGTTGTAAACAAACAACACCAACTGTAGTAATTTTACTTACTATAAGACCAATGGAGGCACAAACAAAGGGGAACCTAAAAAAAAGTAGAAGTATAGTTAATCGATATGGAAATATGAATATATCGATGAAAACAGCATACAGATGATTACCCATGCACAGAATTAGTAGATCCATGAAGAGGATCAACTATCCATGTGGGCTTTAGTGTTTGAAATTATTAGTTCCATACTCAGGATCATAATAAAGACATTTAATCAAACTGAAATGGCTACTAAAAATATAAACAACAAAGTGGCAAGCTTGCCTCTCCTGCTGTTTGAGAAGGCATTGCTGCTAGTTTTACAAAATTTCGGGCCCACTATGCCTTGTCATGTTTGCCATTTAATCTTTTTTCAATTGAGGCTGCCCATTTAAAAATAAATGTCAATTAAGATTTAAGACAGGTCTAGCAAAATGAAACCTATTCAAAATTTCCATCAGCTACTATAACCGAAAAAGTCACTCAGAGAGTTGAAATAAAGGCCAATTAAGGCTGCAAATTATGAACAAAATGTCAATTAAGGCAATAAAAAAGGCCAATAAAAAAACATAACTATTCCAAATTATTGTCTGCTGCCATAACGGAAAAACTGGTAAAATTGACCTGTAGATTATGCACATTTACCCCAAATTTAATTAAAATTGAGAAGGCAAAAATCATACCTATAGATTCAGTCATGTTATTGAAGTTGATTCAGGAAAACATAAGAAGGGGTTGAATTGTGTTTATTAATAATTTTCGAAAACAACATTTTAAAACTGTTTTCTCACACAAGAAGATTAAATCAGAAGCAAGACACAAGAATATATTTTTTTAAGCTTTAATAAAAACAATATCAAAACCCCACAATTAGTATAAACAAATAAATTTGTAAGAGTTTAGAGATAAAAGATTCACACAAAAGATTTTATCCTGATTCAATCTCTTCCAACCAAGAGCTACATCCAGTCCCTTCGACTTGAAGGTTTTATCCACTATTTCTCCAAATAGATTACAACCAAGTATTCAACACCTCTCCAGGCTTACAAGTATTCCTTTCTTACCAAGCCTCTCCAGGCTCTAACTCTAACAAAGAGATTTAACTTATTATCTTCTTAACTCACTATGTGTGAAGATATGAAAGTTATTATTTGTTGAATATTTTCACAATATTCAAACTAAAAGAGTACAAACTTTTGCTTTTGAAAGAATGAAAGAATAAGGGCTTGTTCTAGCAAGTATTGTATTGGCAGAAGTTGGGCTAGCAAAAGTTGTTCTTCAGTATCTGATGTCTTCTATTTATAGAGACCTTCTTCTTCACCTGTATTTCCTCAATGATTATTTTGAATAGTCCCGTTCAGAGATAACATTGAATGCATGATATCCATTGTGACTGATAGCTTGATTGTAGCCTTTGCGAAATGTACTCTTGGTTATCAGATTTGCACAGAATAGAGGGTCATTGTTTCTGAGCAATTTGTACCTTGAAAACCTTCTTTCCTCCTTTGTGTACAATCCAGCTTTTTGCAGCAGTAAAGAAGAATTCGTACAAGTCATTTTTTATTTCCTCATTGTACTATTTGCTTTTTGTATTTCCTCGATGGTACTATGATTTTCTCACAAGGAAACAAAGCATGAACCAGATAAAACAAATGGAAAGAACAAATATTCTATTGAATTAAATATCAATCATTTGAAATAAATTCATTTTGGGTCAAATTGCATTTATTCATTTTTAGAACAACATATACGTAAGAGATAGAAGCTCGTCTATTCAAAAATCTCTGTCCACACCGTTATGTGTAAGAACGAAGTCTATTCACTCTTCCATTTCACTAGTCCATTGACGTAGCATATTCTCTCGTCTACTATCAAGTCTTTGGACTTGTTATACCTTAGTGAGTTATCTTGATCTCCATCTAGTGACGTGGCAATTAGAGTTCGTCTACTCGATCAATGAACTCGTCTACTGACGTGGCAAGCTAAAACTAGTCTATTTGATTTTAAACTTAAAATCCGTCTAGTAAACATTTAGTGCATCGTCTACTTATAGAAACCAGTCTACTCAATTAAATAAATAAATAATTTTACCAAAACATTGAGTAGCCCGTCTACGCAGGTAGACGTGCATTTCTCTATGGGTCCAAGCAGATACATATGAAAACTTATTCTAAGTTTCCATGTCTTATAATTTTAAGTGTTCCTGCATAACTAAATAGCACATGTTAAATTTCAACTAACACTTTGCCTAGCAAATTTAATCCTTTTGTTAACATCAAAATATAGAGATTATTTAATCCAAAAACCACTTTGGTTCCAACACTCTCCCATTTTTTATGATGACAAAAACTAATTAAATTTGAGTAGCAAAGTCTAAGATAGCTTACAAAGCTCCCCCTAAGACCAAGCATTCAAACTTTTAATCGGGAAAAGCATAAGACAGAAATTCATAGCACATGTAATAACTTATCAGATCAGTGCAACTACATATCAGTTAAGTATAGTATCAGACCTTTTAAATTCTTTATCAACTTTAAATAAATTTCAGAGCAATTGAAAGTATGCCATATCAAACAGTATCAGAGCTATACAGTATCAAAGCAGTCTAGATAGATATAACAGAACAATATTTATATTAGCATATCAAATCATGTCGAAGTATAAATAGAAGGAGACATGCATATGCAGACAAGTATATACTTTTCAAACAAAACTGACTTTTCATATTAAATTTAATTCTCTTTCCTTTCTCCCCCTTTTTTGTCATCAGACAAAAAGATCAAAGGAGTGGACCATCATTGTCAGTATGGAAAACAATAAAGGAAAAGCCTAAGAAGAGGGTGGAGGTGGAGGAGGAGGAGGATTTGGATTTGGTGGAGGAGGAGCAATCTGAGTTGGTAGATTTTGAGTCTGTTGGAATTGAAGCATGATGTTCATCATCTGGTTCACCATGATGTTTGTTGGAACCAGGGCTTCAGCTACCTGTTCTTTCACTTGTTCTTTGACCTTGCTCTCTACTTTTTCATCTATAATTCTGTCAATAATTTCTTCAAAGTTTGAAGGCAGTGAGAGTGAGGGTCTTGAGCTTTCAACACTATCCTGAGCATTGGCAGTATCTAAAGCTTTTGAAGTCTGAGGTTTCTCTGTTGGATGAATGACAGTTAGAGCCAGTGGTTGAGAAGAGTGCTTCTCAGAAGTGCTTTGTCTAGGAATGGACTCAGCAACTTCTTCAACCTCAGCTGTAGGTTGAACCACTTTCACTTGAGGATCATACTTCACTTCTTTAACTGCCATGTCCTCAATGATGATTTCTTCTTCTGTGAGCTCTCATGGTGGTGATGGAGGCGGTGAGATAACATACTGAAGTACAGGTTCAGGTACTTCCTTGAACCACTGAATGGTATCTTCATTTTCAAGGTGGAGACTGGTGATAGGCAGGCCAAAGATATCATTGATGATTATGAAACTTCAGTCAGAAATAGCACATTTTCCTATGACAGTTGGAATGACTTTCTTCTCTTCTTGAGTTAGTCCTGAAGTGGAGGCAACTCTTGTGCAGTGAATTACATGTGATTTCCAGAAATCAACTGCAGGTTCCTATTCAGAGACTTCTTCAATGGAGAGAGATTGCCAAAATTCCAGTAGTGTGTAATCAAATGGTTCAGAGTTGAGATCCAACGTTATTGGCTCATTTGCTGGCTTCTTGCCTTTGAAAATTCTTCTCTTCTTGTCTTTGTCTTTGTTGAGATATAGCATTGGCAGTGTAACGCCCTTCGTTACATTAGTAACCCAAATTAATTTCAATAAAAATCCTTCAAAACATTTAATTAAAATACACAAGTCATAAAATTTTTCTCAAATAACTAAGTATGAAAATACCTTGTATTAAATAAAATAATAGTATTTACAAAGTATGGAAAAATATTATTAAACCCAATCATTTGAATAAAAACTAAAAGCCTCAAAACCAGGTGTCTAATTACAATCTGAGAAACATAGTACGTAAACCAAAGAACGTCGTCCGCATAATACTCTAAACCATACTACATTACTAGCTAATCAAAGATAACTCTTCAGATCTCTGGATCCTCAACAACGATGTCCTCGGGCTTTGAAAACAACACTTATAATGAGATATAAAATCCTAGTGCACAACGATACAGTTATAAAATGTTTCGAAATGGTGTTGTTCTCAGCCGGCGCGGTAACCGGAAAAACTATCCATGGTATCCACTAATTTTCCAAAATAATATATAAAAAGAATACTTTTAATAACAACAAAAATTTCATCAAGTCAAATGCATATAGCATAAGATCAACTCGTCTCAATGTATCACATTCCACATACCAAGTAAATTCTAAATTAATTCAAGTGACTCGAAGGCCTCATAACTAAATTGGTCTCTTGCCAGCATGCCATAAATCTCACACATCACACGACAATGGCGTCCCATTGCCCACCCCTACTCATGAGGAATGTTTCGATGTCACCCTCCTGTCGGGGACATTTCTATTTCGATACCTCCCATGTGCACATGGCGGTATTTCTCCCTTTTCGACACCACAATGTATGGTGGTTTTACTTTCGATACCCCTTTTTAGGCGGTATTGCTCTTTTTTGACATCCCAATTATATGGCGATGTTGCTTTCGATACCCCATTACGGTGGTATTACTTTTCGATACCCCTATCATAGGTGGTATTGCGACAAACATCATACAACATATTATAACTCAAATATGTCATGTCTCATGCATGTAACAAACTATTTCCCTCAATTTTAAACATATAAACTTCCACCAATAACAAACAATCATGAATATCACAACATATCATACATGAATAAGCACATTACAACATCGACTAATCAATTAATTCCCCTTTTAAATAAAACCCCAATTTTAGAATTTAGGTTACTAACAATATGCATAAAGTCAATTAAAGACTCCCAAAACACATGGTAATCCCTTATCAACAAAGACAATCATATATACCATAGAAAGGGTTCATAAAAAATATTGTTACTCACCTCTCGAAGACCACCACGAACTTCAAAATTAATCTAAGACAAACGCAAGTGTTTCACCAAAAATCTTTCTTCATGTGGAAACAGTGTGACTGTAAACTCCCCAATGCAGATCATCCATGATGCTCTACACAGATACCTCTATTTTATTATTATTTTTACGTTAATACTCCAAAGTGAGTAGTGGTGCGGCGCGCTCCACTTCGTCCCCTTTTTCTTGAATCAGAGTTTGCTACCTTCTATGATTTATCTAACCTATTTCACTATGACAATTCTTTCCAAGTTCAAATTAGTATGGGCCCCTTTTTTTCCTTTCAGTTACCGTGGCTCTGAGGAAGCCAACTTTGTTAGCAATGTGGCCCCTCCACTTTGCTTTTACTTCATTTTTTTTTCATTTATACATTGATTTATAATTATTAAACAATTGCAATAAATTCTTATACTAATAATTTTTACACTAAATCTCATAGCAACTTAATATTTTTATTAAATAATATATTTAAATTTTAGGATGTTACATTTCTTCCCTCCTTAAAGAACTTTGTCCCCGAAATTCATCTCATACTCATATACCTATTTTAACATATGGCATATTCAAAACAGGGAGGTTTTCATACCTTAGTTAATAAAATATGGGTATTGACGCATGATGTCCTCCTCCATCTCCCAAGTGGTCTCATCTAAAGTTAATCATTCTCATAACACTTTCCCCAATGGAATTGTCTTGTTCCTTAGAGTCTTTGTGCTCTTGTCCAAGATTTGACTAGGCATAGGCTTATAGATCAAATTATCCTTCAATTGTATAGACTTAGGAGCTACCACATGAGACTTATCAGACACATAACACATGGAAAACATCATGAAGATTTTCCAACTATGGCGGAAGAGCCAATTGGTAAGCAACAGGCACGACTATTTTGAGAATTTGGAAAGATCCCATGAAACAAAGAGACAGTTTTCTGAATGACATTGACCTCCACATCCCAACCTTAGGAGTGACCCTCAAGAATACTTGTTTCTCTTCCTAAAATTCTAAAGGCTTTCTTTTCTTGTTGGCATGACATTTTTTACCTATTCTACGCAATGCGCATCATTCCCTCAATTATTCACCCTAAATGTGGTATCTTAGATTAAATATGGTACTAACAAGCTCTTCTCTCCTACTCCGCACTAACATAAAGGGGGACCTACCTTTCCTAATCACATCATCAATATATATTATATAGTCATTAACTACGTCACCAGATAATAAGTATACATTTCATGGCACCTTAACTATAAAAATATATACTTTATATTTTATTTTATTTTTAAAGAAAAAAAAATTGACATGCAAAAGTATCACTGTAGATGAGGCAATCCCACCTAGGTACAGCAATCCCTTGCAAAACCCTTGCAACACACCAAAAAAATTATTTAAAAGAATCAAAAGAAACAAAAACATGGTGGGCAAAACCAAACCCATGCCACAAAAATTCATCTCAATCTATAGTTAGAAAAACTCAACCTATTCTAGTTAAAGTCTTCTAAAATGAAACTGGGTTGTAAGTCCCACAAAAATAGCCTCTATTAACCAAAAAAAATAATTTAAAATGAAGTCAGCAAGAACATCTATATAATAAAACCATGAACTTAAGAATTTGTTTTCGTCCATCCGCCTATAATTAGGATACATTTACTTGCATTTCATCATTATAAGCATTCTCACAAATTAAATTTATAACAAACAACCCACAAAAGAAAAATAAGTAATGTTTTATACCATCCATACGTAGATATGATAGTCTCTTACAAACTCTACACCAAATTTCTTATATTATTTACATAACAACAGAATTTTATAAATAAGGGAAATAAAGAAAGGAGAAGTAGTAGCAACATCCATATATTAATTCTTATCTTAGCCTAAGATGATAATTCCACAAGAAAAAAAAATAGTTTCACCTACTGTTGATAAGAAGATCTAACTTAAAAGAAATGTGATAACAAAATGGAGAATAAGATTTAATAAACTTGCAATTAAATTATGCAGAAACAACTATAAAAATATACACCGCAATAGTACTAAGAAATCAATTTCATCTTAATCTTTGAGCAGGCACATACAAATAAAAAATAACATTTTTCACTTTTTGATACAAAATATAAGTTTGTTAGGATTAGACATGACATTAGTATATATGGAAAACAAATCCTAGGTGTATATTAATCACGATTAATATCTGATCACTTGAGAGGCAATTTGAAATTCCAAGGAAAGTGATTCAAAAAAAAAAAACATTTGTATAACAAAATTGCAACATAATAATAAAATTTGAGCATATATATACAACATCCATTTTTGTTCTCCTCCGCCAGTTCTTCTTTAAAACTTGATACATTTTTGTTATTCCTAGATGTATGGTTAACGTTCCTTTATGTCTCTTCTAAATTTTTTCCCCCTTTAAGGCTCCCCTCCTTAAGAAGAATGATCTCATTCTTAAACAACACTATACCATTAACAAATAACACATAATTCTCTTGATCCAAAAAGATATTTCAATTTCTGGTCTAGAAAAAAAAACTACACTCGCCTGATCTATTTTCTAAGGTCATCTCTCCTAGGAAAAAGATACATATCCCTAATGATTACTTTGTTAAATTGGATATTGTCCACACATAACCTCATATTCCCGTCATTTTTTTTCCCGCTAAAAGAACTCAAAACTTATTACAAAATCAAACATATTTCTTAATAATAATTAAAGTGGAATTTGACTCATACTATAATTAAACAAAAAATTAATTAGGATCCGACAAAAAAAAAAAATCATTGCACCAGGAAACAATATGTCAGGAAACACGAGCAAATTGTGATTCCAATTAAGTATGATTTGAATTTGGCAAAGTGAAAAGCATAAATGACTTGACAAAATGAAGCAACACTTCACAAGGAAACAATTAAATATGGAATATAACAAATCAATTCAAGTGAGTTTTGCGATTTTGTCATCAAACAAAAAGAAAAAGTTAATTCAATTAGCGTAAACACAAATGAGATAGGACTGCACATTTTGTACGAAAATAAAACTAAGGAGCCACATATACACCATAACAAAAGAAACAAAACCGCAATTAAAAGATTCTTAATAAAATTTAAAAAAATTATCAAATTAATTCATCAAATAACATTAAAACATTTTAAGAATCCCAAATCAATAATCAAGAATCTCAACACCCCGATTCTTCATATTAGACAAATGTACATGTGAAAACCTCAATTTCCACATTAAAAAAATTCAAAACAAATTAAAAAATTACATCCTTCAATAATTCATTCCATTAAGGTTTTAAGAAAGTGTTTTACTCACATGCTATAAGTATTATTGTCACGTCACTATAATTCTCTACCTTACCAGAAAACTAGAGTATCTATCGATCCTTGAGTCCCCTCAACTAAGCACTTATTAGAAGAAACAACCAATACAATAAGGGTTGACAACAAAGAATCGATAGACATTGGTTGTGAAGAGATATCAAAAATAAAAATAGTTCTATTAGAGTACTTTATGACAACAAGTCTAAAAGACAATCACTCCTTACCAAGAATAGCATCTAACCCAGACATAGATAACAAATAAGATCGAAGACATAAGGCACGTCCCGATGCACAAGAAAACTATTTAAACAAGAACTGGAAGAAATAAGATTATCCCCCATAGAAGTAGAAACACATGGATCAAAGGACAAAAGAAAGTTAGGTAACTCCAAATTTCACACATGAAGGATATATCAAAGAATGTGTTGCTCCTGAATCAAACAATAGAGTAACTTTTCTCCTGTACGAGTTGAATATATTCAGCCTCCTTCGGATCTAAGCTGCCTCGGAATGGTGGCGGATTGTTCTTCTTGAATTTGGAAAAGTCCCACATGCTAAGGGTCCTAGGTTGCCACCACTCCATTAGTGATTGACCTCCATTCCCATTCAGTTGACGGAGAGTCTCCGTCCGCCCTTGCGTAGCTCTGATCATACAATCCAAAGCTGCTGCGAGTGCAATGTTCGCCCCTCGCCTATTAGTCCTATAAATCTGCTCACTACCTATGAAATATTGGGTTGATCATGTCCAATATCCCAAAGAATAACATGCAGTATTTATAACTCTAACAAGCATCCTATGCGCCCAAGTTTTGTTTTAGAAAAAGCCCAATTACCACAGTCCGATTTAGAATCGAACTGCTCTGATACCATAAATGTAACGCCCTTCGTTACATTAGTAATCCAAATTAATTTCAATAAAAATCCTTCAAAAGATTTAATTAAAATACACAAGTCATAAAAAATTTCTCAAATAACTAAGTATGAAAATACCTCGTATTAAACTAAACAATAGTATTTACAAAGTATTGAAAAATATTATTAAATCCAATCATTTGAATAAAAACTAAAAGCCTCAAAACCGGGTGTCTAATTACAATATGAGAAACATAGTACGTAAACCAAAGAACGTCGTCTGCATAATACTCTAAACCATACTACATTACTAACAAACTAGCTAATCAAAGATAACTCTTCAGATCTCTGGATCCTCAACAGCGATGTCCTCAGGCTCTAAAAACAACACTTATAATGAGATATAAAACCCTAGTGCACAACGATACAGTTATAAAATGTTTCAAAAATGATGTTGTTCTCAGCCGGCGCGGTAACCGAAAAAACTGTCCATGATATCCGCTAATTTTCCAAAATAATATATAAAAAGAATAATTTTAATAACAAAAAAAATTTCATCAAGTCAAATGCATATAGCATAAGATCAACTCGTCTCAATGTATCACGTTCCACATACCAAGTAAATTCTAAATTAATCCAAGTGGCTCGAAGGCCTCATAACTAAATTGGTCTCTTGTCGGCATGTCATAAATCTCACATATCACACGACAATGGCGTCCCATTGCTCACCCCTACTCATGAGGAATGTTTCGATGTTACCCTCCTGTTGGGGACATTTCTATTTCGATACCTCCCATGTGCACATGGCGGTATTTCTCCCTTTTCGACACCCCAACGTATGCCGGTGTTACTTTCGATACCCCTTTTTAGGCGGTATTGCTCTTTTTTGACATCCCAATTATATGGCGATGTTGCTTTCGATACCCCATTACGGTAGTATTACTTTTCGATACCCCTATCCTAGGTGATATTGCGGCAAACATCATACAACATATTATAACTCAAATATGTCGTGTCTCATGCATGTAACAAACTATTTCCCTCAATTTTAAACATATAAACTTCCACCAATAACAAACAATCATGAATATCACAACATATCATACATGAATAAGCACATTACAACATCGACTAATCAATTAATTCCCCTTTTAAATAAAACCCCAATTTTAGAATTTAGGCTACTAACAATATGCATCAAGTCAATTAAAGACTCCCAAAACCACATGGTAATCCCTTATCAACAAAAACAATCATATATACCATGGAAAGGGTTCATAAAAATTATTGTTACTCACCTCTCAAAGACCACCACGGACTTCAAAATTAATCTAAGACAAATGCAAGTGTTTCACCAAAAATCTTTCTTCATGTGGAAACAGTGTGACTCTAAACTCCCCAACGCAGATCATCCATGATGCTCTACACAGATACCTCTATTTTATTATTTTTTTTATGCTAATACTCCAAAGTGAGTAGTGGTGCGGTGCGCTCCACTTCGTCCCTTTTTTCTTGAATCAGTGTTTGCTACCTTCTATGATTTATCTAACCTATTTCACTATTACAATTCTTTCCAAGTTCAAATTACTATGGGCCCCTTTTTTTCCTTTCAGTTATTGTTCCTTTGAGGAAGCCAACTTTGTTAGCAATGTGGCCCCTCCACTTTGCTTTTACTTCATTTTTTTTTCATTTTTGCCTTTATTTATAATTATTAAACAATTGCAATAAATTCTTATACTAATAATTTTTACACATAAATCTCATAGCAAATTAATATTTTTATTAAATAATATATTTAAATTTTAGGATGTTACAAGCAGTCGTGGAGCAATCATGTATGGCTTGTTCCCAATATTGGTTGCCGATGAATGTCTTAGCCAGGTTGGAGGGACAAAGTTTGTAGCTCTATAAATTTTAAAATGGCTAAACTCCCACTTCAGCATCTCATACATTAATGTATCAACAAAATCTGTAGCTCTGCCATACACACTAGGGGTGCTTAAATGTTTCCCAGCCAGTGTTTCTGTCCATGATGAAGGGGACGTGTCTATATGATCTGGACCTTTTGCATAGAGAGATCCTTCTTGGCAGGGCCAGTGTGCCAATCTGAAATGATGTGCTTTTGAACTCCTTCAGTGAAGGGTTTGAAGGGTGGAGATTTAATCAGGTTGGGGTAAATATTTCTAGGGGGAACTCTTTTGTGGTAAATGTGTGAGAAGAGGTCCAAGGGAATTGAATAATTCAGATGGAAATGGTCTAGTAAGTGTATGTGGTTTAGGGTTAACCCAATATGAGTAGAAGTTTGCAGGTTCATACTCATATTCTGGTAGAAGATACCATCTGGTTAGAATAGGTTCAGGTTCAGTTTGGTGGGTGTGGAATAATATTTTCCGGTCTCTCTTAACTTTAGCCCAATCTTCAGCTTTTCCTTCATACGGAACTGAAGGATCAGTGTAGGGAAATTTGATTTTTCTAATTTTAGGAAAGGGAGCTCCTAGTATGATTCCATTATCTGGTTGGTTGAACCAGGGGTCATTGGCAAGGATGATAGGTTGGAATGTTGGTCTTGTGGGTGAGGCTATTTATGGTTGATCTGGTGAGGAATTTGTTTGATGTGAAGGTAGGGATGGAATGTAGACATCGTCAACGACATTCCTATTTTCAGAGCTAACAGGCAAAGACTCAAGAATAGACACTAGGGCATCTACTGCTAATTGAACAGGGTCATTAGTATGGAGAGTTACCTCAGTGGCTTTAGCTTTCCTGAATGGTTGCCTTCTGGTCTGAGTTGAAACAGGCACAAATGCCTCAACAGTAGTGACAGCAGTAGTATCAGCAGAAGTTTTCTGCTTTTCAGGATGGTACTGATAGGAACTCTGTCATCATTAGCTTCCACATCCTCATTGTGTGAGAGGATGATTCTTCTTTGCCTCTTCTAAGCAGGAGCAACAGTAGGTTCCCTAATTACAATGCCACCAGCTGGCCTCTTGGCGGCCGATTTCCTTGCTGCAGTAGTCTTCTACCTAGTTCCTCTTTTCATTCCTAGGACTTCAGCATTGTTGGTCTCAATCATTTCTTCCTTGATCTTCATTACTTCTTCTGCCTTGGCCAGAGCAATTTTCTTGTAAGTACTCAGTTGCATGCCTGAGAGATTGCTTCTCCCAAAATCAGCAGCTGACATCCCTTTCTCAGTTAGAATCTAAGTCTGCTCTTCCTCAGATATAGCAGCAAGGACTTCATAAACACCTTGATGCCTGAAGATTTTTGACAGAAGATGAGTGTTGGGAATGGCAGAGAGATTCCTTCTATTTTACATTGCATGTTTGCATCTTTCAAACAGAATCCAAGGAAGGTTGATTTTGGTTTCCTAAAAGAGATTGCACAAGTAGAATTTGTGAAGAGCGGAGAGGTTGTCCTTGGAGCCAGTCTTATGTAGGACAGTCTTGTTCAGAATCTGATGGGGGATTCTGATTTCATCCTTCATTTCAGACTTCCAGGAGTGAGTTCTTACAGTGTTTTCCTTCATTAGGGTAACATAAATGGTCTCAGAGCCACCTAGGTCTTCCTCACAAGTGTCAGAAATCACCAAGCCCTCTTGGGCACATGCAATAGCACCAGAAATGGTATTCTCAGAGACAATCACCTTCTTTCCCAACACAAAGCCAATAATCTCAGTTTTAGTGATTGTAGGTTTCCTCCATAAGTTCCTAATGAGATTGGGGTAGATAGGGACTTTCTCTAAGAACAAACCATCCCATCCAACAGCATTTATGTACTTGCTACCATCCAAGTTGTACTCTTCCAGAATTCCGAAATTGAAGTGGTGTTCAACTGCCATGTTCAGAGTATCAGTGACGTAGGAATGGACAGGGATTGAAGTTGAAGCCATTTTTGAGGTTTGAAGGTTACGGTTCAGAGAGCTCGAGAGTTTGAGAGAGATAGATGTCAGGGAAGATGGGTAGCGAAAGGTTTTTCAGAGGGAAAGAAACTTACTTAAAAAGGTTTTGAATTTCAAAGGTTTTTATTTTGGAAATTAATTAACAAAAATCGACAAGACATGTCATAAAGAATAAAATGGCGTTGGTATTTTGAAACTATAAAAAGGTTTTGATGGGATTGATGGAAGTACTGACTCAGCAAAGAGAATAAACTAGATAAATATTTCTTAGAACCAAAATAGATGCATTTAATAAGTATATGTATGGACGCGTCCAAACAGTATGCAAGCAAGCATAGACGCGACATGCAGTGGATGCGGCATACAAATATAATGGACGTGATATGCAATAGACACGTATATTAATCATACAGTGAACTTGAAATGCTTTAGATGTACATACATCAACAAAGATTCTCTAGGCTAGACACCTTAATCAATCCACACATAACATATTAAGATGCTTCCTAATGAAAATAAATCTATCCTCAGCAAGAGGTTTAGTAAAGATGTCTGCCCATTGATGATTAGTATCCACAAATTGTATATCAAACACTCCTTTTTGCACATAATCCATAATAAAATGATGTTTAATCTCTATGTGCTTAGCTCTAGAATGCAAAATTGGATTCTTAGATAGATTAATTGCAGCAGTATTGTCACATATAAGTGAAATACTACTTACAAACACATTGTAGTCCTCCAATCGATGTTTGATCCAAAGAAGTTGTGAGCAACAACTAGCAGCTGAAATATACTCGGCCAATGATTGATAAAGCAATGGTACTTTGTCTTTTGCTTGACCATGAGACAAGATTAGCTCCAATGAAGTGACATCCTCCACTGGTACTTTTTCTTTCAATTCTATCTCCAGCATAGTCGGCATCGCAAAAACCAACTAATCTATAATCTCCATTTTTCTTAAAGCACAAACCCGACTTAGTAGTACCTTTTAAATATCTAATAATTCTCTTAACTGCTGATAAGTGAGATTCTCTAGGGTTAGATTGAAAACGAGTAGACAAACATACACCGAACATAATATCAGGTCTAGACGCGGTAAGATATAAAAGAGATCCTATCATACCTCTATATACCTTTTGGTCTACCTTTTTCTCTTTATCATCTTTGTTCAGTATGGAAGTGGGGTGCATAGGGGTATTCATTGGCTTGCAGTCATCCATCTTAAACTTCTTTAATAATTCCTTTGTATACTTTGTTTGATGAATGTACACCTCGTCCATAGTTTTTTTAACTTGAAGTCCAAGGAAGAATTTGAGTTCTCCCATCATGCTCATTTCAAACTCTTTCTGCATTAACTTAGAGAATTCCTTGCATAGAGATTCATTAGTAGCACCAAATATAATATCATCAACATATATTTGCACAATTATGAAATTAGACTTAATGGACTTTCTAAATAAGGTTGTGTCAACACTTCCTCTATTAAATCCATTTTCCATAAGAAAGGAACTTAGTCTATCATACCAAGCTCTAGGGGCTTGTTTAAGACCGTATAAAGCTTTCTTTAGCTTATATACATGTTCAGGATGAGTTTCACTCTCAAAACCCGGAGGTTGCATAACATAAACTTCTTCATTAATGAAGCCATTTATAAAAGCACTTTTAACATCCATTTGAAAAAGCATAATACTATGATGTGCATCAAATGAAAGTAGAATTCTAATAGCTTCTAATCTAGCAACAGGTGCAAAAGTTTCAGTGTAATATATACCTTCTTCTTGAGAGTAACCTTGAGCAACAAGTCTTGCCTTGTTTCTTATTACCTTACCATTTTCATCACGTTTGTTTCTGTAAACCCACTTTGTTCCTATAATTGATTTGTCCTTAGGCAGGGGAACCAGAGTCTAAACTTCACTTCTTTCAAACTGATTAAGTTCTTCTTGCATAGCCATAATCCAGCCATCATCCAGCAGAGCCTCGTCTAATGTCTTTGGTTCCAACTCAGAAAGTTGATATGGTTCTTAGCTTGTCATTGAAGTTTCCAATGATCTGATCTTGTGGATGATAATTCTTGAAGTACCAAGATTTTTGAACTGCATCATGTTGAGAAGTGGAGGTTTCTGGTTGTTGAGTGGGGTCGTCTACTTGATCATCAGCTTTTATCTCTGGTGTGTCTCCTGAGCTGTTTAGATCAAGATCTGCAAAAGATTCATCTAGCTCTAATAATTTCTTATCAGGCTGTTTGTCATCAAAATTGACATGAATGCTTTCCTCTATTATCAAAGTCCTAGTATTGTAACTCTAAAGCCTTTTGAAGTTTCAGAATATCCTAACATGATTCCATTATCTACTTTTGCATCAAACTTACCAAGCTGATCTTTAGTGTTTAGAATATAGCATTTACAACCAAAAGGATGAAAATATTAAATGTTGGGTTTTCGTCCTTTCCACAATTCATAAGGAGTCTTGTTCAGGATAGGTCTAATGTATATTCTATTCTGAATGTAGCAGGCAGTATTAACAGCTTCAGCCCAGAAGTGTCTTGGGACAGAGTTGTCCTTGAGCATAGTCCTAGCCATCTCTTGAAGAGATCCGTTCTTTCTCTCTACCACACCATTTTGCTGTGGTGTTCTAGGTATTGAGAAGTTGTGAAGGATACCACTATCATCACAGAACTTATGAAATAGCTCATTTTCAAACTCCCCCATGATCACTTCTGATTGAAGTGATACACATGCCATTTTCATTCTGTACACGTTTACAGAATACATAAAAGACCTTGAAAGACTCATCCTTATGAGCTAGGAACATAACCCATGTCCATCTAGTGTAGTCGTCTACAATGACAAGACCATATTTCTTACCACTGGCAGAAGCAGTCCTTGTTGGACCAAAAAGATCAATGTGCAGCAACTCTAGTGGTCTATTGATACTAACAACATTCTTAGATTCAAAAGAACCTTGGACTTGTTTTCCCTTTTGACATGCATCACAGAGAGCATCATATTTGAACTTAAGGTTTGGTAATCCTCTCACGAGGTTATGCTTATTTAGCTTTGAAATTAATTTCAAGCTTACATGACCTAGCATTTGTGCCAAATCCATCGCTCATCTTCAATGGACACTAGGCATGAGACACTTTGATTTGAGAGATCCTCCAAGTCAATCTTATAAAGATTGTTTTACCTCTTAGCAGTGAAAAAAAGTGATCCATCATCTTTCTTGACATTACACATGTTCTTATCAAAAGAAACGGCATATCCACTGTCATATAATTGACTTATGCTCAGCAGATTATGTTTTAAGTCACTTACTAACAAAACATTATCAATAGAGGGAAAAAGGTGTTTACCAATCTTACCTATACCAATGATCTTCCCTTTCTGATTTCCTCCAAATGTAACCCAGCCACCATCTTTGTGTCTAAGGTCTTGGAATATACACCTTTCTCCTGTCATGTGTCATGAGCACCCACTGTCCAAGTACCAAGATGTTTGTTTCTTTCCTATTGTTAAGCAAATCTGCAACAGGTATTATCTTATCTTTAGGTACCTGATATCATGAATCCGCAAGTGTACGGTTTTATCGTCAAGTAATAAAAAGATCGAACCCACAGAGACTGTGATCTTAAACAATAATTAATTATTAAATTAATTAAACTAAACAAGAAAAATATTTGGTTTTTGAAATAAGAATTAACTAACAAATCAAGTATTTAAAATGCAATCAAACAGAATCACAAAGCAAATTAAATCTGGAGTTTTTCAAATTAAAAGAGATTTCCAGGAATTGGGTTACTAACATGACTGCTTATGCTACTAAATTGACTACCCATCTTGTTAATTATCAAAATGCTTTGAAGGTGAATTTATCCAAATAAAGTTAACGTTCCCTCTCGAGATACAAGAACCGTGCCCAATTAAACAAACCCATACTCTCGTGGTAATTGTATTTAAATTGAACCCATTAAGGTTTGTGACAATTCAAAGAACCCTCGAAGGACCGCTTCTAACTCTCATGATTTAAGTCCTAAGTTCAATTCTTATGGATCCAATAACTAGGTTCACTTCTCAGTTCCTCCCTAAAATATCTAAGACATGCAAATAGGTGATCAATCAATTCACATGGATGAAGTACAATAAGAACCAAATCTAAAGCAAATTGAAATTAACAAAAAGGGAAAAACATCAATTCATCACATAAAACAAGTCTTGGGCATAGCCCCAATTCCTAGAAATAAAACCAAGCATTGTCATGGTCATAGCAATCTTGATTAAAAAGAACATAAAAATCCTAAGAGAAGAGAATAAATTGGAGAATAAGATAAATCCTAATTTTTGCCAATTGGTAGCAGCCAAAGATCCCTCTTTTCGAGCCTAAGAGTCCTATTTATAATGTAGGTTAACTTGGTATTAAAGCAATTACAAAATCAGATAAAAAAAATAAAAATCCCAGATTTTGCGCGTCACAGTCGTGATACCTGTCATGGCCAGGTCGTGACCAATTCTGACTTGGAGAGCTGCTTCACTGATGGCTGTCACGACCAGGCCGTGATGACTGTCATGGCCAGGCCGTGACAGCTTCTGACTTTTGCGTTCTTCTTTTTCTTCAGTCCTACATGATCATGACCATGATGCTTGTCACACCCAGGCCGTGATGGTCTCTGTTTTGCTCATTTTTCTTGTTTTTCAAGTTCCATCTTCATGCAAACTCCAAATCAACTAGACTTACATATTTTCATCATCAATTCCTGCACACAAACACCACAAAACCACCTTACCCGTTCCAAGGTAAAAACTAACAAAAATCAAATTAAAAATGCCTAAACTACATGAAAATGCATGCACTATGATAAAGAAATATGAGGTGAAATCACACTCATCAGTACCCAAACTGACTTGGGTCCTTTCTTGTTAGTAGTCACTGGATGAGTATGCTTGGCAAGCTTATTATGTATGCATCTAGGTGTAGTATGCCCATTCTTTCCACATACTTTGCAAAAGGTGTTGCATGGGCCAGACTTTGTTTTAGCATGTTTAGCTTGAGCTTTTGAAGCTCTGTGTTGAGTATGTGGTGTTGACTTTTGTTGAGATGCTTCTTGCTTTTCTTTGTCATAACCAATGCCAGATTTATCATGTGGTGACCTAGAGTACCTTAAAATGAGACTAAGCTTATCTGAGCCAACTACAAGCTTTGACAGAGAGTCTATCATGTATGTTATATCTTGTTTCAGTTTTGCAACTTCACAAGAAACATCAGGCTCACACTCCATTTTTTCAGCTAGACTGACATTCACTGATTTTAGTATGTCATTTTCATCTTTAAGGTTTTGTTTCTCAGTGCAGACCCTATCATATTCTTTAGACATATTAGAAAATTTCTTTTTGAGACTCCTATACTCTCGAGATAGTATGGACGACTCATGCAACAATTCATCAAAAGCATTTTGAAGAGTGGACGGGTCAGGGTCCATTACCTCAGCATCAGTGTATTCACTTTCTGATGCAGTGTCTGCCATGAGATAGATATTTGCCTCTTCCTCCGCATTATCTTCTTCATCCGACGAAGACAGATCAAGATCCTCCCATGTAGCCATCAAGCATTTCTTCTTTTTGAAGAATTTATTTTGATCCTTCAGTTCAGGGCAATCAACTTTGAAGTGTCCAGGTTTCTTGCACTCAAAGCACAAGGGTGGACCTTTTTCCTTGGTGTCTGGCTTCTCCTTGGAAAACTTTTTGTTGAATTGCTTCCTTCTGAAACCACATTTCTTTCTCCACATATGTTGAATCTTTCTGGAGATGAAAGATAGTTCATCCTCATCTGATCCTTCATCACTATCAGAAGGTCCTGATTCATCTGATGACTCAGCAGCTTTGAGGACTTTTGATGAACTTACCTTCCTTTCCTTTAGGGCAATAGTCTTTCCTTTTCTGGAGCTTTCTTCTTCATTCAGTTCAATTTCATGAACCTTGAGAGACCCAAGAAGCTCTTCCAAAGAAAGAGTATTCAGGTTTTTTGCTTCCTGAATAGCAGTAACTTTAGGTCTCTATTGCTTGGATAAGCTCTTCAGAATGTTTCTGACATGGTCTCTATTTTCATATGTTTTTCCAAGAGATCTGAGATTGTTGGTGATAGTTTGAAATCTCCCAAACATCTGATCTATTGTTTCATGATCAGCCATTTTAAATAGTTCATACTGGTGAACCAGCATGCATATTTTTTATTCCTTCACTTGTGATGAACCCTCATGAGCTAGGGCAAGAGTATCCCCGATTTCTTTAGCAGCATTGCAGCTGTGAACTTTGTCATGTTCAGATCTAGTAATAGCACACATGAGATAGTGCTTAGCTTTTAGATTAAGCTGATGTTGGTTTTTCTGCTCTTGAGTCCATTGGGCTCTATGAACAGCAGCTCCAACTTCATCTCTCTGCTCTGTGTAGCCGGTTTCAATAAGCTCCCAAATATCTACATTCTGCGCATCCAAGAAGGCCATCATCCTCTTCTTCCTGTAGTCATAATCTTTTCCATCAAAGAGAGTAGGTCTGTTGATAGTTTGTCTTTCTGCATCCATGGTTGTTGGATCGTACTCCCTCAGCACTTGTTAGATGCTCAACCCTTTAAAGGCTGAGCTCTTATACCAACTGAAGTTGACACAGGCAAACACAAGAAGGGGGTTGAATTGTATTTGTTAATAATTTTCGAAAACAACCTTTTAAAATTATTTTCTCACACAAGAAGATTAAATCAGAAGCAAGCACACAAGAATAATTTTTTTAAAGCTTTAACAAAAGCAATATCAAAACCCCACAGTCAGTATAAACAAATAAATCTGTAAGAGTTTAGAGATAAAAGATTCACACAAAAGATTTTATCCTGGTTCACTCTCTTCTAACCAAGAGCTACGTCCAGTCCCTTCGACTTGAAGGTTTTATCCACTATTTCTCCAAATAGATTACTACCAAGTATTCAACACCTCTCCAGGCTTACAAGTATTCCTTTCTTACCAAGCCTCTCCAGGCTCTAACTCTAACAAAGAGATTTAACTTATGATCTTCTTAACTCACTATGTGTGAGGATATGAAAGTTTAAGATCTGTTGAATATTTTCACAATATTCAAACTAAAAGATTACATACTATAAATTCATTTTGGGTCAAATTGCATTTATTCATTTTTAGAACAACATATACGTAAGAGATAGAAGCTCGTCTATTCAAAAATCTCCGTCCACACAGTTATGTGTAAGAACGAAGTCTATTCACTCTGTCATTTCACTCGTCAACCGACGTGTCATATTCTTTCATCTACTATCAAGTCTTTGGACTTGCTATACCTCAATGAGTTATCTTGATCTCCGTCTGGTGATGTGGCAATTAAAGTTCGTCTATTCGATTAATGAACTCGTCTACTGACGTGGCAAGTTAAAACTAGTCTATTTGATTTTAAACTTACAATCCATCTAGTAAACATTTAATGTCTCATCTACTTAAAGAAACCAGTCTACTCAATTAAATAAATAAATAACTTTACCAAAACATTGAGTAGGCCGTCTACACGGGTGGACGTGCATTTCTCTTTGGGTGGACGTGCATTTCTCTATGGGTCCCAGCAGATACATATAAAAACTTATTCTAAGTTTTCATGTCTTATAATTTTAAGTGTTCCTGCATAACTAAATAGCACATGTTAAATTTCAACTAACACTTTGCCAAGTAAATTTAATCCTTTTGTTAATATCAAAATATAGAGATTATTTAATCCAAAAATCACTTTGGTTCCAACAGTTATCATTATGATTGGAGTTTGAGATGATAACAGCATCATCATAGGGCCATGTGTAACATCCCTGACTGTTCTAGGGGTTGACGACTGTTCCCACAAACCAACACGGATCTTTTCAGCGTGCTTTGTCCTCTCTCACACGCTTCCTGGGAAGTTCCAGAATTGCTCTAAGCCAAGCACGCTTAACTATGGAGTTCTTAAGTGATGGGCTTCCGAAATGAAGATGCATCTTGTTAGTATAGGTAGTACCAATCAATTCCTTTAAGCTTCCTTAACTGAACAGTCCCATACCTGTACAGTCTCAGAATCCCTCAACTATGCAGTCTCATACCTACATAGTCTCAGGACCCCTCTCATTCTGGTGTGTTATCGATTCATTCATGTGTCCCTCCGCCTAGAAGCCTGCCAGGAGCCGCTCCTTGTCTGTGCTCTATTTGCATCGGTGACCACTCCCCGTCTTCGTCAGCACCCGTGTGTTACACCATGATTCTTGCTCAACATGATGTTTATGCTGAATTTGTGCACAACATATTATTCAATTGGGAAAAATAACGTATTATTCAATTGGGCAGAACAAATTAGAATAGAAAGGCAAATAGAAACTTTGAGACGTGGAAAGTGAGAAACATTATCCCAAATTCAAGAGTCGTGCTAAAGACCCTTTTCTTTTCGTTTTGGAAATCTAAAAGAAAATTTTAAAAAGTCAGAAACATGAAATTTTGTCTTCCTCTTTCTTTTCTCAATTTTCTGGCAGGCAAAGAGGAATAAGAAATTAGAATAGGCCATAATTTTAACTAACCTTCATCGTGGGGTACCCCACATAAGAATTCTTCAACAACCAAGTCCTTATCCTATACAATAAACGTCTACTCTGCAACACAAAAATAAAAACGAAAAAATATAAAAAGAAATAAAGCACTCATAACTTCTTAGTACACATTGTTATTAAGTAAGGGGGAAATCAAAATCAATGTCAATTTTCGTGTCTCTATCTCCCTCTCCCCTATTCAAAGACTAAGAAGTGTGAAGGTCCTCTCACTCCAGCAACCACCGGCAACCACCATCGCGCATCTCACTCTTGCAACCACCGCCAGCCACCATCGCTCCATGCTTCACCACGTAGAGTCGTAGACCCATAACCCCAAAAAGTGATAATACATAAGAGTGATAATACTAACATGGGGTTATTATTATGTCAAAAGAGACACAGTAAAAAGAAACAAAATATGGGAAAATAAGGTTAGGCAAATAGGATTCCTAAACCTCTTTCTTTTGCAAGTGAGTGCCGAGTTAGATAACATAGAGTGAGTTCGTGGACATTATTACCTTGTCTCTTCCAGAAAAGAAGTGGTTTATTATCCTGAAAAGAAGAATAGGAATGGTTGAAGATTAGAAAACAGTGTTAAAAATAATACTTATACAGTTATCATACTTTTATAGTTATTTATGCATTTACAAAATTAAAGCTATTTATATTTGTTAATACATCATTAGTTGTGTTTTAATGTTTAAATACAAATAATATGTAGCAGTTTTACAAATTTAGGTTCCCTGAGAGTTTTTTGCTATACCTGGATGACAATAGCAAGCTATGTTTGTAGACTCTTTGGTGCAATATTTCAGTTACTAAATTATAACCTAAAAATCAATTGTCCATCAATTAATTGGGTCAATCAACGCTGGATTGATAGCTTTGATAGCTATTCAAGATTAGAGCATTCAAATTGTAACATTCGAACAGGGAAATAACTGACCTTTTCTCTTCTTCTTCATATTGAAACAGAGTGCCGCACCGGAGACGCCTTCAGCCTTGCTCTGCACCACAATAGAGATGCACCTCCGCGAACTGCCACCTTCCACCACCGAAAGCCTCTATGTCGCACCGGAGACGTCGCCAGCCCAGCGCGGTTGCAGTGACCACCGATCGGAGAAGCCGCCAACCTTGATCTACACCAAAACAGAGCCTCGTCTACGTGAATTGACAGGTTACGACCACCGCACCGTGCCCAGTCGTCGTTCAGACTCGTACACCTCGCCACAAACCACCCACAACATGGCACATCCGCGTCAATGGCATTAGAAAGGACACAAAGGAATATGAATCAGTCATGGAGAGAGGAGCTTTCACAAAAGGGTTTGGCATTTAGTGCTAAAATTATAAATTTACCATTATGACAAAAAAAACCCAATTTAGTGCTAAAATTACATATTTACCATTATGACAAAAATACCCCAGCCACTGAGCCTACTAAAGGTTGGAAAGTTTTTTAAATGAAAAAAATACAAAAGAAACTAAGTGATTTTATAAAGATACCCCAATCACCACCTTCCTTTTAATAATAAAGATACAATGCCACCTATATATGTTTATCCATCTGCAATATATAGTAAAAAATGTTATAATAAAGTCAACGCTTACCTATACCCAAAACCATGAGTCCACGATAAGCACGTCTTCAAGCGCCACATTACAAGTGACTAACATGAAATCATCAACTCCTATTACTAGTATATCTATACTAATATGCCACGATGAGGTCGTACTCAATGCAGTCAATGCTTATGTTAACATAATTTTGGATGCCTTTCCATTGTTCTGGTCTGTCGGATCAATCCGACGCTCTATAAGATGCCATGTGTCATAATTTTATTTTTTGTTTTGGAAAAATATTCGAATCTGAAACGTAAGCAGCCCAAACCACCGTCGTCAAGTCACACCGCCGTCATTCAAGCCCACCAGACCGCCGCCGTCGTCATCGACTCCAACCACCACAGCAACATCCACACTGATTTAGGCTTTGGTTCTCTAAGCACTCTCCCTGTCGAGGCCGTCGTCGTCATCGTAATCACAGCCATGGCCTCTTTTAAGCAATAAACCATGGCTTAACTAATGGACACTGCTCGTACATACACACTTTTGTTCTTGTAGCAGCCATGGCCACCATTAAGCCACAACACTAATGGCCTTGAGTTTCAATTCTTCGATGTTAAAAAAAAAATGGAACATTCCCAACGAAACCTAACATCCAATTAGAAAAATGCAGCACAATAAACAGTGAAAGAAATGGAAGGAAAGATTAAAATGAAGTTGAAAATAACAAATGGCAACCAAGCCCTACATCATATATACATGAACTCCATTAAATTCGAAAGATCCCAAACATTTGATACTGCTAATAAAATAAATGATGGAAGCACCGATGAGTCGATGACGGCAGTGCCAGTGGCACGGGGAGGCCGATTGTTAAGTCTCTAAAATGTCTGATGTGCATTTCCCTAAGTTTTGATGAGAACTAAACATTGGTTAATGATTTAATTAACCTTCATATTGGTTGCTAACCTATCTATCGAGTGTGTAGATTAAGAAATAGAATCATCCGTCCAACACTGTAGTGATTGAAGCTCACGTCCATCGCAAATGTTTGAAGCGCACGTCCAAAATGCAAGAGAAAGAAACTTGCGTCCATAAAAGTATCAGAATTATCCGACTACTAACGTGGCACTTGGAGCGCGTCCATCAAAGTATCAGAAAAGCCCGTCCAGTGATGTATCAGAATTATCCGTCTACTAATGTCCAATGAGGTATCAGAATTATCCCTCCAATGACGTGGCACTTGGAGCTCGTCCATTAAAGTATCAGAACAGCGCGTCCATTAAAGTATCAGAACAGCGAGTCCATTAAAGTATTAGAATAGCGCGTCCATTAAAGTATCAGAACAGCGTGTCCATTAAAGTATCAGAATAGCGTGTCCATTAAAGTATCAGAACAGCGCGTCCATTAAGGTCAAATTGTATCCGTCCAATGACGTGGCAAAAGACTCTCATCCATCAGAGTAACTAAGACTCTCGTCCATCAGAGTAACTAAGACTCTCGTCCACCAGAGTAACTAAGACTCTCGTCCACCAGACTAACTGAGACTCTCGTCCAGTAAAGTAACAAAAGACTCTCGTCCACTAAAGTAACAGAGACTCTTGTCCACTAAAGTAACAGAGACTCTCGTCCACTAAAGTAACAGAGGCTCTCGTCCACTAGAGTAATAGAAGTGCTCGTCCACTAAAGGTGACAGAAGCGCTCGTCCACTAGTCTTTGGACTTGCTGAGTCCTTAATATGGAGCTCATCTACTAGCCCGAATGAAAACTCAAATGACTAGATAGACGTGATTATTTTCAAGATGGAAGCACTTATCTTATGAACGTAAATTCTATAAGGATTATCAGAATCTTAGTTCAAGAATCAGAAAGAGACTTGAAGCCTTCTCTCCTACTCAGTTTCACGATTATCAAGAAAAGTCAGAAGACTACTCTCTCAAGCAACCTTGGATAATCTAAAAGAATGCTTCCAACATGCTTTATTCCACAAAAAGGGGAGTGTACTCAGCAAAGTACAAAAAGCTCTCTGCCTAACTCTGACATGACTGTATCTCGATGCATAAAGCCATGATCCTACATGTTAGAGTATAACCAACGTTTCTATTGCACTATTGGCTGCTCAGAACGACTCTATTGCATTAATGGGTGCTCAGAACGACTCTATTGCATTTAATGAAGTTATGCTTGAAGCCAACATCTGAGGAGATGTCTCTAACGGATCCTAAATGTTTGAAGACCATAAATACAGAAGTCATTGAAGATGAAGAACAAGAGAATACACACTGCATTAAAACGCCATTACTCTGGTCATTAATTCTTTTATTCTTTCATTCTGTATTCTTCAAACATTTGAAGTTATTACGCAGACTTTCCTATACTTCACATTTAAACCACTCTCTGAGTGTTAGTGAAAGATCTGCTTGTGAGAAGTTGTATTTTTACAAACCCAATCTCTCAAACAAACCTAAGTGAGCCTGAAGAGGCTGGGTGTGAAAACTATACTTGTCTTGAGCCTGAAGAGGATAGGTGTGCAAATAATACTTGAGTCTGTAACCTTAATCAGTTATAGTGGATAAATCTTGGTGCTGCCTGTAACAACCTAAATTTTAAATATAATTTTTAATAATAGAAACATTAACCTATTATGAGGTTTAGTGTAGAAATTGGTATTATGAGAATGTATCAGAATTTTCTTTAATAATTACAAATCAAAAGAGTGTAAAATTGGAAAATAAATAAATAAATAAATAAATAAGAGATTTAGTGTGAATGAGTGATAGTATAAGAATTTATTAAGATTTATTAACTATTATGAAGAATTTTTAATTATATACATATATATATATATATATATGAAATAAAAAAAAAAAAAAAAAGAAGAATAGGGGGAGAGTTGGGCGTCAAGCCCAAGCAGGAAGAAATAGAGAAAAATAAAAAAAAATATAAAATAATAAATGAACAAAACCCTGCACGCAGCCACGCACTGTACATATAGATATATCGTGACCGAGGAAAGACAGGAGCGCCGCATTCACGTTGCTACCGTTCCGTTTTGCCAGGACAATCCTAACAACACAGATCCAGGAACGCTATCAAATGGGAGAGAAATTTTGAGAGAAGCACAAATCCCTATCATACATGATTTTTAGAGTACAGTGGAGGTCTGCAAAAGGTGAGTAAAAATATTTTTTCTCACCCCTTCATGGTACAATTAAATTGAGACTTTTAAATGTACTTTGGTTTGTCATGAAAAATTAGGATTTTTGGATTCTTAATTTGAGACTCTTAAAATATTTTAAAGATATTGGAGGAATTGACTTAATTGTATATGTTTCTGGATTTAATAAAGAAATAGATGTATATTAAATTTGTCATATTGTATGTACGTTCTTTTTAATTGTTTGTTAGCAAAACCATTACCAAAGCCAAACTCAATGAATTGGAGCGTGAGTTTTGATTTCTTTTCCCCTGGACATGAAATACTAGTCTACTAATTCAAGGCCATATTATATTAGAAATTGAATTTGAGATTCACGTTCCTGATCATGTTTCTGTCGTGTATGGTTACATGTATGCTTTTGTTTAATAGAATTTAAATTAAATTTTGTTAATTAATAGTATAGTTAATTCCAATTTTACTTATATGACGTTATAGTGTTGTCGTGACTTGCTCTGTTATTTTATATGATGTTATAGTGTTGCCGTGACGTGTTTGGTTATATTATATAATGTTATAGTGTTGCCTCGGCATAACAATATACTATTGTTAGTGATGTATGGAATTTGATAACCCATATGGTAGTCATCTGGGATGACATACTACATTATGCATGAGTTAGTCATCACCTTCCGGGAAGGGATGACGGTTTACATTCTATTCCGGGAATAGGATGAGAGATATCACCATCTGGGATGGGATATCAGATGATTAAAATATTCACATCTGGGATGGAATATTATGAGATACCTCCATCTAGGATGGGGAAGGCAGTGGGACGCCATTGCATGGATATGAGCTCATAGACCTTAGTGGATCCGGGATTCACACCCGGTTCGGGAACCAAAGAGTCAAGTGAAGTGATTCGGGAATCACCGAGTCATGTTCATGAAGTTGCATTACATAGGACTTGCATGGTGAATGTGATTAAATGTGATGAGATGTGACCGTAGTTGACTTTATGAGTTGTGGTTTAACTGTTTGATATTGATTAGTTTATATGTTATATTTTCAAGATTTATTAAATTAGAAATCAGCGGGTACCATCGATGTTTTTCCTTTATCGCACCTAGTGAGAACAACACTATTTGCGAACCTTTTATTAAATGATTTTTATTCACTGGGATTATATCTCATAAAAGTGTTGTTTTCAGAGCACGAGGACGAAATCATTGAAGCTGAAGAGGATTGAAGACTTAGCAATTCTCCTCTTTTATTACCTAGCTTGTTAGCATTCTATTTTGAATAAAGAGCCGCTTGTGGCTAGACAGGTTTATTTTTTTTATTTTCGTTTACGTTGGGTTATTTTAGTAGACGCCCGGGTTTTGAGGCTTGAGATTTTTATTTGGATGTACGGATTTATTAATTATTACTTAGCTACATTATTACTATTTTATTTAATAAGAGACATTTTCCAGACTTATATAATTGTTAAAAATTTTATGATTAACATATTTTAATTAAATGTATTAAAGGATTTTTATACAATTTGTTTTGGGTTACTAATGTAACGAAGGACGTTACATTTATGGTATCAGAGCAGTTCGATTCTAAATCGGACTGTGGTATTGGGGCTTTTTTTCTAAAACAAAACTTGGGCGTGTAGGATGCTTGGTTGTGTTATAATTCTGCATTCTATTCTTTTGGATATTGGACTTGATCAACCCACTGTTTGATTGGTGGTATGCAGATTATGGCAGCAAACAGGCGAGGGAGAAATGATGCACTTGCCGCGACTTTGGCTCGAATGGCCAGAGTTATGCGAGGAAGCAGACGGAGACTCTCCGTCGAGATGAGGATAATGGGGACGTGCTTAACATGGTGCCGGCTGCAGCCTCCAGATCCACAAGACAGAGGGGGTCTGTCCGAATTCGAGGAACAATAACCCGCTTTGTTTTTCGAGGTACCACCGATCCTATTGAGGCAGAGGAATGGTTGATGAAATTAGAGAAGATCTTCCGGGTCATGAGGTGCTCGATGCTCGAAGGTGGATTTTGCCACCTATATGCTTTGGAGTCGGATGCAGAGCACCTTGTGGGGACTGTGCTAGGGGCGGGTTGCTTGCTTCGGGCACCCCTATCACATGGGACCAATTCAAGGAGGTTTTCCTGGAAAAATACTTTCCGCACAGTGTCCGGATACAGAAGGAGATGGAGTTTCTACAGTTTCGTCAGGGGAGTATGACAGTGGCTGAATATGTGGCCAAGTTCGAGAGCCTTGCCAGGTTCTCTGCTCATGTGAGGGATAATCCTGACGGTCAATGGAAAGCGATTAAGTTCGAGCAGGGTTTGAGGCCAGAGCTGCAGAGCCTTATCGGACTCCTAGAAATTCAGGACTATCCCACTCTTGTGAACAAGTGTAGGGTGGCAGAGCATAATATGCAAGTTGTATTGGCCGAGAGGCAAAAGGAGAAAAATCTTAGCGATGGAAAGAGATTTCAGGGCAAGGATGGGAAATTTCATAAGCATTTGCGGCCAGTCTCCTCCATCAACAAAGGGAAGCAAGTGCATGGAGCCCGGACTGACACGGGCGCCGGGTGTCACAGGTGTGGGTTGAATCATGGAGATCGCACGTGTCCAGCGGCACAGACCACTTGCTACAAGTGTGGTAAAGTGGGGCACTATGCCAGAAACTGCAGGAGTGGAGGACCACTCCAACCTAGACCACTGAGCCAAGGGAGAGTCTTTACGCTCCAAGGGGAAAATGTGAAGGAGTCAGATGGCCTGATACAAGGTATGGGTTTAATTAAAGAAAGAAAAATCAATTTATTGTTTGATTCAGGGGCAACTCATTCATTCATATCTCTAGAGTGTGTGAAAGATCTATCTTTGCCTGTTACTAAGTTGCCATATGATTTGAGTGTCGGTACTCCTGCAAATGATAAACTTGTTACCTCTATTGCTTGCTTGAATTGTCCCTTAGTGTACCAAGGTGTACCTTATTTTGTTGATCTTATATGCTTGCCCATGTCTGGGTTAAATGTCATTCTTGGTATGGATTGGTTGTCTTCAAATCATGCTGTCATAAATTGTTCTGATAAAACTATCTCCATTCCTATACAATCAATGTCTAATGATTTTCCCGTACCCAGTTCTATTGTTTCTGCTGTTGCTTGTCATAAGTGCTTAGTTGAGGGAGCTCAAGGATATGTACTCTTGTTCTCTGCTAAGATAGAGGCTGACAGTGATGTGACGGCTATACCTGTGGTGTGTGAATTCCAGGATGTTTTCCCTAAGGATGTCTCTAGCTTGCCTCCGAATAGGGAAGTTGAGTTTAACATAGATCTAGTGCCAGGGAGTGGACCAGTGTCGGTAGCGCCTTATAGAATGGCACCTTTAGAGTTGAGCGAGCTTAAGAAACAATTAGAGGAGATGCTAGGGAAGGGGTTTATTAGGCCTAGTGTGTCACCTTGGGGAGCACCTGTCCTACTGGTGAAAAAGAAGGATGGGAGCATGAGGCTATGTGTTGACTATAGGCAGTTGAACAAAGTGACCATCAAGAATAAATACCCTTTGCCTAGGATAGATGACCTCTTAGACCAGCTGAGGGGAGCGTCAGTGTTTTCCAAGATAGATCTAAGGTCGGGATACCATCAAATTAGAGTTAAGGATGAGGATATTCCTAAGACAGCCTTTAGGACAAGGTATGGGCACTATGAGTATGTAGTGATGCCCTTTGGTGTGACCAATGCCCCAGCCGTTTTCATGGACTACATGAATCGGATCTTTAGGCCATTCTTGGACATCTTTGTGGTGGTGTTCATAGATGATATCTTGATATACTCTAGGACACCAGAGGATCATGAGGGGCATTTGAGGTTAGTGTTGCAGATTCTAAGGGAAGAACAACTGTATGCAAAGCCAGAAAAGTGTGAATTTTGGCTTGATAAGGTGAAGTTTTTAGGACATACCATATCTAGGAGTGGTGTAGCGGTCGACTCTAGTAAGGTTGATGCAGTGCTTGGATGGGAGCAGCCTAAGTCAGTGACTGAAGTGAGGAGTTTCCTAGGACTGGCAGGTTACTATAGGAAATTCATAGAAGGGTTCTCTAGGCTAGCCTTACCTCTTACCAAGTTGACTAGGAAAGGAAAATCTTTCGAGTGGGATAAGGAATGCGAAGAGAATTTTGAGGAGCTTAAGAGGAGATTGGTGTCATCCCCGGTCTTAACCATTCCAGATCCCGCAGTGAGCTTTGTGGTATATTGTGACGCTTCTAAGAATGGTTTAGGTTGTGTGTTGATGCAGGAAGGCAAGGTAGTGTCTTATGCTTCTAGACAGCTTAGGACTCATGATGTGAATTACCCTACTCATGACCTTGAGTTAGCGGCATTAGTTTTTGCTCTTAAGATTTGGAGGCACTATTTGTACGGTGCAAAGTTTGAGGTTTTTAGTGATCATAAGAGCCTTAAGTATTTGTTTGACCAAAAGGAATTGAATATGAGGCAAAGAAGGTGGATGGAATTTCTTAAGGACTATGATTTTGAGTTGAAGTACCATCCGGGGAAAGCCAATGTGGTGGCTGATGCACTCGATGAGGGAAAACCTTACATGTGTCTAGTTTAATGGTCCAAGAGATGAATATGTTAGAGGAGTTCAGAGACATGAACCTGGAGGTATCACTTAGTGCTCTAAGCTTGAAGTTGAACAGGCTAGAAATTTGTAGTGACCTTAGAGAAATGATTAGGCGAGAACAGCTTCTAGACCAGGAGTTACAATCTCTTTTAGACCAAGAGGATTATGTGTTGTCTACTGATGGTCTAGTGTTGTTTAAGAATAAAATCGTTGTTCCTAAGGAGGGGAGCCTTAGAGAGAAAGTCTTAGAGGAAGCGCATAAGGGGAAGTTCACCATACATCCAGGGATAACCAAGATGTACCAAGATCTAAAGAAAATGTATTGGTGGCCAGGAATGAAACGGGATGTGGCTAGCTTTGTAGCCAAGTGTCTAGTATGTCAAAAGGTTAAGATAGAACATCAGAGACCTTCGGGTTTGTTGCAGCCTTTAGAAATTCCTCAATGGAAATGGGAGAGGATTTCTATGGATTTTGTGATGGGGTTACCTAGGACTCGTTTGGGATTAGATGCCATATGGGTAATTGTGGATAGGTTGACCAAGTTTGCTCACTTCTTGCCAATTAAGGCAACCTATAGTTTGAGTAAGTTAGCAGACTTATACATTAAGGAGATAGTGAGGCTTCATGGCATACCTACCTCTATAGTGTCAGATAGGGACCCACGGTTTACCTCTAGATTCTGGAGGGCTTTCCAACAGGCTTTTGGTTCTAAGTTGAGTTTTAGCACAGCCTATCATCCCCAAACGGATGGTCAGTCGGAGAGGACCATTCAGACCCTTGAGGACATGCTTAGAGCATGCGTTTTTGATGAAGGTGAGGGTTGGGATAAATTTTTACCTCTTATAGAGTTTGCTTATAACAACAGTTATCACGCTAGCATCGGCATGGCACCCTATGAAGCTCTTTATGGGAGGAAGTGTAGGTCCCCTTTATGTTGGTGTGAGGTGGGTGAGAAGACCCTGCTAGGACCAGAGTTAGTCCAGGAGACCACCGAGAGGATTAAAGTCATTAGGGAAAGGATGCACACTGCACGAGTAGGCAAAAGAGTTATGCCGAGCAAGAGAAGGAAGCCCTTAGAATTTTCGGGAAGAGGAACATGTATTCTTGAGAGTCACTCCTAAGACTGGTGTTGGGAGGTCAATGAAAGTCAAAAAGCTCAACCCTCGTTTCATGGGTCCGTTTCAAATCCTAAAAAGAGTCGGGCATGTTGCTTACCAATTGGCCCTTCCACCACAGTTGTCGAATCTCCATGACGTCTTCCATGTGTCTCAACTCCGAAGTACGTACGGATATTTCACACGTGATAGCTCCCGAGTCAATACAATTGAAGGATAATTTAATCTTTAAGCCCGGACCTATTCAGATCATTGACAAGAGCACAAAAACTCTGAGGAACAAGATGATCCCATTGGTGAAAGTGATCTGGGAAGGGTTGACCCCAGAGGAAGCTACCTGGGAACTTGAGGAAGATGTTAGACAACATCATCCAGATCTTTTCGGCACAGGTACATAACTTAGCATTGCATTACCTTTAATGTTGTGTAGTTTGGGTAAGACGTGAGAATTTCGGGGACGAAATTCATTAAGGAGGGGAGAAAATGTAACAACCTAAATTTTAAATATAATTTTTAATAATAGAAACATTAAGCTATTATGAGGTTTAGTGTAGAAATTGGTATTATGAGAATGTATCAGAATTTTCTTTAATAATTACAAATCAAAAGAGTGTAAAATTGGAAAATAAATAAATAAATAAATAAGAGATTTAGTGTGAATGAGTGATAGTATAAGAATTTATTAAGATTTATTAACTATTATGAAGAATTTTTAATTATATACATATATATATATATGAAATAAAAAAAAAAAAAAGAATGGGGGGAGAGTTGGGCGTCAAGCCCAAGCAGGAAGAAATAGAGAAAAATAATAAAAAAAATATAAAATAATAAATGAACAAAACCCTGCACGCAGCCACGCACTGTACATATAGATATATCGTGACCGAGGAAAGACAGGAGCGCCGCATTCACGTTGCTACCGTTCCGTTTTGCCAGGACAATCCTAACAACACAGATCCAGGAACGCTATCAAATGGGAGAGAAATTTTGAGAGAAGCACAAATCCCTATCATACATGATTTTTAGAGTACAGTGGAGGTCTGCAAAAGGTGAGTAAAAATATTTTTTCTCACCCCTTCATGGTACAATTAAATTGAGACTTTTAAATGTACTTTGGTTTGTCATGAAAAATTAGGATTTTTGGATTCTTAATTTGAGACTCTTAAAATATTTTAAAGATATTGGAGGAATTGACTTAATTGTATATGTTTCTGGATTTAATAAAGAAATAGATGTATATTAAATTTGTCATATTGTATGTACGTTCTTTTTAATTGTTTGTTAGCAAAACCATTACCAAAGCCAAACTCAATGAATTGGAGCGTGAGTTTTGATTTCTTTTCCCCTGGACATGAAATACTAGTCTACTAATTCAAGGCCATATTATATTAGAAATTGAATTTGAGATTCACGTTCCTGATCATGTTTTACGTCGTGTATGGTTACATGTATGCTTTTGTTTAATAGAATTTAAATTAAATTTTGTTAATTAATAGTATAGTTAATTCCAATTTTACTTATATGACGTTATAGTGTTGTCGTGACTTGCTCTGTTATTTTATATGATGTTATAGTGTTGCCGTGACGTGTTTGGTTATATTATATAATGTTATAGTGTTGCCTCGGCATAACAATATACTATTGTTAGTGATGTATGGAGTTTGATAACCCATATGGTAGTCATCTGGGATGACATACTACATTATGCATGAGTTAGTCATCACCTTCCGGGAAGGGATGACGGTTTACATTCTATTCCGGGAATAGGATGAGAGATATCACCATCTGGGATGGGATATCAGATGATTAAAATATTCACATCCCGGGATGGAATATTATGAGATACCTCCATCTAGGATGGGGAAGGCAGAGTGAGACGCCATTGCATGGATATGAGCTCATAGACCTTAGTGGATCCGGGATTCACACAGGTTCCGGGAACCAAAGAGTCAAGTGAAGTGATTCTGGGAATCACCGAGTCATGTTCATGAAGTTGCATTACATAGGACTTGCATGGTGAATGTGATTAAATGTGATGAGATGTGACCGTAGTTGACTTTATGAGTTGTGGTTTAACTGTTTGATATTGATTAGTTTATATGTTATATTTTCGAAGATTTATTAAATTAGAAATCAGCGGGTACCATGGATGTTTTTCAGGTTTCGCACATTTACTGAGAACAACACTATTTGCGAACCTTTTATTAAATGATTTTTATTCACCGGGATTATATCTCATAAAAGTGTTGTTTTCGAGAGCACGAGGACGAAATCATTGAAGCTGAAGAGGATTGAAGACTTAGCGATTCTCCTCTTTTATTACCTAGCTTGTTAGCATTCTATTTTGAATAAAGAGCCGCTTGTGGCTAGACAGGTTTATTTTTTTTATTTTCGTTTACGTTGGGTTATTTTAGTAGACGCCCGGGTTTTGAGGCTTGAGATTTTTATTTGGATGTACGGATTTATTAATTATTACTTAGCTACATTATTACTATTTTATTTAATAAGAGACATTTTCCAGACTTATATAATTGTTAAAAATTTTATGATTAACATATTTTAATTAAATGTATTAAAGGATTTTTACACAATTTGTTTTGGGTTACTAATGTAACGAAGGGCGTTACACTGCCAAGGACTGGACGTAGCTCTCTGATTTGAAGAGTGAACTAGGATAAATCACCGTGTCAATCTCTCTTCCCTTAAACTCTTTAATTGCTTTAGTTTTCTTGCATCTGTCAAGTGGTGTGTTTGAAATAGTCACCCGTCCATCCTGTATTCTTCCACTCGTCCAAAGCTAGCTTTCTGTTTGCGAAAAGATTTCAGCTTTGCTTAAATTCTGATAAACACAATTCAACCCCCCTTCTCTTGTTTATAGTTGTCTATTTTAGTTGGTATCAGAGCTCAGCCTCTGGGTTGAGCATCTAACAGTGTAGAGGTAAAAGGTCCTGAAGAATAGACATGACGGCTGGAGCTAGTACAAGTGGAAGTCATCAGACTGAAGGAGCCTCCCTAACCAGACCTCCTTACTTCAATGGAGAAAATTACAACTACTGGAAAGATAGATTTCAGTGGTTTATTCTATCCACAAACTCTGAACTTTGGGATGTCATCACAGATGGTCCATTCATTCCCAAAAATGATGATAACACTGACAAACCAAAAGCTCAGTGGACTGGTGCTGAAAAGACAAAATAGGAGCTTAACCACAAAGTCAGATATAAAATCATCTGTGCTCTCAGTCCGGAGGAGTTTGAGAAGGTTTGTGCTTGTGACTCTGCGAAGGAAATATGGGACACTTTGGCTGTCACTCATGAAGGAACAGCTAAAGTCAAAGAATCAAAGATTGTCATACTTGTCAGAAAGTATGAACTGTTCATCATGGAGGAAGGTGAGTATGTTGCTCAGATGATAGGAAGACTCCAAACTATAATCAACAGTTTGAAATCTCTTGGCAAAGTCTATACCAATGCTGAGAAGGTTGGAAAGATTCTGAGACGTCTACCTAAACAATGGAGACCTTTGGTCACTGCTATCTCCCAAGCCAAGGATCTCACTACCTTGACTATGGATGAACTTCTTGGAACACTCACTGTTCATGAGCAAGAACTTGGAGATGAAGTTGCACCAAAAAAGGGCAAGTCAATTGCTCTGAAAGCTGATCAAAAGTCATCAAAAGTTTCCAAGGCTCTGAAGGCAGATGAGTCATCCAGTGATGCTGACCTATCAGAACTCGAGGATTCTGAGTGTGATAAAGAGTTGTCTCTCCTGACCAGGAAGATAAAGCTTCTCCTACAGAAAAAGAAGTTCAAGAGGGATAGGTCATTCAGAAGGTTCAACAAGGACAAGAACTTCAAAGAATCCACCTCAACAGACAAAAGTCCAATTGTTTGCTATGAGTATAAAAAGCCCGGTCACTTCAAGGCTGAATGTCCTCTACTCAAGAAGGCCTCTTTTAAGAAATTCTTCAAGAAGAAGAAGAAAGGAATGATGGCTACTTGGGTGGATCTGGAGTCAACATCTTCTGATGAAGAAACAGAGGAAGAAGCCAATCTCTGTTTGATGGCCAACACTGACTCAGACTCTGACGATGAGGTACATCCTGACTAAGAGGAATTACTTGATGCCTATGAGGAGTTGATGGAGGAATCCAACTGCTTATCTAAAGCCTTCAAATCCCTCAAGAGAGAGTATGTAAAGCTCACCAGTGAGCATAAACAGAAATCTCAAGAGTGCGAGAAGCTGGCTAAAGAAAACAGTGAGATGAAGACTGAAAAGTCTAATGAAGCTAAGATCTCAAGTGAAACATCACCATCTGAAGAAGTTGAAAATCTTCAACAGAAAGTGGAAGAGCTCACTTCTGATCTTGCCAAATTTGTTAATGGTAGAGACAATCTGACTAAGCTACTTGGTAGTCAGAAGCACTCTCTTAACAAAAAAGGTATTGGATATGTCTATCAGACACATCATAAAGTATCAACTAAAGCTTCTAAAGTATTTGTTAAGTCAACTGTAACCAAATCAACACCTATTTGTAACTTCTGTGGAAAAACTGGGCATGTTATGTCTAAGTGTATCCATAAAAAGAGAAGGAAGTCCTTACAGACTCCTAGAACTAACAGAAAAGGACCCAGAAAAATATGGGTACCTAAAGATCAAATAATCTTTGTTGCAGATGTCCTCAATAAGACAAAGAAAACACCACTGCTGGTACCTGGACAGTGGCTGCTCGCGACATATGACAGGAGAAAGGTCTATGCTCCTAGACCTCCAACTTAAGAAAGGAGGACATGTTGCCTTCAGAGGGAATCGAAAAGAGAAGGTTATAGGAATTGGTACTATTGGTGGTAAACCCCCTTTTCCCTCTATATCTAATGTTCTCTTGGTTAAATGATTAAGACACAACCTGCTTAGCATAAGTCAATTATGTGATAGTGGTTTTGATGTTTCCTTTACCAAGGATGTATGCATAGTTAAAGACTGTAGTGGCAAAACCTTCTTTTTAGCTAAAAGACAACAAAATCTTTATAAGATTGAACTGTCTGATGTCTAAAGAGGATGAGAGATGGTTATGGCATAAGAAACTAGGACATGCTAGTATGAAACTAATTTCTGAATTAAAAAGGAATAATCTCGTGAGAGGATTGCCTGATATTAGATATTAGCTTTAAGAAAGATGTCTTGTGTGATGCATGTCAGAGAGGTAAACAGATAAAATCAAGTTTCAAATCTAAAAACCAAGTATCAACCTCTAGACCTCTTCAATTGTTACACATGGATCTGTTTGGACCAGTTAGTGTTGCCAGCCTGGCTGAAAGAAAATATGGATTTGTCATAGTTGATGACTATTCTAGATACACATGGGTACTCTTACTAACACACAAGGATGAGTCCTTTAAGGATTTCTCAGTATTCTGCAAAAGAGTACAAAATGGGCAGGGTTTCTGTATTTCTACCCTTAGAAGTGATCATGGGGGAGAATTTGAAAATGAGTAGTTTAGACAGTTCTATGAGGAGAATGGAATCTCTCACAATTTCTCTGCACCTAGAACTCCACAGCAAAATGGAGTGGTTGAGAGAAAGAACATATCTCTGCAAGATATGGCTAGATCTATGTTCAATGAAAATAATCTCCCTAAGTACTTCTGGGCAGAAGCTGTAAACATTGCTTGCCATGTACAAAACAGAATACTTATTAGGCCTTTTCTAAAAAGGACTCCTTATGAATTGTGGAAAGGAAAAAGCCCCAACATATCTTATTTTCATGCTTTTGGATGTGAATGTTTTATTCTGAATACCAGAGATAATCTTGGAAAGTTTGATTATAAGGTAGATAAAGGTATTTTCGTAGGTTATTATGAAAAGTCCAAGGCTTTTAGAGTTTACAATTCAAGAACTTGTATTATTGAAGAATCTGTTCATGTTAAATTCAATGATGGATTAAAGACTGATAAAGAACTATCAGATCTAGAAGATGATCTTGCAGGTCTTGATATAAACAAACCAAATAGTCAACAACCCGATCTAACCAAAACGGAACCTGTGCTCGAAAGGTGAAAGACAAGTGGAACAAACGAGTCAACAGACAAGTCAAGATCTTCATGATGATCTCAAAAGGGATTGGAAGTTCAACACTCATCATCCTAAGGATCTTATTATTGGAAATCCTTCTGAAGGAGTAAGAACCAGATCCACATTAAGAGAATCAAGCAATGTGGCCTTTATTTCAGATTTGGAGCCTAAACACATTGAAGAAGCTCTTGAGGATGAAAGCTGGATTCTTGCTATGCAAGAAGAACTTAACTTGATTCACCGGAAATGATGTCCGGACTCTTGTCTCTAAGCCTAAAAACAAGTCAGTTATTGGAACAAGATGGGTCTTCAGAAACAAATTAGATGAAGATGGTAAAGTTGTCAGAAATAAAGCAAGGTTAGTAGCTCAAGGCTATAACCAACAAGAAGGTATTGATTATACTGAAACCTTTGCACCTGTAGCTAGAATAGAAGTCATACGCATTTTAATATCATATGCTGCACAACACCAAATTACCCTGTTTCAAATGGATGTAAAAAGTGATTTTCTAAATGGTATAATTGAAGAAGTGTATGTTAAACAACCCCCTGGTTTTGAGGATACTAATAAACCAGATCACATTTTCAAACTTAAAAAGGCACTATATCGTTTGAAACAAGCACCTAGAGCGTGGTATGATACACTCAGTTCTTTTCTCATGCATAATGGTTTTACTAGAGGACAAGTAGACACTACTCTGTTCAAAAAATGCTCTAAAGAGAACTTTATTATAGTTCAAATATATGTTGATGATATTATTTTTGGAGCAACTAATGAAAAGCCGTGCAAGGAATTTTCAAGTCTAATGCAAGCTGAATTTGAGATGAGCATGATGGGAGAATTGAAGTTCTTCCTCGGATTACAAATCAAGCAAACAAGTGATGGAATTTACATTCATCAACAAAAATATACCAAGGAGATACTCAAGAAATACAAAATGAAAAATGCAAAGCTCATGAAAACCCCTATGCAACCCAATGCAAAACTAAGCAAAGATGATGAAGGTAAAAAGGTAGATCAAACTGTCTACAGAGGTATGATTGGCTCTCTACTGTACTTAAATTCAAGCAGACCTGATATTCAATTTAGTGTTTGTATGTGTGCTAGATTCCAATCTGATTATATAGAATCTTATCTTAAGGCTGTAAAAAGAATATTTAGATATTTGCTTGGAACTACTAATCTTGGTTTGCTGTATTTAAGATCAAAAGAATACAGATTAGTGGGATATTGTGATGCTGACTTTGCTGGAGACAGAATAGAAAGAAAAAGCACCGGTGGAGGATATCACTTCATTGGAGCAAGTTTATTCTCATGGTCAAGCAAGAGGGAGACAACCATTGCCCTGTCTACTGCTGAAAGTGCAGTGAATGAAGAAAATGCAGAAGTTGAAGCAGCACCGGAGACACCAGTGTCCTATTTGCCACCTCCCCCTGAGAAGCCACCAGTGATGGAGTTTGAGCCTTTGGATTTTGCACCATGGCCAGTTCAAGGGGTTGAACCCCAATTTTATTGGGGAGACTTTGTTGAGAAGAAGGTCATCTGTGACCCAAGAGGGAGTCAGAAGTCCGCAGCACTGGGCAGAGTCACCATAATTATCAAGCGCTCACTCCCATATCAAGGCTGCAAATTAGGGAAGCATGGAACAAGCTTCAGTCCTTTGGCTACCACGTGGGACTTATGCTACAGACAGTGGGATCCTGGTGGAACCGCCTCAATGAGTTTTCTTAACCCTTTCTCCTTCTAAATTTTCTTTTCCTTGCTTTATCTCTGTTTTGTTTTCAATAAAGCTCCTGAATAATTTGAGAAGCTCAGGAGTTGTGTGTGAGTCTTGTGTCGGCAAGCTTGGTAGGTTTTGTTGATTTAGCACAGATTGATGGCATGATTTATGTTGATGATTCCCCCTAGGTTTTTGAAATTTGGAAATTGTGATCCCCATTTGAAAAATTGAAACTGAACTTTGAGATATTTTGTTGTGAGAACATGATTTATGATAAGTTTGGGGTGATAGGGTGCACACACTAGGGATAGAATCTCGGTCAAACAATTTGCATGAATGTCCGGGTGAGGATTTGAGCCTCCAACATGTTTTTGATTGTCTGAATCACTTTCAAGTTGCACTTTCCCGAATTTGCTTGAATCTCTTCATGGTTTGCATGTCTATGTGTTTGCATCAAATGATTTAGGCAATTTTCTTTGAATTAACTACTTGGCCTAAATTGAACCAGTCCCTAATGCATGTTCCCTAGTTAGCCCCTTTGAGCCTAATTAGCCTATTGTTTCATGATGACCTTATGTTATGAGCCTGAATCTGGAAAAACCATGTTAACCCGATCTTAGGATTAGGAGAGCATGGAAGCTTAGCAAGAGAATGGTTGCAAGAAACTAAGTTTGGGGTGGCTACAGGGATATGATGTGTTGTTGGGGATTGAGAAAAAGAAAAAAATAAAGGTTGGAGCCAAAGGGCAAAAATAAATCTTTCAAAAAAAAAAAAACAAAAAAAAAAACAAAAACAAAAACCAAAAAAAAAAAATGCAAAATGTCAAGAAGGGTATTAGATGAAAAGGGCTGTAGCCACCCAAAAAAAAAAAAAAAAAAAAAAAAATAAGAATAGGAACTTGAGTGGGAAATTCAATGTGTAAACAGCTTCATGCTCTCTTAGTTCCTAGGGATCTCAGCCCAGTACCTTTGTATATCCTTCCCTTAGCCAGGCCCCATTACAACCTCGAAAGACCTTTTGATGTTGCATGCATGTTTTCCGTGGGAACCATTTAGAGATGAAAATCAAATTCATGGGAAGTACTCTTAAAAGTGAAACTGAGTGAAATGTTGTTAGCCTAGACAAACTGAGAGATTGAGTGACCACTAAACCCCTTTGTGAGGAAGGCGATTGTTTGAATTTGGTGATCTCCCTCTTGTGTGTAACTTAGATCCCCTGTTTAGATTAATGATTGTTTGAATGATGAAATTCTCAGATGTTCAGAATAAATGATTGTGGGGATTACATTGTTGAAAAGGGGGAAACATTGAAGGGAAATTGTTTTGATTAATTGCTTGAAATTTGTGCGGAATTGGTTGAAATCCTTCTAGCTTGCCAAGTCTTGAGTCGTTTTGAGTTTTAGTTTGCTTGGGGACAAGCAAAGTTCAAGTTTGGGGTATTTTGATAAGCCTCTGGCTCATCTAGTTTTATGACTATTATGGCCAGTGGTTTTTGTGCCGATTATATCTCGTTTTCACCCAAATTAGGCCTGATTTTCCTCAAGCAAGGTTTTGAGTCCCTTAAGTAGTTTTAGGGTTATTTAGTCAATTTTTGAGTCAAATAAAGCACTTATGGCTATTTCATGTTTTCAGGTTGACTTAGAGTCCAAGGAATGAAGGAAACAATGGAAATTGCAATCTGGAAACACTCGCCACGCGGCAGGATACTCGCCCGCGAGTGAGGACCAGCCAATGCCGGAAAAGTCATGTTACGACTACGCCCAGAGCTATTTCTCGCCTCGCGAGCCACGAAGTCAGCAAGCATTACGGTCATCCCGTGATTCCCATCACGCGGCGTGAAGAAACCCCGAAGACGAGAGACCATCACGGCCTGGCGTGATGAAGTCACGACCATGGCGAGATAAGCACCGAAGACAGAGACCATCACGGTGGCCGTGATAGGCATCACGGCTGTGACAACCCAGGTTTTGAAGACTCGCCTCGCGAGAATCACGCTCGCCTCGCGAGAATACAAATTCAAGAAGGCGCCATTTTAATATTCGCCTCGCGAGAAGCCACTCGCCTCGCGAGGCTATGATTCCGAAAGTTATAAATAGCTGTTTAGGGCAGAACAGAAGTATCTATCTTTTGCTAATCCTTGTGCCCTAAACAGCTATTTATAACTTTCAGAAACTGCGCAGACTCGCGAGGCGAGTGGTCTCTCGCGAGGCGAATATTAAAATGGCGCCTTCTTGAATTTGTATTCTCGCGAGGCGAGCGTGATTCTCGCGAGGCGAGTCTTCAATACCCGAGTTGTCACAGCCGTGATGCCTATCACGGCCAGACCGTGATGGTCTCTCGTCTTCGGTGCTTATCTGTCATGCGGCGTGACCTTCATCACGGCCAGGCCGTGATGGTCTCTCGCCTTCGGGGTTTCTTCACGCCCGTGATGGGAATCGCGGATGACCGTAATGCTTGCTGACTTCAGCTCGCGAGGCGAGAAATAGCTCTCGGGCGAGCCGCAGAACATGACTTTTCGGCATTGGCTGGTCCTCACTCGCGGGCGTAGTATCCGTCGCGTGGCGAGTGTTTCCAGATTGCAATTTCCATTGTTTCCTTCATTCCTTGGACTCTAAGTCAACCTGAAAACATGAAATAGCCATAAGTGCTTTATTTGACTCAAAAATTGACTAAATAACCCTAAAACTACTTAAGGGACTCAAAACCTTGCTTGAGGAAAATCAGGCCTAATTTGGGTGAAAACGAGATATAATCGGCACAAAACCACGGTCATACTAGTCATAAAACTAGATGAGCCAGAGGCTTATCATGGAGGATATCACTTCATTGGAGCAAGTTTATTCTCATGGTCAAGCAAGAGGGAGACAACCATTGCCCTGTCTACTGCTGAAGCAGAATACATCTCTGCTTCTAGTTGCCGCTCTCAACTCTTATGGGTGAAACATCAACTTGAGGATTACTCTATTTATGAACATAACATATCTGTATGGTGTGATAATTCGAGTGCTATATGCTTAACAAAAAATCCAATTCAGCATTCTAAGGCTAAACATATTGAAATCAAACATCATTTCATTAGGGATTATGTTCAAAAAGGCATCTTTGATATTAAGTTTGTTAAAACTGAAAATCAATGGGCTGATATTTTCACCAAACCCCTCGCAGAAGATAGGTTTTTATTTATTAGAGATAATCTAAACATGCATTGCACTGTTGAATGACATGTCTGAATGTTAAGCTATCTGTGTTAAATCTGTCATTACTCCTATAAACATGTTCTTTCAACTAAGCATTAGTTCAGGGGGAGTAATGATACAATAATTTAAGTGGAATATGTCTAATATGCTTGCTGCAGTACTATGATTTTCTTAACATGTTATCTTGCCTTTAACATATCTCATAAATAAAACTTGATAACCCTTTTTGATGTTGACAAAAGGGGGAGAAAGGGAGAAATGAATAGGGAGAAAGGGAGAAATGAATAGGGAGAATGGGAGAAATGAAAATGGGAGAATAGGAGAAATAGAATGGGAAAATGAATATGATATGACCTGTTCACACTTAAGAAAATTTCAACCTGTCTATATATGCTATTTTCTTTGTTGATATTTTCTGAGGTTCATTAAATCATCTCAATGTTTGTCATCATCAAAAAGGGGGAGATTGTTAAGTCTCTAAAATGTCTGATGTGCATTTCCCTAAGTTTTGATGAGAACTAAACATTGGTTAATGATTTAATTAACCTTCATATTGCTTGCTAACCTATCTATCGAGTGTGCAGATTAAGAAATAGAATCATCCGTCCAACACTGTAGTGATTGAAGCTCACGTCCATCGCAAATGTTTGAAGCGCACGTCCAAAACGCAAGAGAAAGAAACTTGCGTCCATAAAAGTATCAGAATTATCCGTCTACTAACGTGGCACTTGGAGCGCGTCCATCAAAGTATCAGAAAAGCCCATCCAGTGAGGTATCAGAATTATCCGTCTACTAACATGGCACTTGGAGCGCGACCATCAAAGTATCAGAAAAGCTCGTCCAATGAGGTATCGGAATTATCCTACCATGACGTGCCACTTGGAGCTCGTCCATTAAAGTATCAGAACAGCGCGTCCATTAAAGTATCAGAACAGCGCATCCATTAAAGTATCGGAATAGCGCATCCATTAAAGTATCAGAACATCACGTCCATTAAAGTATCAGAATAGCGCGTCCATTAAGGTCAAATTGTATCCGTCCAATGACGTGGCAAAAGACTCTCGTCCATCAGACTAACTAAGACTCTCGTCCATCAGAGTAACTAAGACTCTCGTCCACCAGAGTAACTAAGACTCTCGTCCACCAGACTAACTGAGACTCTCGTCCAGTAAAGTAACAAAAGACTCTCGTGACTCTCGTCCACTAAAGTAACAGAGGCTCTCGTCCACTAGAGTAATAGAAGCGCTCGTCCACTAAAGGTGACAGAAGCGCTCGTCCACTAGTCTTCGGACTTGCTGAGTCCTTAATATGGAGCTCATCTACTAGCCCGAATGAAAACTCAAATGACTAGATAGACATGATTATTTTCAATATGGAAGCACTTATCTTATGAACGCAAATTCTCTAAGGATTATCAGAATCTTAGTTCAAGAATCAGAAAGAGACTTGAAGCCTTCTCTCCTACTCAGTTTCACGATTATCAAGAAAAGTTAGAAGACTACTCTCTCAAGCAACCTTGGCTAATCTAAAAGAATGCTTCCAACATGATTTATTCCGCAAAAAGGGGAGTGCACTCAGCAAAGTACAAAAAGCTCTCTGCCCAACTCTGACATGGCTGTATCTCGATGCATAAAGCCATGATCCTACATGTTAGAGTATAACCAATGTTTCTATTGCATTAATGGGTGCTCAGAACGACTCTATTGCATTAATGGGTGCTCAGAACGACTCTATTTCATTTAATGAAGTTTTGCTTGAAGCCAACATCTGAGGAGATGTCTCTAACGGATCCTAAATGTTTGAATACCATAAATACAGAAGTCATTGAAGATGAAGAACAAGAGAATACACACTGCATTAAAACGCCATTACTCTGCTCATTAATTCTTTTATTCTTTCATTCTGTATTCTTCAAACATTTGAAGTTATTACGCAGACTTTCCTAGACTTCACATTTAAACCACTCTCTAAGTGTTAGTGAAAGATCTGCTTGTGAGAAGTTGTATTTTTACAAACCCAATCTCTCAAACAAACCTAAGTGAGCCTGAAGAGGTTAGGTGTGAAAACAATACTTGTCTTGAGCCTGAAGATGCTAGGTGTGAAAACAATACTTGTCTTGAGCCTGAAGAGGCTAGGTGTACAAATAATACTTGAGTCTGTAACCTTAATCAGTTATAGTGGATAAATCTTGGTGCTGCCAAAGACTGGACGTAGCTCTTTGATTTGAAGAGTGAACCAGGATAAATCACTGTGTCAATCTCTCTTCCCTTAAAATCTTTAATTGCTTTCGTTTTCTTGCATCTGTCAAGTGGTGTGTTTGAAATAGTCACCCATCCATCCTGTATTCTTCCACTCGTCCAAAGCTAGCTTTCTATTTGGGAAATGATTTCAGCTTTGCTTAAATTCTGATAAACACAATTCAACCCCCCTTCTCGTGTTTATAGTTGTCTATTTCAGTCGCCGTCGTCGATGACAGTTATTGGGTGGCGCTTGGCTTAGATGACGGCGGCGTGGCTGGCGGAGGGAGAACGTTCAATGTTGCACACAGTTCGCTGTTGCAGTATTTTTGCATTTAAATTTTTAAAGAGAATAGACACGTGGTGTTGTGTAGAGCGTTAGATTGATCCTACGATTTAGAAGAATGGAAAGTTACCATGCCTTTCCCACCTCCAAGGCAAACAATCCAAATACCATAATTTCGTACTACATAACTGAAAAAACCCTATTTTTTCTCTAACTTTGGACTCTCTCCCTTCTCTCTACTCACACAATCGCGTGCCACCACTAGAGGGGGTGGTTTTAGGTCATTTTTGGCCTGGAATCACCCTTTACTTAGTTTTTTCTCCCCTTTAATCTAAATAAGTGGTTTTTCCACATATATCTGATTTTTTTCCCCGTGTTTTTCGTCGTCTGTGTGCGGCGGTATTGTTGTTCGTCGTCTTGGTGAGGCGTTGTTTGGTTTCCCGTCTTGATGCGGTGTTCGTTTGGTTCAGATTGACAAATCTGCTTCAATCTATCACAGATTTGATCAAGAATTGGGCGTCAATGTCACAGATTCGGAGACATGGGTATTCTGGTGACTTTGATTTTGTCACTTTTGTAGGCATTCTGATTTTGCCGTGTTATGCTATTAACCTGGGTGCTGCGTGTTTGTTCGCAGATTCATCATTTTCGGTTTTTAGCGATGTTGGATTTGAGTTATTTTCGATGTATTTTACTCATTTGAAAGAATGAATACCTTTTTAGTAAAAAAAAAAGTATATCTATACTAATATAATTAGGGGAACCCCTTTTCACTGTTGAGCTATGTATGGCTAACACGTTTGTCGCGACCGTTCCGTCCGAGAGCCGCGAAAAGAAAGTGAAAACAAACAGAGGAGTCGCCACCAATATTTTAATTGGGAAAAACATTGGAAAAACCAACTATTTTAAGAAAACTGGTCTTTTTTAAAAAGAGATATTCGAGTTCGGGAGTCGGTTACGAGTAGGGAAGGTGTTAGCACCCTACATTGCCCGTTAAAAAACGGTACCTCATGCTAATTGTGAAAAATAATTTTAATAACCATTGAAAATATTTATTTTACTCTGCTTTTAAAATAATAATAAAAATGATAAACACAACAAAAGGGAAAATTAAATTTTGGGTAGACAAAATGATTGATTCTGCTCCTACGTATTCCCGGGTGCGATGAGAAACTCAAAGCCACATAGGTCTTATAGAAAATATTCAATTGGTTGATTGATTTTAGTTTTGGGTAAAGATTTGATTTTTTTTAAATAATGAAAAGGAGTTTTATTTCAAAATAATTCACTCATGCACAGGGTCCAAGATAGCGGTACTATACGATAAACCCTTAAAATTCATACGCCACTTGAAGTTGAAAATTCATACATCAACGTCTTAGATTATTGCATGAACTCAAAAGATTTTTTTGTTTCTATAAAATTGGATAAAATTTTGTTAAAAAGAGTAAATTGAAAATATTTTTTATTTTATTTTATTTTTTACAAGAAAGAATTCACTCTTGCACAGGGTTAAAAATGGTGAAGCCATACGATGAACCCTTACAATTCATACGACACTTGAGGATGAAAAATCATACATCAACGTCGTAGATTGTTGCGTGAACTTAAAAGACATTTTATTTTATGAAAATGATTTTTTTTAAAACAACAAAAGAAGTTATATTTTTTTTGAGGAGAGACCTTTTTATGAGACAATTAAAAAAAATTCGGACCCTATTCTGGAGACTGGAAGGCCCATGATCAGAAAGCTTTTTTGTTTTTTTTTTGTTTTTATCTTCTCAAACCTTGAGTTGGGCCAACTAGTACGCCCACATGCATCACTTTCAGACCAAAAAAAAAACATTAACCCTAACATAAAAATAAATAAAAGAAAACAATGTATTATTAAAACCCATACACACCAAACAACACTTAGAAGCTACCAGCAGCTGAAACAAAGGAGGAGAACCACGACGGGCTGAGCATGGCGGTGGGGAGCGGTGGTGGTTCTGGAAGCGTGGTGGTCAAGCGGCGAGGCGGAGGGGACGACGGCTTGTGAGGCTGGACGACGATGGGCGTGTGGCAACTGAGCGGGCAGTAGTGGTGGTGGATCTGCGGTTCGAGAGTCTGGCGATGATGGAGATTCTGATATGAGATGCGATGGTTCCGGTAGGGTGCGTGGCTGTGCGATTCGCAAATTAGCAGCGGCAGAGGGCATTCGTACGGTGCTGGGTCTGAGATTTGTGGCGGCGGGGCTGGACTAGTGCGTGGAGGAACGACGTCTGGACGACGGGGGGAACAGTTCAGTTGCAGGGCTTGCGGAGGTGGCTGTGCCGACGGTGCTTGGTGGAGACGCGATTGAGAGGCGACTGTGTGATGGTGGGCATCGCAGCGGATGGCAGAGGAGCTTAGGGATAAGGTTCTGATCTGTTCTTCTTTTTATTTGTTTGGGTTTTTATTATGACAGTGGTGATGGCTTATAACCAGTTGAAGAGCATGAATGGTTTCTGGTTATGTTATGTGAAAGGTGAATGAAGATGGTAGGGGTGTTGGATCATTATGAATGATTTTATTTTTATTTTTTGAAAGGAGGTTTTGATTTGGTGATAAGATGGTGGTGAAGGTAGGTTCTGTTTGGGTAGTGCATGTGAAGGAAGATTGACGATAGAAAGAGGTTGATGAAGGATATGTGAGTAGATGGTTGTAAAGGTTGAAGAAGAATGATGGTGTGAATGGAGGAGGGAATGGCAGAGTGTTGTTGGGAGGATTTGCAATTTTTCCTAAAGCTATCCCTTTGTTTCGCCTCCCCTTTCATAATTTTCCCCTCCTTCTTTGTTCCCCCCTGCCTTCTGTTAGATGCTCCAATTAATAGCAAAGCCAAGAGAAGATAATGCCAAATGGAGAGGACAAAATTTCAGAAGGAGGGTGCCATGGTTGGGGACAAACCAGCCTTTGTCTCCACCTCCTTGCTGGTGCAGCAATGGTGCAGGGGCTGTACACCACTATTTTGGAAAAAAAGTAGAACAATCCAAAATAAAAAGAAAGAAAGCAAAATTGGCCTATAAGCAAAATAAGATCAAAGAGCAACGGGTAGGACTAGGAGGGTCACTTCAAAAATATTTGTATTTTATTTTATTTCAATTTTTAATTGGGTTTGGATCATGGGCTTACAACAAAAAACGAAAATGGACTGCACTTGATCATGTAATAGGCCCAAGAACAACAAACATTTTTTTAATGAATTTTTATGTTTTTCTTTTGTTTTCAAAATATCAATTAAAAGAGAGAAAATACCTGGACAAAATTAGGTGTTCACAGCTGCCCCTCTTTACTTGTTTCTTATTAGATATTAGGTGTAACCGTAGTTAATCTATTATCATTATAAGAAACGAGTAAATACATGAACTCCAATTTTGGCCGAGGTTCACTGACAAGCAAAAGGATTCATGGTTAAAAGAGCTTACGGGGTGGATCGCTCGTCAGAAGCTCGAACGGAAAGATAAAAAAGAGCTTACGGGGTGGATTGCCCATCAGAAGCTCGAACAGAAAGATAAAAAAGAGCATACGGGGTGGATTACCCGTCAGAAGCTCAAACAAGAAGATCTTACGGGGTATGGTACCCGCCGAAGCTTGACGAAAATGATAGAAAGCTTGCGGAGTCGGTTATCAGCTGAAGCGTGAAAAGAAAGGTTAAAAGCTTACAGAGTCGGGTATCCACCGAAGCTAGAAAGGTAAAAAGGCTTGCAGAGTCAGGTATACACCAAAGCTTAAAAACAAAAGGAGCTTACGGGGTTTGGTACTTGACGAAAAAGCTAGAAATCTTGCGAAGTCGGTCATCCGCTGAAGCTTGAAAACAAAAGGAGCTTACGGGGTTTGGTACTCGCCGTGACTTGAAAACAAAAGCGAGCTTGCGGGGTGTGGTAACCACCGAAGATTGAAAACAAAAAAGAGCTTATGGGGTTTGGTACCATTGTAGCTTGAAAGGAAAAAGAGCTTACGGGGCCTTGTAACCGACGAAGCTTTAAAACAAATAGAACTTATGGGGTCTGGTACTCGTCGAAGCTCGAAAACAAAAAGAGCTTACAGGGTATGGTATCTGCCGAAGCTTGAAAGGAAAGACAGAAAGCTTGCAGAGTCGGTTATCCACTGAAGCTTGACGAGAAAGGTAAAAAGATTGCGGAGTTGGTTATCCGCCGAAGTTTGAAAGGAAAGACAAAGCTTGCGGAGTCGGTTTTCTACTGAAGCTTGACAAGAAAGGTAAAAAGCTTGATGAGTCGGTTATCCATCGAAGCTTGAGAAAAAAGGGAAAAAAGCTTGCGGAGACGGGTATCCATTGAAGCTTGACAAGAAAGGTAAAAAGCTTGCGGAGTCGGTTGTCCACTGAAGCTTGAAAAGATAAACGAGCTTACAAGGTATGGTATCCGCCAAAGCATGACAGAAAAGGTAAATAGCTTACGGAGTCGGGTATCCGGTGAAGCTTGAAAGAAAGACAAAAGGCTTGCGGAGTCGGGTATCCACTGAAGCTTTAAAATAAAAGTAAAATGTTTGGGGAGTCGGGTATCCGTTGAAGCTTGAAAAGAAAAAGAGCTTACGAGGTCTGGTACCCGCCGAAGCATGACGGAAAAGGTAAATAGCTTGCGGAGTCGGGTATCCGCTGAAGCTTGAAAAGAAAGATAAAAACTTGCGGAGTCGGGTATCCGCTGAAGCTTTAAAATAAAATTAAAATGCTTGCGGAGTCGGGTATCTGCTGAAGCTTGAAAAGAAAACGAGCTTACAGGGTCTGGTACCCACCGAAGCTTGAAAACAAAAGGAGCTTACGGGGTTTGGTACCCGCCGCAGCTTGAAAAAAAAACGAGCTTTCGGGGTGTGGTACCCACCGAAGCTTGAAAACAAAAAGAGCTTACGGGGGTTGGTACCCGCTGCAGCTTGAAAGGAAAAAGAGCTTACGGGGTCTGGTACCCGCCAAAGCTTGAAAACTAAAAGAGCTTACGGGGTATGGTACCCGTCGAAGCTCGAAAACATAAAAGAGCTTACGGGGTATGGTACCCGCCGAAGCTTAGCAAAACAAATGAGAGCTTACGGGGTATGGTACCCGCTAAAGCTTGAAAACAAAAAGAGCTTACGGGGTCCGGTACCCGTCGAAGCTTGAAAAGAAAGATAAAAGCTTGTGAGGCCCTGTGCCTACTAAAGCTAACAAGCTAACAAAGGCAAAGCTTATAGGCCATGTGCCCGTTAAAGCTGAACAAAACAAAAGAAAACTTAAGAGGCCTTATGCCTGCTAAAGCTAACAAGAAACGACTTTTGGGGTCCTGTGCCCGTGAAAGCCGAACAAATACAAGCAAAGATGTTGACTTTGTTGATGCATGAAATGATGAGACAATGCATGATACGAGATGATTTTTTATTGATTGGTGAAAATCCTGATTTTTTTTATGCATGATGCATGAGATGCTTTTGATAAGTGATGCAGACCTTGATTATATATATTTTTTAATGCATGATGCATGAGATGCTTTTTATCAATGATGAAAAAACTCTGATTTTTTCTTTTTCTTTTTTTTAAACACCTATTTGATCCTTGACTCCTTAGATTTTTTATTGCAGCCGAGATTGAGGATGAGCTGGAGTGAGACTCCTTGATTTCGAACACCTCTTATTTGTTGAACTGATGTTTTACTTCTTGCCTGAGATATGCTTCTTTGTGATGGTTATCCCAATTGGATGATATTTCCTGATCAATCTTTCAAGGATGTGACTTGCCCCAGCCTTCATGTATTGGGAGATTTTCATGGCTTGTCCTCTTAAACTGCCCTAGTTTATCAGTTTGAGGAGACTTCTTGTACTTTGTTTGTGTTTGACCCTAATTTTTCATAGGTCGCTCTTTGCGAGTTTTCAACCTACCAGGTCGCTCTAACTTTTGCCGAGACTGCTTTTTCAGGTTTTCAGTCTAGCGAGCCTTTTTTGTTTGCTTTTTATTTTCTTTTTCTTTTTTGATTTTGATTTTTTCTTCTTCTTTTTTTCTTTTTTTGGGATGTGGACAATTTTGCTACCCTTATTTATGAAGATCAAAGCTTCTTGCTTGATTGCCAACCGAGATGCCACTTTCCCCTTGTATTAAGAATTCTTCTGGCCAGAGTTGTTCATCAAAGATTTACCATTAGATGGTTAAATTGTACTGTTGAACTCATGTTTACCTTACCTGAAGCATCATGTAACAAAATTGCATGGATTCAAAATTATGACATGAAAGGACATTATTGCTCGAAAAACTTCTTGATTGGTGTTGGAAGTTGGACGACTCAAATGGTATCGATAGCAAGGCACACAAGGGATGATATGGAGGTCAAAATGATATTGCCCCAGTTTGGATTTATTTAATCATGGCGATTGGCTCGACATATGTTGCTCGGGAACAAATTTGCCATAGAACAAGTCCATTGATAATTGAGTGATCCTAGTGTAGGGTTCTTTAAATGAAGTTGCCCCAATGTAGGGCACTTTATAAGGAAAACTTGAGAATGATGTTGCCCCAGTGTTGGGTCCCAAGAATGAAACTACCCCAGTGTAGGGCACTTGATGAAGAAAACTTGACAATACACCTGCCCCAGTGTAGGGTATCCAATAATGAAAATGCTCCAGAATAAGGCCCTTGAAAACAAAGTTTTGCCCCATGTAGATATTCTCTAACTTTTGCGTAGACTGCCCTTGAGGGTTTTCAGTCTAACAAGCTTTATTTTTATTTTTTCATTCTTTTCTTATTTTTTTAGAGGTGCAATTAATTAAAAATTCAGAGGAGCACATACTTTTATCTCAGAATTAAGGTTGATGAAAAAGGTAGCAATCATTCATTGATCAGAATGGACTTTTTGAGGCTTGTAACGTGGCCAATGGTTGAGGGTCATGAAAGAAAGGATATAAGGCTCAAACTAAGTGCTTTTAGGGTTGAAAAGGACCAAGGATCCATGCTCTTTTTTTTGGATTTTTTTTAGAACATTTGCTTTCCGCTAACTTTCCTTTCTATTCTTCCTTTTTTTTTATGTATGAAGTTCTTCATCCTCCTTCTTTCTCCTTTCTCCTTTTATTTTTTTCATTTTTATTTTCACCTTCTAACTTATGCTTCATAATCACCATTTTCTTCTTGCTTGCCCCTTGTTTAGGGGTGATCCTTGTCCAAGGTTATTTGAAGAAAATTTTCATGCTCAAAAGGGGTAACTAGGGATGATCATGATATTTTGCTAAGGATAGAGAAAGACGACCAATCTTCATTTCAAATCATGATTGATTATTTTTTTTTAACTTTATTTTAGAGACAAAGATGGTACTCACCAAGTTTTTATTTACTTGCTCCTCTTTTATTTTCTTTTTATTTTTCTTTTCATATTTTTTTTTTGAAAAGGCGTGGGCATAAGTGGGTTGATCAGTGCCTCACAAAGAACTTCTAATAACGCGAGCTTAATGAACAAAACCAAGGATGATACTTGGGAAAGAAAAAGAGAGGCTGACATATGAGAATGATGAGAGAAATATTATGATGTCGAAGTGGATGTAAAGAATGGATTAGACAAGGTATGGATGCAAATCCATTACATTAATGCTTCAAGAAAGTGAACATGGTTCAAGTATTACATGATAAAATACAATGTAACCACCATTTCATGGTAAACCACTAATGAACCAATCCAGCCTGGGCTGCTTAGAAATTCCCAAGACGGGGATCGTAAAGTGTTGGCATTTCTCACAACCACTAGAATGCGAATCTCTGGTGATGTTGTTGTACCTTTCTTGAGGCGATGTATATGTCGTTGTGCTTAAATTGACAACTAGACGATGTATTATAGTTGTGTTTAGCTAGCCAATGAGACGATGTATCGAGTTTGATCAACTCACTTTGAAGACGTTGGGATCTCCAGAGATTAGGTGTGAATGTTAGACAATGAATGTTGAAGTGTCATCCATATTTTTAAAATAACGATGATCGGGTATGAGACCCAATGATAAACTACTTGTTTAGTTATGAGAATCTTATGTTGTTATGGTTATATATGTCTATGTGCTAATTTTGTATGTTGTGCATGTGATTATCGTTATAAACTCAAATATTGGCATCTCACCCTTATAATATATCAGGTTTTCTGGTTTTGCTACTGTACCTTGGTACATTAGTACAGATGGTGTAGAGGAGTTTACTAAGTCACTCGTGGACTTAGATTCTAGATGCTTGGGGAAGTTTTGTTCGTGGGAACGACCACGGGGTCTTCCCAATAAATGTCTTGTAAGGCAACTAGCTTAGGAGTCTTTAGTTAAATTTTCTTCTGTTGAAAATTGAACCTTTTAGTGTAAAAGTGTATGTCGTGAAGACTCTTGTTATGAACATGATTATTTTCCCTGTGTGAGGATATGTACAATATGAATGTATCTTAGTTTTCCAGAGTTTTCAAGCAGAAGAAAATTTTTACACCTGAGTTTTTCGACTTGAAATAAATAAATTTTTCAAAAGCAACCTGCAAATAACTTTTTAATTTATTTCCGCACATGTTACGAAGTAATGTCCAAGGGGGTGTTACAATACCATTCCAGCTTTTTCACCTAAGTAACAACAACATCAACACAACCAAACAATTCAAACATAGAAGCATATAGTTACCACAATTGTAATATCCCTCAGGCTTTCTCCCATTACCTCAAAATGAGTAGTAAAGAGACTGTAGTTCTTTCGCGTTCAAGGAAAACAAACTTGATTTCTGAGTCACGATCTCGGATCTAAGCAAGATCAAGTTTATAATACAAGTTAAAATTTGATAAAATTACTTCAAAACTCTTATGCATGTCTCGGCTATAACATGCTAATAAATATAAAATTTTATATTTTCACAAGCTTTTTGGATTTAAAATCCTTAAACATCAAAGTGACAAAATAAAAGCTTAAAATTTAAATTTTTTAACTCTTAGCCTCATTAACCATATGTTTCGGCCCCTTTTTAACTATATAAGGTTAGAAATTGATTTCCAACTTTTCACTTGCATGCATGTCACCAAAATGATAGTTTTTAACACATGAAACTTTCTAAAATTTTTAAAACAACACTTTCTTAATCTCAAAAACATCATATTCGGCCTACACAAAATTATAGACTAGAAAAATCAAAATTTTCAACTTTCATCAACACATGCATGCATGAAAATAAAGCTAATAGTAAGTATTTTTATTAAAACCACTATGACTCAAAATTTCTTCAACTTTTCATCAACATGCAAGAAATCAATAAAGTGATTAAAATACTTTTTCCTTCTCAAAAACTCAAAAACAAACTACCTTCAAATTTAGTATTACATGCATGTTGAAAACATAAGGATTAAAACAATATAGTTTCATAAAAATCAAAGTTGAGCCTTTTAAACCCAAATAATTAGGGTTTCGGCCCTAATCAACTTCAATGGAAAGAAAACTTAATTTTTTTATGAAGCTCATAAACCTAAAAACTCTTATGCAATTAGGTTTTAAGGACATGCAAGTTGAAAATACAACAAAAACTCCACTTTTTCTCCTTATAGGGTTTCGGTCATACCCTTTAAATTAGCTTTGAAGAATATTTTTGTTACATGCAAGTGTAGAAGTTGATTGTTAGGATGAGAATGAGTGTAAAGAATTTAGTTTGATGAACATGCACTAAAAGAAAATCAACTTACAACAAAAATCATTAACATGCAAGTTGATATTAAAAGCTTGAAAGAAAAGAGCAAGAATTGAGAGTTTATACCCCATAAATGGTGATGATGGTGAGCAAGAGATGAAGATAAGGATGGTTCTTAGCTTCCAAACTCAAGAGACTAGAGGTTGAAGATGATGAATAGTAACTTAGGAATTTTGAGAGTTTGAGAGCAAATAGAGAAAATGGAGAAAGTGAATGAAAGAGGTAGTGGAGGGTACTTATAGAAAGGGGTGGCACTGCCCCAGCTGCAAAATAAATGGGATTTTGAATTTTTTTTAAAAAAAGGCAAAATTGAAATAATAAATAAATGCTTTTCTTGTGAAAATAATTTAAATGATGACATTGCCATAATTACACCACTATTCACATCACATCTTTATGTCAAATTTCACGTCAAAACTAAAAATTTCTGCACCAAATATGTTTGGATAAAACTATCTTTGTTGGAGCAAAAATTTGTATTCTAGAATAATTTATGAATTTCTTAAAAAAATAGATAAAATCATTTGATGTAAACTCATGATGTGATGATTTGAAAACATCACAATTCAAGGTCACATCCATCACTCTTTAAATCTGCAGAAAATCTAATTTAAATAAATGTGGTTCATCCCGGTTCAATTTAGTTTTTAACAGTGAAAACCGATCGTATTTTACTTTGTAAATTTTCCATTAGAAAATTCATATTAAAATAAATAATTTCTAAAATCATAAAAATAATCATAACTGGGTTAGAAAAATTAAAATTTTATTTTTGTGTATTAAAATTTATTTTTCGGGTCAGTATAGTCTAACTAACAGTGAAAACTCAGACCGTAAACGTCTGAAATTTCCTACCGAAAATTCAACTACACATTAATAATATAAAATAAATTATAACATTGAAATTTGATCTATCAAAATAAGTCTTCATAATTTATAATAGTTAAACACTTAATTATTCACATAATCACATATTACAGACAAACAAAAAAATCGGGGTGTTACACCAACTATAATAATTAAATTTTGTCTAATAAATACATACATATTAAATTTTATACAAAATATTCATACTTATGTTTAAAAACATTAATTACATTAGCAATCTATCAAAATATAGATCCTTTTTCATGCTTGTCCCAAAAATCATCTATATATAATTAAATATACGCTAAACTTTTTAGCAAATGTTTTTTCAATGTATACTAGCAGAAAGTTGGTCAATTTTTTTTTTCATTTTGTTGCGAAGTATCGTGTTAACTATATTCATAGCTGAAAATAATCGCTATGTAGTAACTCTATATAGAAACACGAAACACTAGGTAAAAGTTATCACTTTAATATACAAGAGGATATATAGATTTTGTTTTTCTAACTAGTTCTTATCAACCAATGACATAGATCAAAAAAAATTTTCAAACCATAGCTCCGTCTAATACCGTATATTTCAATTGCTGTAATCAAGGCATAACCATCGGGATTATTCTCCATGGATTACTCTCTTATTTATTGTAAATATTAGCTAATCAAATCAAGGTTATCAATGACAGATGTAAATGAGACATTATAGAACAAATACCAAATATATAGAAGTTACATGAAGTTTACGTGTCCTAAACTAATGCCTATAATGTCTCATTTACATCTGTCCTAAACTAATGCCTATAGTGTCTCATTTACATCTGTCATTGATAACCTTGATTTGATTAGCTAATATTTACAATAAATAAGAGAGTAATCCATGGAGAATAATCCCGATGGTTGTGCCTTGATTACAGCCATTGGAATATACGGTATTACCGTCCCTGCATGTATATATACCCTGTATATTTTTTTGATTCTTCATATCAATGAATACATTTACACAAGTTCCACTATAATATGGTATCGGTAGGAAATTAAGATCTTGCATATTACTCTGTTCCCTTTCTCTTTCATCTTCTTCCTTTTCTGTCTTCTTTCTGCTTCCCGAGGTGCTTCCATGGCGTTTCAAGCCAATCTTGATGAGGTTCTCAACCCTTATTTTCTACATCCTTCGGATAGTTCAACTATCATTCTTGTCGCTCACCCTCCCACTTGCGATAACTATAATTCTGGGAGCCACTCAATGCAGCTAGCTCTCTTCTCCAAGAACAAAATTTGGTTGTTTTTGAAGGGTGATATTCCTGTGAAGATCTCTGACATACGTGCTAAACTTTCAAAACTATGGAAGCCTTTAGGTCAATGGGGAATGATTCCGTTAGGAAAGTTATTTTATGAAATCAGTTTGCTTCTCAAAAGGATTTGCGTAGTATCTTGGCTATTGGGGCTTGCAACCTTCAACTAGTGTTGTTACGTCTTTTTCAGTGGTCTCCAGATTTTATTCCTAATAAGCATAAACAATCTCATGCTCAATGCTGGATTAGAATTCAAGACTTGCCGCAGGAATATTGGCGCCCAAAATTGTTGTTTGAAATTGCAGGTGGTTTAGGTACTCCAATAAGTATGGATGAAGCTACCCGTACTAGGGCATATGGACACTATGCTCGAGTTTTAGTGGATGTTGATCTAACATGGAAGTTGCTTAAGGAGATTATGGTTGAACGTGAAGGTTTTGCGTTTTCTATTGTTGGTATCGAATATGAGAAGCTTCCTTCTTTTTGTTCTCATTGTATTGGACACTTGGCTTCGATTTATAAATTTGGCAAGGAGAACGTGGTGCATAGGGATCCGCCATTGGTGCAGAAGACTAAGCAAGCTTATGTCCCTGAGGTTCTAGAGCAAAAAACAATTGAAGATAGTGGGTAGATTGGTACATCATCGGGCGAAAAATTGAATGATAGTGAATCGGTTGAGACCGTTTATGATGAGTCTTTATCCCCTAATCTTGTCTCAAATTCCATTCCACATAACTCAAGTTCTGTTGAAACCAATGCTGGCAATGGCTCTACAGACAAGATCTCAACTTCTGTTGCAACCAATGTTGACTCTATAGTCAAGGATACTTTGGTGCCCGAGCATTCCATAACTACCTGTGATTTAACAGTTAGTGGTAAGAATCTTGAGACTCCTGAGACTAGTTCAGCCCCTTTGCATCCAAATGTTGCTCATGATATGAGAATACTTGCCAAGTTTTGGGAAATAGGGATGATGATGACCTGGAGAATGATTCTCTCCCAACAGAGAAGTTAAATAATGATAATGCTCTTGAAATTGATTATGATTTTACGGTGGTTATGTCTAAATCTCAGAAATATAACTTGAGGAGGAATAGAAAACCTAATGTTAGGTTTAAATGATTTATTTTGCATGGGTTTTGGTTTATGTCTCCCATATTTTTATTTTCTTTAGCTTTTCTTCTTTTTATTAATAAATTATGGTGACATAAGGTTACCTTGCCTAATATATATAGAGAGAGATAAGCAGAGAGAGTTCCTCAACAGTTCGAGAAGACCTAACGGGACAAAAAGAGACCGAGACTTTTATGGTAGGAACGTGTGGGATGTAGTTAGGAGAAGGTGGCTAGATGTGAATGATAAGAGAGTGCAGCCAAGCACTGGTACGGATGTCGCCTTCTACTTTTCGAATTTCCCGGAGCATGTCAAGGAACAAGAATTGCGAAGAGAATTTTTTGATTGGGGCCATGTTAGTGAAGTTTTCATTCCACCAAAACGAGACAAGCAGGGGAAGAGGTTCGGATTTGTAAGATATTCTGGTGCAGAGAATATATCAAGGCTGGAGGGTAACCTAAATACAATATGGTTTGGAAATCTGAGACTCAGTTAATATTCCAAGATTCGGTAGAGGTGTCAATAGTGAAGGCCCACGAGGGGATATTAAGAGGAAGTTTGTGAGTTCCATCAGAAAAGGACAAATAACACTAATGGTGGATTGAATGACTGGAGGGGACCATACTTTAACGTCCCGATGGAAGATTTCAAGTGGGTACAAGACTGTTTTGTTGGTTCAGCCCGAATGTACAAAGACGTTAGAGAAATTGGCTTTGATTTTGTCAGATAGTGGTGACGACTTGTACCCCACCCTAGAAATCCTTAAGGGGCGACTGGATGATTGGTTCATAGAACTGAAATAATGGTAGGAAGGAACGGTTACGGGCAATAGGACAATTTGGTTAAGGGTCCTAGGAGTACCAGTCCAGGCCTGTAGAGAGGACTTCTTCCGTTTCCTGGCTGGTATGACGGGTAGCTTTGAGAGCATGGATGAGGACACTAAGAATATGAGCAGGCTTGACATTGGGAGAATGCAGATCACGGTAACATCTCCAGATCCAGTCAACAAGGTGGTGAGGATTAAAGTCAATAACCAGGTGTACTCCATAACCTTGGTGGAAGAGGTATTCGCTAATTTAGTGGAACCTTCGAGGGTGTTAGAGAAGAGTAACTTATTCATGGATGTTCCTCGGAGGAAGGTAAATCTCAGGCGGGGAGTGGAGAGGGTGTGGCGGACGGAGTCTCCGAGGAGTCTTCCGAAGAGGAGGGCGATTTCCGAGAAGTAATGGTTAATTCAAATTCAAATGGAGCCTGTCACGTTGCCACTTCTGGGAACATCAAAGCAGGTTCCGCGTCAAAGACGGCAAATGCGTTGGAACAAGAAACTCCGTACCGAGGAGAAGTCTGTGCTTTGGAGGAAAATACGGATAATCTGGGTGTTGTTGTTGTGGGCCACTAGGTGGATATTTCTGTTGGCCCAGTTATGAATCTGGGAGGGAACCAATGTAGATCGAGCCAGACAAAGGCAGGACTGGCAGATGGGCTTGGTGATAACATTGTACCGATTCTGGCGAGGGCAAGAAGAAAGTTGTAGTTGGATCTGGAAGTCTCTAACATTGGGTCGAATGAGGTGAGTGTGGTTCCTGACAGTCTAGAAGCCTTAATGACCAATTCCCTCCCCAATCGGGGGAATTTAAATGGGCTGAATCTAAATATCATTAGAGAGGTGGGCTCACAAAGAGATGTGGGGGCGATGGGGGTAAGGTACTCAGAACTAAGTGAGGAAGCTCTATCGGGCCGGTCCTTTACTAAAGCCCAAAAAACAAAAGACTGGAGATTAGAAGGGGCAAAAGGGCACTAATCGCTAAAGATGGCCTGGTGGATAGAAACACTACGTCTCAATCTCCTCTGACTCGACCAACAGATAAGGGTGGAGACTTGCTCGGGTGTAGGGCGTGCGAGGGTGTAGAGGCGGTGAAGAGGATGCCGAAGTTGGTTTGTGTATAATTTGTACTCCGAATTCAACCAATTCAACATTCTTCGGAGGAATTACGACAAAGGAAACGAATCAATCGATGTTGGTCTTGGTGAAGACGAATTGGGGATCAGGGATGAAAGGCAACAAGGAGTGGGGGAATTGCTTACGGTGGGAAATGGAAGGACGGGTAGGCAGAAGAAGAAGAAGAAGAAGAAGAAGAAGAAGAAGAAGAAGAAGAAGAAGAAGAAGAAGAAGAAGAAGAAGAAGAAGAAGAAGAAGAAGAAGAAGAAGAAGAAGAAAGGGAAAAATGTATGTATCTTGAAGGAATTAGGGGTTCATCGTGAAGGGGGAGCTGTGGGTAAAGGTGTCAACCTAGGCTTGTTGTCAGGAAGTGGCTCTCTTAAGCCTACTCCTTTGTCAGGGATCTCAGTCTCGGACTCCAACATTAGGCAATGCAATAATCAGATCAGTACTCATGGTGGGAGAAGACTCGCAGAGAAGATTTTGCAGCTGGGGAAGGAGTTGGGGCTAATTATACAAGGCAATGAAGAATTTATTATTGAGGGATTGGTGGAGCTAGAAAGAAGAGATAGGCTGCAAAAAGCCGATAAGGGGTTTTTAGGGGTTGACTGATGAGGATTGCATCTTTTAATGTGAGGGGGTTGGGGGGATAGGTGAAAAGAAACAGAATCAGGAAATTGGTAGCAGAGGAGAGGTTGGATTTTATCTTAATACAAGAAACTAAAATGGAAGTGGTATCCTTGTCTTTTTTTAAATCCTTGTGGGGAAATCAAGATTTCGGTTTCAGTTATCTTCCTTCGATTGGTAATAGTGGTGGAATTTTATCAATTTGGAATGCAGCTTTGTGCTTAACCAAGTTCTTCTTTAATGGGTTGGGCTTTGTGAGAATTTGTTTGGAGTTGCATCAGGATTCAAATCCTTGCTATGTGGTGAACGTATACTCATAGGGGAACCTATCAGAGAAGAAGGAACTATGGGAAAATATCTCAATGACATTGAGGGGTTTTGGACAAGGGTATTGGTGTATCACAGGCGATTTTAATGCTGTTCGAGGTACTGCAGAAAGAAAAGGAATTTCTCCAGGGACAAGCAATAAGGCTAGGGGTGTGATGGAAGGCTTCAACCTATTCATAGAAGGGCTGGAACTAACAGATTTCCCCTTCTAGGCGGAAGTATACATGGTACAGACCCAGCCAACGGCTCAGCGGTTAGTAGACTGGACCGATTTCTATTGTCTGAGAGCTGGTTAGAAAAGTGGGGAGAGGTATCACAATGGGCACTCAATAGAGACATATCGGATCATTGTCCAATTGTTTTGAGGTATGTGGAACTAAACTAGGGACCTAAACCTTTTCGTTTTAAAAATTTCTGGTTGAAACATAGAGATTTTGATGATCTGCTTAAAAATTGTTGGAATGATCTGTCTGTTTCTGGTTTGAGAGGTTTTTTTATTCACCAAAAATTGAAGCTATTGAAATCAGAACTCAAAACATGGAATCATCAAGTGTTTGGGGATATGGATAATAGGATTCAGGGGCTTGTAACTAAAATCTCGCAGCTGGATTTGCTAAATGATGAATCTGTTTTGGGGGAAAAAGAGGCAGCCTTGAGGAAAACTACTTGGGTACAGCTTTTGGAATTACTCAGGAATAAATCGAGTCTAGCCTATCAAAGGTCTAGGATCTGTTTTGGGGGAAAAAGAGGCCGCCTTGAGGAAAATTGCTTGGGTACAACTTTCGGAATTACTCAGGAATAAATCGAGTCTAGCCTATCAAAGGTCTAGGATCAGATGGCTAACTAAGGGAGACGCTAAGTCAATTTTTTCATGCGAGCATCAAAACAAGAAGAACTGGTAATCATATTTCGGCTCTCAAAGGGGAAGTTGGTTGGGTATCGGATGTGGTTGGTGTGAAAAATGAAGTGGTAAGGTTTTTTGCAAAACAATTTGAAGAAACATGTTGGTGCCGGTCGAAACTGGATGGAATTCAATTTTGTTCAGTCTCGGTGGCCGAGAATGAGATGCTTTCAGTTGGTTTTACTTTAGAATAAATAGAAGATTCACTTGGTAACTGTGATGGGGATGAGAGTCCGGGACCGGACGGATTAAATTTCTCTTTTGTGAAAGGAACTTGGGATCTACTAAAAAATGTTGTTCTTGGGATGTTCTAGGAGTTTGCTGCTAATGCAAGTTTGCCTAAGGCACTCTCCTCCTTTTTTCTAACTCTTATTCCTAAGATAAAGTGCCTGCAGGAGCTTGGTGACTATAGGCCAATCTCGTTGATTGGTTGGCCTTACAAATTAGTGGCAAAGGTACTTGCTACTCGTTTGGGGTTGGTGATGAATTCTCTAATTTCGAAGAATCGATCGGCCTTCCTTAAAAACATGCATTTAGCGGATGGGGTTCTGGTAGTCAATGAAGTGGTCGATTGGGCAAAAAAGAAAGGGAAGAGATGCTTAATCTTCAAAGTCGACTTTGAAAAAGCATATGACTCGGTCAGTTGGGCGTTCTTGGAATACATGCTTGGTCGATTTGGTTTTGCTCGAAAGTGGATATCTTGGATCCGAGCGCGTGTCTTCTCCGGGAACTTGTCAGTTTTAGTCAACGGGAGTCCGATGATGGAGGTGAACATCAAAAGAGGGCTAAAGCAAGGAGATCCAGTACTTGCTCCATTTCTTTTTTTGCTTGTTACGAAAGGATTGAGGGGACTAATTTGGAACTCAGTTTCACTTGGCAGGTTTCAAGGAATGATTGTGGGAGAGCCGAGAGTAGAGATTTCACACATCTAGTACGCAGATGACACACTAATTATTGGTGACGCTTGCCATGCTAATCTTTGGGCAATGAAGTCAATTTTGAGATGTTTTGAGCTTTCTTCAGGTCTAAAGATAAATTTCCTCAAGAGTAGCCTTATTGGTGTCAATGTAAGTGATCAATTCCTTCAAGCTGGGGTTGATTTTTTGAATTGCAGGGTGGGCAGTGTGCCTTTCCGTTATCTAGGACTTCCAGTGGGGGCCAATCCAATACTATCTTCTAGTTGGACACCTATGGTTGATTCTATGTTTAGAAGATTGGGTGCATCGAAGAATAAATTTCTTTCCTTTGGTGGAAGGTTGATGCTTCTTAACTCGGTATTATATAGTATACCAATTTACTTCCTGTCATACATGAAGTTGCCAGTCAAGGTCAGGAAACAATTAGTGGGTATCCGGAGGAAGTTTCTTTGGGGAGGCACAGTTGAGGGACAAAAGATCCCTTGGTTAAAATGGTCAAAGGTATGTAGACCGAAACATGAAGGAGGTTTAGGGGTGAAGGATATTTTTGTTCTTAATGCAAGTCTACTTGGGAAATGGAGGTGGAGGTTGCTAGTGGACAAAGAAGCACTATGGGTAACGGTCTTGAAAGCAAAATATGGAAATTGCCTTGGTGGGTCAGCAAATCTGTTTGAGGCGGGTAGCTTTAGGAGGGGCTCGGTTTGGTGGAAGGACATTGGAGGGCCTGATGAGGAAGATAATTGGTTTGGGGAATACGGTTTCATTTTGGCGTGACAACTGACTGGGTACTGATCCACTGAAAGAGTTGTTTCCAAGACTTTTCAGCATCTTTTCTATGAAAAACGACATGGTTGCAACTTTTGGAAAATGGGAAAATGGGTTTTGGGTTTGGAATTTTAAGTGGAGGAGAAATTTCATGGCCTGGGAGGAGACTCAATTACTGGAGTTTCAAAATATATTGGCAGTGATTAGATTAAATCAGAGGGATGATGTTTGGAGATGGACCTTAAATTCTTCTGGAGACTAGTGTAAGATCGGCCTATTCATTACTTCTTTCAAGGTGGAGTCTTTTCGGCCTCATGCAGCAATCTAAAGAGTTGGCTTTCATAGCCATTTGGAAAAGTAAGGCACCTCACAACGTCATTGCATTTTCTTGGCAACTATTACTGGGAAGACTACCAACAAGAGCCAATCTTTTGCATCGGAAGATTCTACAACCTACCAATAACCTATCCTGCGTTTTTTGCGACCAAGGAGTGGAAAATGAAGACCATCTTTTCCTGCATTGTAATTTCACTAGCAACCTCTGGTTGCAGCTGCAAATTTGGATTGGATTTTCTTTTGATATGAACTTGCAGCTTGTGCATTTCCTTGCTTTTTTTGCCAGATGGTCAAAAGGAAGGTGGCAAGCAGTTACGGATCATGTTATGGCACTCCATCATGTGGTACATTTGGGATTTGAGGAATGTTGTAATTTTTGGGGAGGGTAAAGTTGATATGATGTACCTAATAGATAGGATAAAAACATGTTCATGGAATTGGTTCTCTTCCAAAACAAAGGTCTCTTTGTGTAGTATTGCAAAGTGGTGCATAGACCCTAAAAAGTGCTTAGAACGGGTTTAGATAGTTCTGGTTCTTAGTGTTTAAGGTTATGTTTGTATCTTGGTTGACAGTGGTTCTGATAATTCGCTAGATGATCTAGTTTTATTTTAGATTTTCTTGTGAATTTTACCATATTGATGAGTTGTATTCTCAATTAGTACTCAATTTTGGCTTTGTTTTCCTTAAGCAGTGTTTAGAGTCTTTGAATGTATTTTCTTTGTTTTAATTAGGAAATTGAGTCTTTTTCTATGATTTTCTAGTTTGAATAAATTTCAGGTTCATACTTGAGCTTGGGAAGGATAACAGTGAAGCTTGGGAGCAAGGGAGAGAAGCAAGAAGAGGCTATAAATTTTGAGTCATCCGCCCGGCGGATGGACCATTCGCCCCGTGGATGGTGCACTTTTGGACTGAGCTATGATTTAAATTTCGCCCCGCGAATCGCTGATACCAGAACTTATAAATTCTGGCCTTTTGTACGAAAATAGGGTTCCACTCTGTGTTCTTTTGACTGCGTCTCCCTCTGTTTGGCTGCGCCCAACCCTTCTTTTCTTGTTTTCATGTTGGTTTCTTTGACAATGTTTTTTATTCCTTTCACTATGGAGTAAATCCCCTTTTTATAGGGTGACGATGTAACCGCGCCATGACGTTTTTGTGATTTTATTTCAGTTTTCTTAATTTCTTTTTCTCTTTCTTTTGTGTTTTATTATCTGTTCTTAATGCTTCTAATTGTTTGATCGCCAATTAGATGATAGGCTAATCATAATGAGACCGAGAGGAGATTTATGTGTCAAGGGTATTGAGATAAAACCATAGGGTTAATACGGATAGAGATATATTGTATAAGCTTTATGCAACTTCAATAGAGAATCATAGAACTTAATGAATTTCTTGATAAATAATCATCATAGAGATATAGTTGATTAGGGATCAAGTGATGTGTTCTAGCGTACTCGAGAGAGACATTAGAATAAATTAGGATTCTTGGTTGACATTAGAAGTTGATTAGAAATTAAGAAGAATTGATATAATTAAATCAAACCAAGTGGGATACGTATTTCTTGTCTATGAGGAATGCGTATTCATAGCGTTGATGAAATTGGATCCCTATGATTTTCTTTAATTGTTTGTTACTTGTTTATCTTTGTTTTTTAATTAATTCAAAAATCCAAAAATATATATTTTAATTTCTTTTCATAATTTTTATCATAAACAAATCCTCAATTTATTTTGGTCTAAATAGTTGTTAAATTTTATGAAGTGGTACTTGGTCATCCAATCCCTGAGTTCGACCTCGGTATCTCACCGTGTTTTTATTACTTGCTTCGATCCGGTACACTTGCCGGAGCTCATCAGGTTCTCCACTCTTTTAATTCAATACTTATGCTTTTTAATTTCTAATATATATATATATATATAAAACAACAACAACAAAAACAACTCACGCAACCTTTCAATAACAAAATTTGCATATTATTCATTCATTGCTCTCTAACCCAACGAACACATTCCGATGATCACCTTATTTTATAAATTTTCACTTAATTGCTAGTATTCTTATATACATGTATGCATTTAATACATACTTATTGCTTTAATTTCTTAAACAATTTTAGTTCACTTTCCTGCAATTACAACGAATTTCTCCTTGATTCTTAGTGAGTGGCTTTATATTTCCCATCTTAATCATAGATTTGGCGAAGTCCTTGTAGAATGCTTCGGTATCATAGCTGTATTTTCTAACCAATGCATCTGTGGAACCACCATTGAACAGTTCCTGATCAGAGTGAAGAAGCCCTTTCTTTTGAGCCAAACCGGTGAAGTAGGACACATCAAACTTTGCTGGTGTTTTGTCCAGAGGAGAAAGGTTGGAGTCACCTCCATTTCTTGGGCAATTGTTCTTAAGGTGTTGTGCATAGTTTGGATTGATGTTAGAGTCATTGTAGATATGGTTCTTAAAGGCAAGACAACTTGCAAATCCAATGCTGTGGCCTCCAGAGAGAACAACTAGGTCCTTTTCGTTTAAGCCTTGGTTCTTGAAGTTGCTGATAAGTTGAGAAAGGCTGAAAAATGGTGCTGGAATGTCGGCATTTGCTGCAGTTCGGCTTGCTGTGGTGGAGTCCCTTCTCCCTAGTCTCACCTTCCATGTTATGCCCCCTAACTGCATGGTGCATGCACATAATTGTTAATATATTTAGCAATATTTTCATTCTTGTTATTGAGAATAATTTTAAGTTTCTTAAGTTGTTAACAATGTTTAAAATTATAATTGCGGTTGCATTGCGTTTATCACAGAAAAATATGGTCGATGTAATTACAATTATGATTATATTTTGATTTTGGAGATATGTAAAACCAAAATATTACCGTCACAATTACGGCTGGGGACCTTTTTAAATCCCCAGTTGTTATATACTTATGTTTCACTGGAATCTATCTGGATATGTCAAAATCACACGAGATGCTATCACCTAAATACATGCATATATGAAATGCGACTTTTTGGTTTATTTAGGTGTGGGTTAAAAGTCCAAGTTTATATAATATTGGACGCTTAGCCTTTGTTTGTTAGAGTAGAAAATAACAAGAGAGAAAACGAGAAGAGAGAAAAGAAGGAGAAAATACACTTTTATCTTGTTTGGTGGAGGAGAGAAATAGGAAAGAGAGAAGAAAATTGGTGGGACCCGCCTCAAATTTTTTCTCTCCCCAAGTGAGAAGAAAATGGAAGAGGGAGAGTGTTTCATGTAAAATGACTTTTGTACCCTTATTTTTGGATTCTCATTCAATTATTTAATAAATTTAAATAAATTGAATTACATTAATCATTCATTTAATTTAATTAAATTGAAATAAATAAAATAATTATATTAAACTAATAAATTTTATTTAAAATAACTTAAATCAGTTAAATTAATTTAAATTATTTGATTAGTTAAAATAACTTAAATCAATTAAATTTAAATATTTTTATATTGATTTTTTAGTTAAGGATATTTTTGTCTTTTTTTAAAAATTATTTTTCTCTCTTCTTATTTTCTATCCAACCAAACAAAGGAGAGAGAGAGAAAACATATATTTCTCCTCTATTCCTCTCATATTTCTCTTAACACCAAACAACACATAAAATATACTTTATTTCTCACCATTTTCTCTCTTCTCATACTCTTTCTCACCTCTTTATCTCTTCTGATTTTCTTCTCACAACCAAACAAGTGCTTACAGAGTCATTAAGTCCAAAGAAAAGAAATGTATAATTAGACGAGTTTTGTTTAACTGTTCACGAGTCAAAGTTTTTTTATTATTAAAAAAAGAAAGTGCATAATTCATTGTCAAACACCACCTGCACAATTTGATATGGTAAAATGGAGATAAAAATTTAACTATCGATTAATTAAAAAATGTCTACTATAGTTTTGGAGTATATCACTCACCAAATCCACGGAGTCTCGGGCAGCAATAGCCAATATGTCTGCGCAAGAAACAACAGGTCTTCCACATGCTTTATCCACCGCCTCCTTGATTTGATCGACCACTTCAAATCCTCTAGCAGAGTTTACATTAGGATTTGCATTTTTTTCGCTGTCAATGGAGGATGTGGAGTCAAGAAGAATTGAACCATCACAACCCTGAATCACCATATCACAAAACCGAGTGATTTATAAGACTTAATATATAAATAGTAATAGCTACCTTACATTGATGGATGAAAAAATACCAATAAGTAATAAATATAAGGGAGTGTAAGCCAAAAATTAATGGTTTATACTAGTGTACCTTTGAACCCGTTTTATTAAAAAAATTATTGGCTTATTAAAAAAAAACCAAAAAAAACTAGTGTAAATGAATTTAGGATAAAAATACTTTGTCCTTGTGAAAAATAAGAAAAATGAATTTTAACCATCCCTATATATGATGATTTATCACATTCTTAAAATGAAAACTGCTTTCATTATATATAAATTGAAAGAGACATGCACACATATTAACACAAAAACACAGAAAGCCTTCCGTACATTAACAAAGCAATCATGGAAGTGCAAGCGAAGCAAAGAAGCGCCAATTCGGGGCTCTTTCTGTATTGCAGCCTCGACGACACTTCTGATGGTGCTCAAGGCGTTGGGGCAGGAGTAGTCATAGTAATTAGGCGATAGTTGTGAGAAAGCTGTGGTTGCAAGAGCTGCAAACACAAAGACATGTAAAACAGAGAAATACCCATGCAAGGCCATTTCTATTGTGCTATATATATGAATGATCAGTAGTAGTGTATATCTGGCTACTTAGCTAGCACGATAACAATATAACAAATGTGCAGATTATTGTTGTGTTGTGTTGCTACTTCTCCTTTATATTTATAGAGATAAGGGGACGTGAGCCTGCATAAAAAATACACCAAAGGCTACACTATATATTACCTAGTGGTTGGAGTGGGCCTAAAAAATGACCATTTCGTTGAAAGAAACTTTCCATTAGGGGATGTACTTAACTTTCCAAAGTTCACTTGTGTAAGAAATCGGTAAAAGGAATTTGTCGTTGATTGATTTAGTCTACGGGAGTTGTTAATTAATAAGTGATCAAACGCAAAAAGAATAAGAAAAAATTTATGTGAGGAAAAAAAAAAGTATACCAGGAATGCATTGAATGCATTTTTTTCGACTAGATCAATTCCGAATATTATATTTCATATGAAAAATTCAAAACAATATTATAGGAATTCTGTTAATCAAGTTACCTATTCTCGTTTAGTAATATATATTTGCTAAAATACTTACACGCATTATCAATAAAATGTTTCTTTAATTGTAAGCATATGAAAGTTTCAAATTGTTCATACTCTTGACATCAAATCAAACTACTAATTAAATTGAGGTGGAGAAGCAGGAGTTTATCAAAATTGGAAATAAGTTCTACTTGATTCCACCTTTTGTAACGTGTGGGTTGTCTTCTTTTTCTTTGATTTTGTATTGTAGAGATTAATATATATATATATATATATATATATATATATATATATATATATATATATATATATTCATCTATGGACCAAAAACTAGCTATTGTCTATTGAAACTATAATTAGGAAAATAATTAAAGTTAATAAGAGAAGATTAACTTGTAGCACAATATAGTGATTTAATATTTAAAATTCAACACCTAATTATATAGGGGGGGCTGTTGGTATTAGTAGTCCCGACAACAAATAATCAAGTATTCAGTTGAAAGTGGATTCTTGAGTTATGTATGCGGTAATCTCGTTTAAAAAAAAAAAAAAACTTTAATTGACAAAGAAACAAGTACTGAAATCTTTAAAAAAATGGTAAAAGGTTTTGCAGGAGGAGTAAAAGCTTCGAAAATAAAGATGCAAAACAGTAAACAAAAAGCAATAATAGAGATTTGCATAAATTTTAAAAGTGCAAGAAGCTAAAACAGTAACATAAAAGCAAGAATTAAAGAATAAAAACTTAAAAGAATTTAAAGAACAAGACAAGAAAATAAAGGAATTGATAAAGAAGTTTAAAATGAAGATAATATTACTGCTCAAATTAAATCTGAATACATAAGGTGTTTAAATACACAACACAATAAATGCTTGATACAACAAACTAACTAGAACCAAGAGGATAAGTTTCAAGTTTAAAAATACAAAATCAAAATAGCAAAAACTGTTATGACTTAGTCAATACTCCTATACGCCCCCGCAAGATGGAGGAGGACTCAACGACTCCAATCTTGGACATGAGGAACTGATGTCGCAGAGCAGAGAAAGGCTTAGTGAGTAGGTCTGCAAGTTGATGACTAGATGGAACACGAGAGATGTTGTGCTAAAACTACACTTAAGGGCAAGTGCACCCTATCGCAAAAGTAATATAGGAGTATTTGGGACTTCAAGTATCGAACCCACAGGGATTGGACACAATTACTAGATTAATTACTTCCTTATATTATCTAGACAATCAAATTGGTTATAAGTAAAGAATAAAAAGAAACAAGATGGTAAACACCAAGAAATACAAGAATCACAAGCAAAGTTCAATTATGGAAAGCCTAGGGTGCTTGGTTTCACTTATGTTACTACCTGTGATATTACCCAATTTCTCAAAGATATGTGTTTCTTATTGATTGTCAATCACTCGCTCTAGAGCTATTAATACCCAATGGTCATGCAATATTAATATTATTTCCCCTAAACAGTTACCCCCAATGGTCATGCAAGGTAAACAGTTAAAAGAAGCATAAAGAACTGGTAAGTTTGTTAATTTAATAACTGATTGAAAACAGGGGATTGCGTTTGGTCCACGCAACCCCAAATCCGGTTAATCCTAGAGTTCCGTTAACTAATTGTGGTACGGTCGCCAGTCAATTAATTAACTTGGTAAAGGACGATCAAACCTTTTAGAAATTCAAATGCAAGGATTAAATCAACCAATTAAACGAAACACTAAATCATATTAAAATTGGGAAAACATCAAATGTAACAAAACATAAGATCCACCATTACCCTAGGAATAAGTTTAGCAAAGCATAGTCATAAAAATCACTATACAAATCAAAAACGTGTAACAATCCATAAGAGAGAATTAGGAAACTAAAGCCCAAACACCCTTTTGATTCAAAACAACCTTCGAATCAACAGGGAGACGGTCCTTCGCTTGACGGCTCTATTTCTCCCTGCGTCACCAGTTGACCAATCTGTGCCCCAACCACTTCCTTTTATAGCTAACTAAGAAAACCTAAGTGATTGGGCCTCTGATACACAAGCACGGCCGTGCTTAATGTTGAGCACGATCATGCTTAACAAAAACAGCATCAAACCATGCTAAAAATGAGAAAGTCAGCAAGGCCTTGATGATGAGAACGACCGTGCTTAGTGATGAGCACGGCCATGCTTAGAAAACGACGTCAACTCCAACAACCAAGCAAGGGCGTGCTGATCAGCAAGGGCTCTTCTAATGAGCACGGCCGTGCTTAATGTTGAGCACGACCGTGCTTAATGTTGAGCACGACCGTGCTCCTCTAAAATCTTCAGAACTTTGTCTTTCTCCAAGTTATAATGATCCACTGGCATGTTGATGTATCCTACAATAAACACAGGAAATCGGGTGAGTACCCACAATAATTTCCAAATAAACAATAAGGTATACAAAACGGCAGTTTATCAACCTCCCCACACTTAAGGATTACTTGTCCTCAAGCAATAATCCTGACCTAAAAGAAAACTAAGAAAATCAAAGAACCAAACATCAAGGGACCCTAAATCTTCAACAAGCAATGACAGATAATTTAACTTCAAATCTTTATATGGAAAAATCAAGAGATTGCCCAATTAGAGGCTTAGGTTCCCTGAAATCAAACATCTCAATGAATAAGGGGTCACTGTTCTCCCAACTCTCAAATGTATATAAGGGTAAAGACAATTATCACTCAAGTTCCCAAAAGAAAGCACATTACTATAAGCTTGTTTATAGATCAAATCTCCACTAAAGGTTTACATGCATCCAGAATCAAGAGGTCTTTCATAGGTTGTAACGTAGCCATGGGAATGATGTCAGGTGGGAAAAAGAAAGAAAAGGGATATGCAAAGGGCTAAAGGAAATCAAGAAATAAGCAAATAACCCTTAAAGCATAAATGGAGCATTAGATATGAATCACTGAATAACATCATTTATCCTTTCTAAAGAATTTCACATTTTGCATTACTTTTCCTTTTTCTTCTTCTTTCTTGCTTTCCTTTTTTTTTTCCAATTCAATCCACACTTATTTTCATCTCTCTTTCTTTTCAATTTTTCTTTTCACATCAAAGAGAGATAAATTCTATCTATGAAGGCAATTTAATGAGATTAAGATTCAAGTCCCAATATTAATGAGTAAAACATTATATATAGAATTAATTTCTACTGTCACAAGAAGAAATTAATTCAGGAAACAGATAACCAAGTTTAAAACCAAGGTGAATAGGATGACTTGTACATCATCCAACCATGATGAACAAGAACTTATGTTGCTGTTATACCAAGATGGCTTTATTCCTGAAGGGTCTTCATGTGGTCTATCAGCAAAAGAATTGTTGCCATTTTTGTGTCTAATGCTCAAACATGATGGAATTTCCAAGTATGAAGAGAGGTTCTTCCTGTTTGGCTGATCACTGACACAAAGCTCACTGTTTCCTCTCACATCCAACCTTTTACCTAGCTTTCCAATGAAGTCATCGGGAGCTGTAGAACCCCACTTAGCCTGTTGTGACTGATATTCAGTTGATCTAAGTTTGGGAGTGAGCCCAAATTTGGAGGAACTGGCCCACTAAGGCTATTGTTATCTAGGGAGATGGCTGTAAGGTTCTTCAAGGAAGAGAAAGAGTTAGGTATGGGGCCTGTCAAACCACACCCTGATAAGCTCACTGATTTGAGCTTTCTAAGATTCCCTATGAATAAGGGTACCCCTCCCTTAATGGGGTTGTTATCAATGATTAAATATTCTAAAAGCTCCAAACTTGAAAGGGTTTCTGGAATAGGCCCACCAATAAAATTATGACTCAGATCAAGCAAGACTAACCTCTTGAGCTTCCCTAAATCAGGAGGTATGTTTCCAATAAGCCTGTTTGAATGCAAATCCATCTTCTGAAGAAGTTGAAAGAAGTCTGAGTAGTCCACTAGAAAATAACCTTTTCGGAGAGGTCTCAAAATTGGCATGCCCTACTTAACTTCTGAGAAATGACTGTGAAAGCGTGCCCCTCAACTTCATTGGCATCTGAACCTGCATGATCAGGTACAAGGTTGTGATCCGCATTTTCAGACCACCTGAGCAAGTCTTATTTCCAGCTTCACATCATGATCCATGGTTTTATTGGTATTCTTTGAAAGCGCGATGGTTTTATTTTCTCCAAGGAGCACAATGCATGGAATGATTTTTTTTTTTTTTAATAAACTTTCAACTTAAACAGAAATGAGTATATGAAATGCATGAAAACGGGGTTTTTTTTATACCCAAAAGGTATTAATGCATGAGATGTATGAAAAAGAATTATTCAATTCATGTGATGCATGAAGGCACTTTTTTTCAAAAAAATGGCAATGCCTGAGATAAGCTTCTTATTTTTTAGATGAATCACATTTTTTTAATGCATGAGATCAATGATTTTATATTTTGACCCAAAGAGGTATTGATGCATGAAATGTATGAATTTTTAATTTTTTAGTTCGAAAACTTTTTAGTAATGCATGCATGAAACGAAGGAGATGCATGGCTTCTTATTTTTACTTTTTTTTATGAATGCTTGAGATAAATGATTTTTTGTAATGAACGCATGAGATTAATTTTTTTTATGAGAACAGTAATTAATGCATGAAAATGATTTTTTATTTTTATTAACCCAAAAAAAAAATCAATGAATGAGATGCATTATAAAAATGAGTGATCTTTTTTATTTATTCTTCTACAAAGAATATGAATGAGTTACAGAAAATATGGATGAGTTACTGAAAAATGATTTACACAGGTCCCCCTTTTTATTATTTACGGAAATGCATGGGATACAAAATATGAAAAAGTTTTTTTTTTTTTTTGTGTTTCAAGCAAAAGGACTTGTGTAAATCATTTTTTATTTCACAAAAAACTAAAAAATGTGAATTTTGTTTTGACAAAAAAAACATGAACATGAGTAGGAAGAAAAAAAAATGCTCCCTTTGGGTCCTAAAACGGGTAAGACCTAAGTTTGAGCATACCTAAAGTTATGAATCTAAACAGGTCGGCCACTAAGTTTGCTCTATCAGTGAGTTTTTGGACGAGTCTAAATTCCTAAAAATCATGGTCCTCGGATTGCCCTCATCTAAAAGATAAAGACTCGGATCCATGAACTTCACCACAGGGACAAAAGAGTCACAATATGGCAGTTCACAGTATCGGTAACAATCTGTGCGAGAGAATCGGTGACTGCCAGGGATGCAAAAGCATCACAATAACACCACCGAAACCCCTTCTAATCCTATGGCATTCCAAGACTCGGGTATAGAGCCCAAATGTGTGTGAAGTATGTGATGGTGATGTGTGTGCTGGGAGCAAACAAACCTGCACAAAACCTAAAAAAAAAAAAACTAACCCAAACCTGTAAAAGAACGACCAACATTTAAAAGAATTCTCTATCCTAGGGTTGCAAGAATATAAAAAGGCATTTATGAGAGCATATAAAACTATTTACAAAAGAAATAAAACCAAAAGGGGTAAATTTAATATTTTCAAAGCTATTAAAAGAAGTTGCAAAACCAACCATGATAGGCCTGGTTCTCATTGGAAAACCAACTTTTTTAAGGAAACTGGTCTTTTTTAAAAAGAGAGATTCGAGTTCGGGAATCGGTTACGAGTAGGGAAGGTGTTAGCACCCTACATCACTCGTTTAAAAAATAGTACCTCAAGCTAATTGAGCAAAATAATTTTAATAACCTTTGAAAATATTTATTTTACCCTGCTTTTAAAATAATAAAAAAATATAAACACAACAAAAGGGAAAAATTAAATTTTGGCTTGACAGAATGATTGATTATGCTCCTACGTATTCCCGGGCGTGATGGGAAACTCAAAGTCACGTAGTTATTATAGAAAATGTTTGATTGGTTGATTGATTTAGTTTTTGGTAAAGATATGATTTTTTATTTTTTTTAAATAAAAATGAAAAAAGGATTTTATTTCAAAATGATTTACTCATGCACGGGGTCCAAGATAGCGGTACTCTACGATAAACCCTTACAATTCATACGGCACTTGAGGATGAAAATTCATACATCAACGTCGTAGATTGTTGCGTGAACCCAAAAGATTTTTTTGTTTTTATAAATTAGATAAAATTTTGTTAAAAAGAGTAAATTGAAATTTTTTTTATTTTTTTTTTACAAGAAAGAATTCACTCTTGCATGGGGTTAAAGATGGTGAAGCCATACGACGAACCCTTACAATTCATACAACACTTGAGGATGAAAAATCATACATCAACGTCGTAGATTCTTGCGTGAATTCAAAAGACATTTTATTTTATGAAAATGATTTTTTTTTAAAGAACAAAAGAAGTTATATTTTTTTTGGAGAGACCTTTTTATGAGACAATAACAAAAAAATTCGGACCCAATTCTAGAGACTGGAAGGCCCATGATCAGAAAGCTTTTTTGCTTTTTTGTTTTTTTGTTTTTATCTTCTCAAACCTTGAGTTGGGCCAACTAGTAAGCCCACATGCATCACTTTCAGACCAAAAAAAACATTAACCCTAACATAAAAATAAATAAAAGAAAACAATGTATTATTAAAACCCATAAACACCAAACAACACTTAGAAGCTACCAGCAGCTGAAACAGGGGAGGAGAACCACGACGGGCTGAGAATGGCGGCGGCGAGCGGTGGCAGTTCTGGAAGCGTGATGGTCGAGCAGCGACTGAGCGGGCAGTAGTGGTGGTGGATCTGCGGTTCGAGACTCTAGCGACGATGGAGCTTCTGATCTGAGATGAGGTGGTTCCAGTAGGGTGCTTGGCAGTGTGATTCACAGAGTAGCAGCGGCGAAAGACGTTTGTGAGGTGCTGGGTCTGAGATCTGTGGCGGCGGGGCTGGATTGGTGCATGGCGGAACGACGTCTGGACGACGGAGGGAGCAGTTCAGTTGTAGGGCTTGCGGAGGTGGTTGTGCCGATGGCGCTGGGTGGAGACGCGGTTGAGCGGCGGCTGTGTGATGGTGGGCATCGCAGCAGATGGCAGAGGAGCTTAGGGATAAGGTTCTGATCTGTTCTTCTTTTTATTTGTTTGGGTTTTTATTATGACAGTAGTGATGGCTTATAACCAGTTGAAGAGCATGAATGGTTTCTGGTTATGTTCTGTGAAAGGTGAATGAAGATGGTAGAGGTGTTGGATCATTATGAATTTTTTTTTTTTTTTTTGTTGAAAGGAGGTTTTGATTTGGTGATGGGATGGTGGTGAAGGTAGGTTCTGTTTGGGTAGTGAATGTGAAGGAAGATTGACGATAGAAAGAGGTTGATGAAGGATATGTGAGTAGATGGTTGTAAAGGTTGAAGAAGAATGATGGTGTGAATGGAGGAGGGAATGGCAGAGTGTTGTTGGGAGGATTTGCAATTTTTCCTAAAGCTCTCCCTTTGTTTCGCCTCCCCTTTCACAATTTTCCCCTCCTTCTTTGTTACCTCCCCCTTGCCTTATGTTAGATGCTCCAATTAATAGCAAAGCCAAGAGAAGATAATGCCAAATGGAGATGACAAAATTGCAGAAGGAAGGTGCCATGGTTGGGGACAGACCAGCCTTTGTCTCCACCTCCTTGCTGGTGCAGCAATGGTGCAGGGGCAGTACACCACTATTTTGGAAAAAAAAGTAGAACAATCCAAAATAAAAAGAAAGAAAGCAAAATTGGCCTATACCCAAAATAAGATCAAAGAGCAACGAGCAGGACTAGAAGGGGCACTTCAAAAATATTTGTATTTTATTAATTTCAATTTTTATTTGGGTTTGGGTCATGGGCTTACAACAAAAAACGAAAATGGACTACACTTGATCATGTAATAGGCTAAAGAACAACAATCATTTTTTTTAATGAATTTCTATGTTTTTCTTTTGTTTTCAAAATATTAATTAAAAGAGAGTAAATAACCGGACAAAATTAGGTGTTCACAACGTGGCGCTACAGTAACGGACCACGAGTCACCACCTCCTTTTTCAAAATTTTTTTTTTAATTTATTTTTTACTATTTTAATTTTCATAATTTTTTTTTAAAAAAAATCCCGAATTTTTTTTCCTAATTTACTTTTTTTGATTTATTTATTTATTTTATTTTTTAAAACAAATTTAAATAAAACCTTTCCCTAATTATTTTAAATATTTTTTTATAAATAATTTTTGTTCTAATTTTTCTAAATGTATTTTTATAATTTTTTTCTTAATTTTATTTAAAATTTTTTTGTCGAATTATATTTTTTCCTAATCTACTTTTTTCTTTTTTAAATTTTTTTAATAATTAATTTTGTTTTTCTATTTTTAAAAATAAGTTTGTTTCCTATTTTTAAAATTATTTAAATATATATTTTTTTCTAATTATTTTAAATATTTTTTAGTAATTAATTTTATGTTTCGAATATTTTGTAAATATTTTTTTCTAATTGTTTTTTTTACTTCTTTTTTTAATATTTTTTTCCTATTTATTTTTTAAAGATTTTTTCCCTAGTTTACTTTTTATTTTATAAAAATTTATTTTTTTATAATTATTTTTTTTAGATATTTTTTTCTTAATTTTTTGTAAAAGTATAATTTGTTTCTAATTTTATTTAAAAAAATCTATAAATAAATTTTTTTCAAATTTTTTTCAAAATTAGTTTATTACAATTAATTTTTTAAATACTTTTTTTCCTTATTATTTTTTACTTTTTTTATGTTTAATTTTATTTCCTCATTTTTTAAAAATAATTTTTTTCCTAAACTTATTTTAAAAAAATATTAATATTTTTTCCTAAATAAATGTTTTCCAATTTTTTATAATAAATAAGAAAAAATTCCCTAATTAATTATTTTTTAATTTTTTTCCAAATTTGCTGTTTTTTAAATGTTCTTTTTATAGTTAATTTTATTTTTCTAATTTTTTAAAAAATCTTTTTTTCTAATTAATTTTTTCCTAATTTTTTAAAATGTTTTAAGATTTTTTTAAAATATATTTTTTCCTAATTTTTTTAAATATTTTTTATTCAATTAGTTATTTTAAATATATTTATTTTCCTAAATTTTTTTAAAAGTATTTTTTCCTATTTTTTTTAAAAATATTTTTTTATTAATTTTTTCTGTTTTTTTATAATTAATTTTATTTTTCTAATTTTTATTTTAAATATATTTTTTTAAAAAATTATATATTTTCCTTATTTTTTTAAATTATTTTTTCTGATTATTTTAAATATTGTTTTTTATAATTAATTTTTAAAAATTTACTTTTTTTTCTAATTCTTTTTTCCCTACTTTTTAAAAATATTTATTTTCCTAATTATTTAGTGTAGCACAATAATGCAAGCCACATGTCAACTTATAGAATTTTTGTATTATCTTATTATTTACTTTCTAAAATTTATATACTTTGTTGTTTTAAAATATTTACAAACCCATTAAGATACAATGTTTTGGGAGTCAAATAGAACAATATTAGCATAAAAATGTTCTATCAACAAATAATATCAATAGATAATAAGTGATGGTATTAATTCATATTTTTTATTATATTCTAAATTTTTTTATATTGAATTATTTTATGAACATTAGAAAAAACATAAAATCATAAGTGCTATTGCGTCAGCACGGGCAACTATACTAGCATTTTTTTACTCGTGTGTACTAAAGGGAAAATATTGTTTAAAAATAAAGTAATTGTAATTTTTTAAAGTGGGATTACATTATACTTTATTAATTAAAACATAAATATAAATATGATTATATTTTTATTCTATTATGCTAATTAAAACATAAATGGAGATTGAACATTAATTCAATATATTTTGGAGTTGGTAGGGGAATGGTGGGAAAGTGTTTGATATGAGTTGGAGGAGGAAAGCAAAAAGGAAGAGAAAATAATCGCCCGGCTTGCATTGGGGTTTGTTTTTCTTCATTGGACTAAAATCCCCCCAATTTGGGGAACTCAAAAAATGATTTAACGGAGGACTTTGGAGAATTTTGAAAACCAAATTTTATTTTTATAATAATCTTCTATAATGAAAATGTTAGCTATACGCCTTCTCCTCCCCCTCCTAACTCCCAATCAAACCTTTAGTGAGTGGTGCTGGTTTTGATAAGGAAACAATGTAACAAAACATAATCTAAACAATCAAATAAGAATGTGCAATCTTCGGCATAGCCATGACCCAACGTGAGATGTAAAGTACTTTTCTTTAAAAAATAAAAAATTATTAACTCAATATTGAATTTAATCTAAAACAAACGTTAAGAAAAATTTTAAACATATATATTCAATGATGGGTCACTATAACTTTAGAAAAATAAATTCAATTCTTATTAACTTAAAAAAAATAAATTATTAAATTTTTTTGACGATCAAATAAAGTCATTACTTAAATTCAATTCTTATTGAAAATATATCAAGTAAAGACGAAAACAATATTAACAAAAAAAACGTTCTATCAATAAAAAATATCAATAGACAATAAGTGATTTTTTTAATAAAATATATAAATTATAATTTTAAATAGATTCTAATAAATAGTTCATAATTTTAACTGATAGTATTAGTTCATAATTTTAAATATATTTTAATAATTATTTTATATTAAAATAATTTTAAATATTAGGAAAATATATTATAAGAAGTGTCTGTGCATGTGGCATAGCACAACTTTTCCAAGCTCAATGCTAGCTAGGAAAATAACATTTGTGGTATATATAAAATGACACAAAATTGTTAATTGTTAATAGAAACAAACTCGATGGTGGGTAATGTCTTGCTGACACGTGGCGGATTTGCGGGTCCACGACACCTTTTCAGATCATTTTTATTAAAATCGGAACCGACCGGCCAGTCCGACCGGATGCTTTGAAGTAGGGTGAACCAGACACTTGACTTGCAGGATGAACCGGATGCTGAGGTCATCACCCGGTCCTCACTGAGGTCAGCACGCGCATGAAAATTTTTCCAAGCAAAATTTGCCAAAACGCATTGGGTGGGAATCAAGCTCGGGTGAGAAGCATCAATGCAGAGAAGCTGCGCCACTGGACCAAAGCTACTTAATAGTATTCATTCATAAAACAATATATATATATATATATATATATATATAGTTTTTTTTGAAGCAATATATATACATAGTTTAAATTTTAAAAATATAAATTTAACAATTGTTAGTGTAGAGATTGTTTATAGTGACATTCAATTATAAATTGAAATATCATTATAAAATATTTTACTCTTATCATCAATCTTTCTCTTAAAACAAAATTATATCATTATGGATTCTTTAAATAAAAAAAGTGAAACACATAACATAAATAAAAAAAAAATCATGCCTTCCTTCTGGATGATGAGGAATAGCTTTTAACTAGCATAATGGATGATTTTGAATATATGATTTGTTGACCTGAATTGTTACACTCTAATTTTTAAAAATGGTTAACTTGCATGTGAAAAGAGGAGAAATAAATCAAATTATTTTTTTAGAGACGAAAAACAGTTATATGATAAATAAATATATTTTTTGTGAAAATGTTTAATCTGCATGGGAAATGAGCAGAAAAAAATCAAATATATTTTCAAGAGAGAATAAAAAAATAATATGATATATAAATATTTTTTAAAAAATGGTTAACTTTATGAGAGAGAAGAAATAAATCAAATAGATTTTCAACAAAGAAAAAGAAAAATAATATAACAGATAAATTTATCTTTTTAGAAATTGGTTCACTTGCACGTGAAAAAAAGAAGAATTAAATCAATTTGATTTTCAAGAGAGAGTAAATAAATGAATATGATAGATAAACATATTTTCTAAGAATTGTTCACTTGCACGGTAAGAATATGATAAATAAATCAAATAATTTTTTAAGAGAGAAGAAAATATATATGGTTGATTAATATATTTTCTTAAAATGATTAACTTGCACGGGAATAGAGGAGAAGTAAATCAAATAGATTTTCAATAGAGATAAAAATAATAATATGATGTATTAACATATTTTCTAAAAATGGTTAAATTATATGAGAAAAGAAAAGAATTAAATCAAATAGATTTTCAAGAGAGAAGAAAAAATATTAAGATACATAAATACATTTTCTAAAAACGATTAATCTGTACCAAGAGAAGATTAAAAGTAAATGAAGTAGATATTTAACAGAAAAATGTTTTAAATTAAATAGATTCCAAAGTCGCTACAGAAACTCACACATGTGACTTTTTTCGATAATTAAGAAATTCATTAAATAATGCCCAACTACAATATCATTGTGAACAAACTCTACCCACCTTCTAGAAATGGCTGAAGAGAACTCCCACTATCACACAGGTGACTATATCTGATTTTAATGAACCACGTTCCTTAATGATGCATCAATTTTGAGCGTTAATGGAGCACTCGAAAGTCGAATGTACATATTTATATTGTTTGGTTGTGTAACATTAAACTTTAATGGTGAATCTATTTTATTAATTTACTACTATTTAAGCGAGGAATAACCAATTCTTTTATAATATAATAAAGAACTTGAAAAGAGAATTAAGTCAAAGTATGATTTACTTATAGTACTTCAATTTATCAATTAAGTGATGGATTAATATAATAATATATATATATATATATATATATATATATATATATATATAATATGTTAATTGTGATAATATAATTATAATTAAGGTATCAATAAGTAGACTCTTTAGTTCAACAATAAAATGTAATATAAGTATATTTCAAATTTATCTATCATCTAAAAAATAAAATTGTCAGCCTTTTACCGATAAATAAAATTATTATTTAAAGTCAATTCTAAGTGAAAATATATCCCAGTAAAGATGAAAACAATATTAAAAAAAATTATGTTCTATTAGTAAATAATGTCAACAACAATAATTGATAGTATTAGTTCATAATTTTAAATACATTCTAATAATTGTTTTTATATAGACATAATTTAAAAATATTAAAATATATTATAAGAAGTGCCCGTACGTTTCACACGGGCAACTACAACTACAATTTATTACAATGAATGTTATTATGTTGAAATTAATTATAAATATTAGAAAAATAATAATCTAATAGTTGATCGTGCGTCTCGCAGGATCACTACACTGGCTAGTATATACTATATGCACAGTTGTCACTAGGGGTGGCAAAATGATCCATTTGTCCATCATTCATCCAGTCCATCCATGAGAAAATTCATCCAATCCATCCATTTATAAAAAAAATAATATAAATGGATTTGGTGGATTGGATTATTTTTTTAGTAGATGGTTTATGATCCATCCAATATTTTCTAAAATCCATTGGACCAACAATCAAAAATATAATGGATCAACTTTTATCCATTCCAAAACACTACTAGAAAATATTTTCGGACAGATTTTCGGACGGAATTTGGACACTTTTCCCACAGATTTGGGACGGACAATTAATTTCGGACGGATTTCAGAAGGAACATCCCCCGTCCGAAAAAGCCCCGTTGCAAATTGAAAATTCTGTCTGAAATTCCGTCCGAAATTAGTTCCAGACAGATTTCGGACAGACACATAAATCTGAATTTTAGTTATATTGGGCTTAATTTCTGACGAATTTCAGACGGATTCATTATTGCTATTCATGCAAATTCTGCACGGATTTCAGACGAATGTTATGATATTATTTTGGACAGATTTCTCACGGATTAGATAATCATATTTAAATAATATTTTTTTGATAAACAAATCATGTTTATTAATAAAAAAGGGCCAAACTTAAATAATTATGCATACCAAATTAGGTACCTGGACTTGGAATCTAATATAATATAATAAAAAATTATTATTATTAAGATATCACTCTAGACAAGTACCAAGCTTCAAATAAACAAAAACACAAAGTATCTTGAAATACAAGAATGATATATTAAGATTCAAAGCATTAAATATCATTACAAACATCAAAGACATAAATTTATTCCTCATTGTTACTTTGATCACTAAACTCTTTATCTTCATCTAGCACATCATCCATCATCTCCTCCTCATCATCATATCATCGTCGTTGTCATCTAAATAGAGAGTAAAACAACATTGGATTAAACCTGATATTGAAGAGATAATAATATCAAGTTTTACATAAGCAAACGGAGGCTGTCTTTACTATCGAAACTTCAATCCTAATGCAATTTCTCATGTGGGTAAATATAATGAGATATAGTAAAATCTTTGAAACACCTAATGAAATCTGAGTTCAATTTCTAGGTTGAATGTAACATATGACTTGTTCCACCTTCATTACATGGTTTCTAGTTTCAATCGTTAGCTTTGGTTCCATAGAGAACAATGTAGTGCAGGCACTTATAGCAAGAGCCTAAAGAGGGAGAGAAGGAATGCTTAGAAAATATTACACAGTATCTAATGGTGCAGACTGTGCAGTGGTGCAAGAAAATCAGTTTTTTATATTAAATAAATGGACCCTAGATTACTTCAAATTATGCATAAATACTTGCAGAAATTATTTAATCCAAAACTACTTTGGTTCCAAGAAGCTCATTTTGCTTGGAGCAATACTTGCAGACTATGTATAATACTGTTATGCATTTTCATCAAAATGTTAACATTGTTCATCAATTACTTCATATAGCTGCATATCTGCAAATAATGAGAATCACAAAATAAGTATGACTTAATTGATTTGAAAATTTAAGACACCAACTGGAAATGTAAATTCAGCATGAAATGAAGGTTGGGAAATTCACCTATAAAAACATATACTGCTCATACAAGAACATTCATTTTAGCCTGAAGTTCGATTCTATGAGATTCCCTCACTGCACTGATTCAAAAGATTTTAGCTTGAAGCTCGATTTCATGAGATTCCCTTCACTTTCAATCGACAAACAACAAACTAAAGTAGGATACAAAAAGGATTTCTATGGTACGTGGCAAGAAAGTGTATAAAAAATTCAGAATATGGCCATAAAGGTCCACACTCCATAAATATGCCATGTTCACACGCCATATAAAGGACCACATTCCATAAATATGGCCATGTTCAAGACTCAATGTCACATATGTTTTTTCAAATTCAAAAAAAGTACAAAGAAAGTAATCATTGTAGTTTATAACATACTAATACCAATACCAATACTAATATAAAACAAATTCATGTCCTGTGCAAAGTGTATCCCTTTCAAAAGCATGGAACCTATTCTTTGAAAGCTACTTTTTTTTCCTAATGATACTAAAAAAACTGGATAATTTACAACTCAGAAGTAAAAAAATGAAACACTTTCTACTGAGAACATGGGACCTCTTCTTTGAAAACTACTTACAATTATTTTTTAATGTTACCATGATAAAAAGAATAAGCACAATCAATGCTCTTTTTTATCAGTCTCATGATGCAAGTAAGCTGCAAGTGATCTAAAATAACTTGCAAGCTCAAGTCATCAATGAATATAATATCCAAACCTTATGTTTGTCATATCTTATAATGTTTGGCACAGAACCCGTCCGACCATCGGATGCTCGCATCCAGTGCGGGGCTTCCAACAACTTTCTAAACTTCTCATGTTTAGGGTCCTTATCATAACCAAGCTTTCTCCACTGAGCAATCTTGGAGCTATAATGAATCACCACATGGAAATAAGAATCGATGAGCAAGACATAATCTTGTGAAATGGAACAAATATCAACAAATCCACAAATACAATACAATCAAAGCTAAAAAAACAATAAACCATTTTTCCAGTCATGAAAATAAATTATACTATTACTTGCTTATGTGAGCCAAATAACACAATCCAAAAGGAAAATCCCATATTCCCATTTTCCATGTACAATCTAAATCAGTAATTTTCACTACATAATAAAAAAAAGATCTAATTAAAAAAGACCTCAATGCAGAGTACCTTCATTTGCCTTCATGCTTGGAACTTAAACTACCTTCATCATTCTCTATCTCAAAAACAAAAGAAAAGGTGCTAAAATAATGAAATTTGCATTAAGACAAATAAAAAAAAAAAGTAAACATCTGTTACCATTTTTCTGCAAATTTTCCAGTAGCATCATTGACTTCAATATAATAGGATGAATTAAAGGAAACAGCTTTGATAGACAGGATTGGTGAGGAAATATACATATTCAGCAGGACAAGGCTCTTTTATCGCATAGACCACAACAGATGCTTTCATCAGATCAGATTTGGAGACAGCATCAAGCCATAAATGTCCAGTAAACCTTTCTTTGATGCCTTTGTATATACAGAACTGCATAACCAAACCAAACCAAACCAAGACAAAAAACAAAACAAAGGGTTAGGGTTTCAAGAACTTAAGCTTAGAAATCATTAATTAACAGTCCCAATTACATAAAACAAGGTTCAATTTCAAAATCCAAAACAAAAATCCAAAGCTAAGGTTAGGGTTTCAAAATCAATTTGGGGGTTTTCTTGAATCAGAGCAAAAAGGAGTGTTTTCACTCACCCAAGAAAGAAGAAGGTGTCATGGTGGCTGTTTGAAGCTCCGACGCGGCGGTTGGCAACGGCAACTCCGACGAGCCACTGCACAAATGCGTGACCATCTTCTCCTGTCCAAGCAGCGAGCGGCGCGATCGAGCGACGTTCTAGGGGCGGTGCACGACGGCTGGACGACGACCCAATGGTGGCGCAACGAACAGACGCGCAAGGTCGTTTCCGCAGCAGTGACGATGCGATGCATAGCGAGGAACGAACAGACCATATGCGTGGGGCTTGCGTTGGTTGACCTCATTCCAACGGCGGTCGGACGTGGTTGGGCGCCGGCTGGTCGTGGAGGGAAGAAGGAGAAGATGAAATTTTCAGTGTAGGGAGAAAGGGATGTGGGTTGTTCTGAAGGTAGAAGAAGAAAATAAAAGGGAAAGAAGGAAGGAATGTGGGAGTCGTGCGTTTTCATCCTAGAGGGAGAGAAAATTTTTATATTTCACTTACTTAGTGGGTAGACACAAAATGAGTGGTTAAGATTGAGTCATTAAAAATAAAATAAGTAATATTGGTCCTTAGATCTAAAAATAATTAATGACAAATATAAAATCTTAAAATTCTAATTAGAGTAAAGATTGATGATTGACCTGGTAAACCAACAAAATCAGTGATCCAAAATTAATCTCCAGTTAACACTAATTTTTACAACAATTTAATTTCTAAAATTTAATTTTTGAATTTAATTTGTAAGATAAATTATTTAATCTTTTTCAAGAAAATATAAAAAATAACAAATCCGTCCGGAAATCCGTCCGAAAGTTTCGGACGGATTTCAGACGGATGTAAGATAAATCAAGGAAAATATAAAAAATAACAAATCCGTCTGAAATCCGTCCGAAAATTTCGGACGGGTGTAAGATAAATTAAGGAAAATATAAAAAATAACAAATCCGTCTGAAATCCGTCCGAAAATTTTGGACGGATTTCAGACGGATGTAAGATAAATCAAGGAAAATATAAAAAATAACAAATCCGTCTGAAATCCGTCCGAAAATTTCATAAAATTTCAGACGGATGTATTTCCGTCCGAAAATTCAAGTTTTCTAGTAGTGAAACCAATTTATTTTTTCCATATTATTTTTCACCAAATAAAAAAAACCTCCATTTGTAACAAAAAAAACACTCCATCTAATTTTCTCTTCCGTTCTTTATTATTTTTTCTTCACTATTTTTTATTTTATTTATCTGCTTTTTTTTCTTTTTTTGTTATATTAAATATTAACCAATTAATTGTTCTCGAGCACCAGTTGTAGTCCACGTTATCACGTACGTTTTCTTTTTTCGTCCCCCTTTTTTTTCCTGAGAAACTTTAAAAAAAATATTAACTAATTGAAAGCACAGAAAGTCATAACAAGTTTCGTAAAACAATGTCATGGAACGTTGTTGTAAAACAACCTCTGTAGATGCACATAATCAATAACTCCCATATAATAATAGAAAAATGATCGTGATACAAAATGGTCGTGAGGTAGAGTGGAGAGAGAGTAAAGATAGAGAGAGAGTAGGAAAAAAAAGGGAGAGAGAGGAAGAAAGAGGAGAGCGAGAGTGAGATTGAGATAATATTTTAATTTTTTTTACAAATTATTTTATTTTTAAAAATATTTTATGGATGGATAAAAGAGATATAAAATTATTTAATTTCTTAAAATAAATTTTAGTAGATGGATTTGATATTCATCCATGAAAAGTTGTTAATAGATGGATCGAATGGATTTTATTTAATAGATCATGGATGGATTGGATTTTTTTAATGAATTTTTAATGGATTATAATGGATTGTTTTTAATCAATCAATTAAAATCCAAATAAAAATTTATCTGATCCATCTATTTGTCACCCTTACCCTTAGTCGTCACCAATTATACCGATAAATAAATATAGAATTATGTACTTTATAGGAAGTAAACTTTATATCAAAATTCACTTACATAGTTAGTTGGTCAGATGTCGATTGAGACTTTTTTTTTTTTTTTGTGTGTGGATATGAAACAGCGGGTCAGAAGTTAAAATGCTCGTATATTTCTTCTGCATGTTAGAAGTATTAATTTATTATTATGAGTCTGAAAATTTTATGCGGAGATGAATTTTCCGCTGCACTCTCTGAAAGTAGAATACCTGAACTTAAAAATTCGATTGGTCTAATTCTTATAATTTAATTTGTAAGTGTTTAACTAAGTAATTTTTGTCCCCATGTTTTTGTATTATTTTATTACTTTTATTCTTTTTAATAAAATTGTTGGGATACGGTTGATGATGAATAACGATTGAAGTGTCAATCTAGTTGGGATATCAAAGTTTTCCAGGAAATTACGTGATTTTGGTGGAGTAAAAGGCTGCTATTACAGGAATTTTTCCTTACAGGAGTTAATATGGTTTCATTTCTTTTGTGGATTAGTTACTTTATCAACCATCTTTATCTTGTTTTGACTATTGGTTGGGTTCTACCTTTTTCAGTTTGTAATTGTTTCCTCTGTTCTACATGTAAATGAATTCTGAGTATCCTTGTACTCATTAAATATATTTTAGCTTATTAAAAAAAAAATTCTATTGTGATGTTTTTGTACTTCAACTAATTTCATAAAAAATAAAAAAAAATAAAAACTAAATAATTTTTGTCCGTTCTAATGACCTTGTAACTCAACTGGCACCGACTTCTATCTATAATATTAAGATATGAACATAATGTATAGGTTTGTTTTTTCAGTAGATCACTTGTTCATGAATACTCGATCCACAACAAACACAGATGTAATTCAATTGTAATCCACAACAAATACAATTGTAATTCACGTTGGTGGTTATAACTACTACATGGTGTTGGGTGAGTTTCCTCCTAAATGGGACCTACTAGATAAAAAGTAAAAACAAAGAAAAAAAAGAATGCTTAATAATGGGCCCAAGCCCATGTGGCACATGAAGAAGGGATTTAAATCCCTAGGTTGGAAAAAATTTTCGGTGGCCGCACGATAGACATAGAGAGTGCGCCGGCGAGAAGAAGAGGAAGAAAAAGAGGGTTCTTGTGGTAGAAGGTGATATAGCAAACTTGCTCCGTTTTTTCTGAAATTTCAGTATGTTATTCCTACCAATGAGCTCATTAGTTTGATATATTTTATTTATTGTTTTGCCTTCTCTTTGACTAAGTTGTTATACCCATTGTTGTGGGGCTTCTCTCTTGTTGCTTGCCTGTATCCACCTTTTGGGTGATGATTGTTGATTTGGTGTTCCCTAGTATTTCTAGGAAGACTTGGTGTACCCATTATTATTTATAGTGGAAGTTTTTGCTGGACTTGGTCCCGTGGTTTTTATCCCTACACCGGGGAGTTTTCCACGTTAAAAATTGTGGTGTCATTGCTATTTATTTTTCTGCCATTGATATTATCCTGTGGAAGAATATTTTTGTTGTGCCTATTTATTTGCACAGGTAAAGGGAAAAATTATTTGCTTCATTAGAGATTGTTATCTCTGGCTTTTTCCCAACAAAGTGGTATCCAGAGCTTAGGTTGTTTTGTACTGTACATTTAAATGGAGGAAAATCAAGGGCCAAATATGATTAAGCTGAACTCTACAAATTATACACTTTGGAAGACCCTCATGGAAGATATGTTATATAGCAAAGACTTGTATGATCCCATTGAGGGGGACACTGCTCGACCCAAGGATAAAAATGAAAGTGATTGGAAGAAGATGAATAGAAAGGCAGTTGCTTTGATTAGGCAGTGGCTGGATTTGAGTGTATATCCTCATGTAGACACAAACAGATGCCCAGAAAATGTGGAAGAAATTGGCCGAGCTGTATGAGCGGAAGAATGTGCAAAATAAAGCATTGTTGATCCGGAAGCTGGTGAATATGAAATACAAAGAAGGGGATTCAATGGCAGAGCATATGAGTATTTTTCAGAATACTGTGAATCAGTTGACAGCAGCAGATATTAAATTAGATGATGAGTTGCAAGCATTGTTGTTGCTTAGTTCCTTGCCTGACACTTGGGAAGTTCTGGTTGTGACATTGACTAATTCAGCTCCTAATGGGAAGTTGACAATGTCAATGGTAAAAGAGAGCATGTTGAATGAAGAAGCTAGAAGAAAGGAGCGTGGTTTGAATGGTACCTCCACTCAGTCGGAAGCACTAGTTGCAGAGTCACGAGGGAGAAGTCAAACCAGACATTTCCATAAGCATGAAAAATCTGACAGTCGTAGCAAGTCAAGAAGCAAGTCCAGGACTAGAAAAGAAGTGAAATGTTATCATTGTGGCAAGGTGGGACACATCAAAAGACAATGCAGGTTCCTAAAGAGAGAGAAGTCAAGAGAAAGAGATGAAGACAAAGAGAAGAAAAATGATAAAGACACAACTGCAGTTGCATCTGATAGTGATGTTTACATTGTCTGTGATGATAATTCTATAAATCTAGCATGCCATGATTCTAGTTGGATTGTTGATTCTGGAGCCTCATACCATGTCACTCCTGGGCGTGATTTCTTCTCATCTTATCTTGCTTGGTGATTTTGGCACGATTAAAATGGGAAATGAAGGGGTATGTAAAATTGTTGGTATGGGAGATGTTTGGATTGAAACCAGCATTGGGTGCAAGCTGCAATTGAAGAATGTCAGACATGTTCCAGATATCCATCTCAACTTGATTTCTGTTAAAGCCTTGGACATTGAGGGTTATCATACTTACTTTGGTGGTGGCATATGCAAGCTCACCAAAGGGTCACTAGTGGTGGCAAAAGAAGAAAGCTTCACTACTCTCTACAGGATGCCTGGAAAGTTAAGCAAGGAGGAAGTGAATGCAGTTGAAGATGCTTCTTCTGATTTGTGGCATATGCGCCTTGGTCACTTGAGTGAGAAAGGACTCAACATCCTTGCCAGAAAAAATTCTCTTCCTATGAAAGGTACACCTTTAAATACTTGCTTTCACTGTTTTGTTGGAAAACAACATAGAATTTCATTTCGTAGTTCTGGTCCTCATAGGAGGCCAAATGTTCTTGATTTAGTTCATACTGATGTTTGCACTATGGATTGTAAGTCTCTTGGTGGTGCTTCATACTTTGTTACTTTTATTGATGATCACTCTAGAAAAGTGTGGGCTTTTGCTTTGAAATCTAAAGACCAGGTACTTGGTGTCTTCAAGCATTTTCATGCAAGTGTTGAAAGAGAAAAAGGAAGCAAGTTAAAATGTGTCCGAGCAGATAATGGTGGTGAATACAGGGGTCCGTTTGAAGAATATTGCAAAGAACATGAAATCAGGCTTGAGAAGACAGTTCCAAAGACGCCTCAACATAATGGAGTTGCAGAGAGAATGAACCGTACCATTAATGACTGAATCAGGTGTATGCTCTCTCATGCAAAATTACCCAAATCCTTTTGGGGTGAAGCAATGAGAACTGCAGTGGATTTGATCCACCTTTCTCCTTCTGTGCCACTAGATGGTGATGTTCCAAACAGAGTATGGACAGGGAAAGATGTCTCTTATAGTCATTTGAGAGTGTTTGGCTGCAGGACTTTTGTTCACATTCCAAGAGATGAAAGGTCCAAGCTTGATGGAAAATCCAAACAATGTGTCTTCTTGGGTTATGGTCATGAAGAGTTTGGTTATAGACTCTGGGATCCAGCTGACAGAAAAATTATCAGAAGCCGGGATGTGATATTTCTTGAAGACCAAACCATTGAAGATTTTGACAAAGCTGAGAAACAGAAACTGGTTGCCAGAAGTTATATTGATGTTGTGTCTAAACCTCCTACTGGAACTTTTGTTGGAGGGGGAGATATACAGGTAGATGATGGGAATGCAAATGACGACCCTACACCTCACCATGATGAACCAGTTGAAGAGGTTCCATTTGAGCCACCAGTTGAGCCTCAGTTGAGAAGATCTACTAGAGAGCGTCATGCTTCCCAAAGATACACTCCACATGAGTATATGATGATCACTGATGGTGGAGAGCCAGAAAGTTATGAAGAGGCTATTGTAAATGTGCACAAGGAAGAGTGGTTGAAGGCCATGCAAGAAGAAATGAATTCCTTTCATGAGAACCACACATTTGAATTGGTGAAGTTGCCTAAGGGTAGGAAAGCACTCAAGAACAAGTGGGTGTTCAAGCTGAAATCAGAAGAGAATAGCTCCCAACCAAGGTACAAAGCAAGATTGGTTGTGAAAGGCTTCAATCAGAGGAAAGGTATTGACTTTGAAGAATTTTTCTCACCTGTGGTCAAGATGTCCTCTATTCGAGTTGTGCTTGGATTAGCAGCTAGCTTGAACCTAGAGGTTGAAAAACTTGATGTGAAGACATCATTCCTTCATGGTGATTTGGAGGAGGAAATTTATATGGAGCAACCTGAAGGCTTCAAGGTCAAAGGAAAAGAGCAGCTTGTGTGCAAGTTGAAGAAAAGTTTGTATGGACTCAAGCAAGCACCAAGGTAATGGTACAAGAAATTTGATTCTTTCATGGAGAAACGTGGCTATAGTAAAACCACTTCAGATCATTGTGTGTTTGTGAAGAAATTCCTTGATGATGATTTTATTATCCTCTTGCTATATGTGGATGACATGTTGATTGTTGGTCATGACACAAAGAAGATTGATTGTCTGAAGAAAGATTTGAGCAAGGCCTTTGCTATGAAGGATTTGGGTCTTGCAAAGCAAATCCTTGGCATGAGAATTACTCGTGATAGGAAGAATGGTAAATTGTGGTTGTCTCAACACAAGTATATTGAGAAGGTATTAGAGAGGTTTAACATGAGCAATTCCAAACCTGTTAGTACTCCACTTGCAAGTCATTTCAAGTTGAGCTCTCAACAATGCCCTACAAGTGAGAAAGACAAAGAAGAGATGAAGAAGGTTCCTTATGCATCCGCGGTTGGTAGTTTGATGTATGCTATGGTAAGCACAAGGCCGGATATTGCCCATGCTGTTGGAGTTGTTAGTCGTTTTCTCTCTAATCCTGGTAGAGACCACTAGCAAGCGGTGAAGTGGATTTTCAGGTATCTCAGAGGCACTTCTAGAGTATGTTTATGCTTTGGGGGTGGTCAACCTATGTTAGACGGCTACACAGATTCAGATATGGCCGGTGATGTTGATTCTAGAAAATCTACTTCTGGATATTTGATGACTTTTGCAGGGGGAGCGGTGTCTTGGCAATCAAGATTACAAAAATGTGTTGCTTTGTCTACCACCGAGGCTGAGTATATTGCCATTACTGAAGCTTCTAAAGAACTTTTGTGGATGCAGAAATTCCTACAAGAGTTGGGCCTCAAGCAAGAGAAGTTTGTGTTATTTTGTGACAGTCAGAGTGCTATCCATCTCGACAAGAATCCAAATTTTCATTCCAGGTCAAAGCACATTGAGGTGCGGTATCATTGGATACGAGATGCGCTAGAGATGAAGACATTTTCACTTGAAAAGATCCATACTGATGAAAATGGTTCAGATATGATGACAAAGACCTTGCCTATGACAAAGTTGATTTGTTGCAGAAAGATAGCAGGCATGGTTGAGCAGTATCTTCCCACTTAGTCGGGAAGGGGGAGATTTGTTGGGTGGGTTCCCTCCTAAATGGGACCCACTAGATAAAAAGTAAAAACAAAAGGAAAAAAAAAAGAATGGTTAATAATGGGCCCAAGCCCGTGTGGCACATGAAGAAGGGATTTAAATCCCTAGGTTGGAAAAAAATTTTCGGTGGATTGCCACGATAGACACAGAGAGAGCGCCAGCGAGAAGAAGAGGAAGAAAAAGAGGGTTCTTGTGGTAGAAGGTGATATAGCAAACTTACTCCATTTTCACTGAAATTTCAGTATGTTATTCCTATCAATGAGCTCGCTAGTTTGATATATTTTATTTGTTGTTTTGCCTTCTCTTTGAGCTGAGTTGTTATACCCATTGTTGTGGGGCTTCTCTCTTGTTGCTTGCCTGTATCCACCTTTTGGGTGATGATTGTTGATTTGGTATTCCCTAGTATTTCTAGGAAGACTTGGTGTACCCATTATTATTTATAGTGGAAGTTTTTGCTGGACTTGGTCCCGTGGTTTTTATCCGTACACTAGGGAGTTTTCCACGTTAAAAATTATGGTGTCATTGCTATTTATTTTTCTGCCATTGATATTATCCTGTGGAAGAATATTTTTGTTGTGCCTATTTATTTGCACGGATAAAGGGAAAAAATATTTGCTTCATTAGAGATTGTTATCTCTGGCTTTTTCCCGACACACAGTGGCCATTTCTCCATTGGATGCTTCTACTCTAGTGTGGCTATTAGAGCTGGTTCCTTGGTGATATTTGATGGGTTCTTTTTATTTGGTTGTAAATAACTCTTTTTTGTTCTTACTAGTGCTTTGTACATGATTGAGTACCTCTAGTACTCTTATAAATAGAATTTTTGATTCATAAAAAAAATTGTAATTCAATTTGAAGCACAAATGAGGCGATGTGTTGGTTCAGGTCAGGGGCCTAATTGTCTTAAGTTAAAGATTTTGGGTGTGATTTCTGAATTTAATGTGAATGAAAAAACATTGTTTTTTTAATAGACAAATGTTAGTTTTTGTTAGTGGATAAGGTTTAACACAATAAGAATCGACACATATATAGTTCATCGATGATGTTGTCCTCGAGTTCGATTATTGTTATTTGTAAGGAAAAAACCTTGCTTGAACAGGAAAAATCCACTTCGATAATGTCTCGGAAAGATTAATCTTTGCTTCGATTATCGGTTGGAAGATATTGTTAGAAGAGATCCCTATTTAAGCATCTGATTGTACCCTGTCTCTTACCTATCGGGTGAGACGATACCAATATCTAAAAATAAAATAAAATAAATAACGAGTCACTTTTTCCCGTTAATGTACTTTGCCTGTATATTTAGTTAGATCCAGTCTAGAATCGTATAAATTAAGACAATCATCAAATAGTTTTTTGTGTTATAAAACTATGCTAATAAATTAATAGATTAATTGCGATACGTTGTTAGTGTAAACTTTTTTATATTATCAATCAATCAGAAATCATGACATAAATGACTTTTAAGGTGGTTAGGATAATAGTCAAAGATTTTTAATGATTTGTCAATTTCTAATTGGTTGACAATGTAAAAAATCTTTACACTGTCAGTATATATCAATTAAATCCATAAAATAATGATGTCACAATTATATATTACTAATTCAAAGTTTCTCTTAAAAAATGGATATGGATAGGAAATGGGTATGATACTAAAATACTAATCTCTATTAGAAGCGGTAAAATGGGTTGGGCCGATCGGATTAGCCCAAATAAGCACGATGAATTGTAGGGTTTGAGTAGTCAAATTTGCAATTTAGATTGCCTCCATCCATCCGACCACTCAAAAAAAAATTAAAAGGGGAGGATTTGGATCATGAGAGAGAAAATGATAAATAATGAAGAGAGAGAATGGAGTTAAGAGAGAAATAAAGATGATGGAGGGATGATGGAGGGATGATGGAGGGAGAGCTGCTGGAGGCAATCCAGATCCTCAAATTTGAGTCTATTTTAATTTCGGGCCTTTTTGGCCCAACCTTATGAAGCCCGAACTCGCAGCGGGCTCAGATAGCCCGATTAGTTTTATATATTTGAATTTTTATTGGTTTTGTTTTAACTTTTTTTTTTTACAAGATTCGTTTTTATTTTTATTTAACTAAAAACATAAAAATTTTAAAAAAATATACCATTATAAACTATTTTTTATTCAAGACTAGATTATGGTAATGAAGAAGAAGATGATGATAATAAGTGGGAGGCCATCAATTTTGAAGATGTAAAGCTTTCTCTTGAAGGCTTAAATGTCAATGTTGATGCCAAAGCATATGATTTTAAATATATCATTGTTACTGTTGGACTTTTATTGTAATTTGTGAAGTTTGTTTTTGTTGGACTTTTTCATTGTTTTTATTGTTAGACACTTGGACTTTTTCATTGTTGGACATTTTCATTGTTTCAATTGTTGGACTTTTTCATTTTTTTTTCATCGTTGGACATTTTCATTGTTTCAATTGTTCAGCTTTGGCTGATTTTTTTTTTTTGAAGAATAATTAGCATGTCTGAAGTTACAAGGATTTAAATGCATTCTTAATATACATAACATAGCTGGAGAATGTAGTGATAACTTTTTTTTAAAAAAAAAATCATAACATCTTAGTAATTAGCATCTTTGTTTAAGACCGTCAAGCTTTTTTTTATTAAAAAAAAATTACTAGTTGAAATTCGTTTGGGAAAAACCTCATTAAAAATGAAAAGGATTGAAAAAACAAATAAAAAATGATGGGTTGTCCCCAAAAAAACCGCAACCAGCATAGACTGGGCTTGGATATCTATTTTGCGGTGCATATTGATTCTAACCTGTTTGGCTCGGCCTTATAAAATCCGAACCCGTATCGAACCTGATAACCCGTTTTGTCACCTCTAATTTCTGCACTCATATTTTAGAAAAAGGTTCATAGCCGTTCTCGTACCCATAGGTATCAATTTTAATGTTCATCCATGTTTCCTCTCGGGAACTTATATATCGAAACCCGAACTCATTACCTATGTTTTAATTAAATAGAATAAGTTTTTATTTTTATTTTTGGTTAAAGTAATATTTTAGTTCCTACATCTGATACAAATTCTCGATTTGGTCCCTATACCTAAAAAATTATTAAAATGGTCCTTATACATATAAAAAGTCTCCATTTGGTCACTATACGTTACCCGTTTGGTCCCTATACGAGCAAAAAATTATTAAATCAGTCCCTAAAATTTTGTACGGCATGGACCAAATGGAGACTTTCTGTATGTATAGGGATCATTTTAATAATTTTTTATATATAGGGATCAAATCGAGAATTCGTGTCACATATAGGGACCAAAATATTACTTTAACCTTTATTTTTTTAACCCAAAACTCAGGGAGGTTTGATATGTTGTAACCAAGAAAAATGTTATAGGTATGAAGTATTCATCAGCTTCGTCGATGACTATTATTCATCGGGGAATCTGACTGGCCATCTATAATGAGGTCTCCCTTCCCAATCACCTTTTTTTCATTCACAAGGTTTAAACCCGAGACCTTGTTTAAGAGATTCTAGCATAGTTTCACTTGCACCAATGTAATGTTGACAAATTAGTAAAATGATAATCTTAATTGATTTTTTAAATTAACTATACTAAATCTAATTCTGTTAAAATTAATATTCAAAGATCTTTGAAATCGTTTTTTGTTATCATATCATTGGTAAGAAATATTCATCATCGTAAACAATGACTATTTTCTATCGGGAGACCTAGACAACATTTAAGGATTACCTTCTTTTAAATAAATTTTCTCCATACACAAGAGTCAAGAATCAAATAACCAGATCACTTATTTAATGGGCCTCGACCTATTATCATTCAGATCAACTATATGCTGATACACGGGTATAATATAGGGTGAATAATATAGTATCCATTCTTGCATTCAATATCCAGAACTTTTATGGATAATTATCCAGATTTTATCTCACTTCCATTTATCTATTTATTTTGTTATTCATTTCCATCCTTATTTAATGGATAAAATCCCTACTTATTGCAGGCACTTTTTATGAACGTCGGGTCTGATCCAATTGTCATCCTTGTTTCTTGTTCATTTGTCTTGTCATGTGCCTTCCAACTTAAGGTTATCTGACGCGTAGATCAAACTTCTCTCTTCCATTATATGGTTTTTCAAATATTCTTCTTTTGTTTATGCCTGTAGTTAAAGAGGGATTTTTTTTAAAACATCATTGTTATTTTTTTTATTTACATCAATACCAATCTTTTTAGATTATATATCAAACTATCGTGATTTTAAAAACATATTGAGAAATTATTTTGGGCTAACAAGACTTATCAATATGATTTTTTTTTTTTTTTAAATTAGGTAAGAAGTCATTTTGGGCTAAAACGACTTCTCAACATAAGTTTTTTCTTTTGTATTAATTAACCTTTAGTTTAATTAATTAATTATTTTGTTAATTTAATTAATAACTAATTAAATTAATTAAAATGGTTAATAAGTTGGAATAATAATTTTAAAACTTTTTTTGTATTTAATTAATAGTTTGAATAATATAATTTAAGATATAATCTTAGCTAAAAATGGTTAATATTATTTAATTAATAACTAATTAAAATAATTCCATAATTAATTAAGTTATAATAAATTAATGTCTTAAATGTCCTCCAGTCCCACATCGTGTAGGTCGCCGGATACGGCATGGACGGCACTGTCTCAGCTGAAATGATCAGCTCAATCCTTCATGATCATGAAATAAACAATAAAATACACACTTCGTATTGCAAGGTGAAAAAGCAAGAAGAAAAAACACAACTTGCCTTGTGTGGAACTTTCCTTGGAGGCTTTGAAGAAGATCTGCAGGGTATGAATCTGTCCCGGAATTAACTTGTCAAGCCGTAGTGAGGTTCCGCTCATCCAAGCTGGGAGGATTAGCCCTCATTTTCTGCTTCTGCTTTTGCTGCTTTTTTTCCTCACAGATGTGAAAGCGGAGAGAGATATCTCAACGGTCAAATTCTGGAGAGGTTTCTAATAAAAAGATAATCTAGAGAGGTTTTATAGGAAGAGGATAGAGAGAAGAGGTTGATATTGATAAGGTTATAAATTTGTTTGTTTCCTCAAAGCGATTCCAACGGTCACTTTACAATCAGGCTGTTGTGTGCATTGCCTTAAATAGTGAATACACTCTTATTAAGCTAAACCCTTCATTGTTATTATGCTCTAAATTTTGAGTTTTTTTTTTTTTTTGGTTATTGATATAGGACTATTATGATTTAGGCTTCTTGATGAATCATTTTTTAATTCTTTTTTATAACAACATTGCAAATAGAGAAAAGGATATTTGATACATTACCAACATTGCAATTAGCCAATTCTTATTAATTAATTTGATTAATTATGAAATTGTTTTAATTAGTTAGTAATTAAATTAACTATAAAATTAATTTTAAAAAAACTATGTTGAGAAGTCGTTTTAGCCCAAAACGACTTCTCACCTAAAATTTAAAAAAAGAAAAGAAAAGAAAAAGAAATCATGTTGAGAAGTCGTGTTAGCCCAAAACGACTTCTCAACATGTTTTCAAAACTATAGTTGTACTGGCCGAGGAGTGAAACCCGGTCACCGAGCTTAAATACCCGGCCCAATCCAGAAATTAAGGATGAGAAGTTAATATTACCTTTAATAAATCCTGATATTATCTGAAATAACCTTATCCGGTTAAAAGAGATAATATCCCCTAAATTAAGGGATAAGATATTGATATTACCCGTAAATAATCCTGATATTATCTGAAATAACCTTATCAAGTTAAAAGAGATAATATCCCTTAAATTAAGGGATAAGATATTGATATTATCCTTAAATAATCATGATATTATCTGAAATAACATTATCCTGTTAAAAGAGATAATATCCCTTAAATTAAGGAAATCACATCTCAAAGAAGATTTAAGAGATAAAAGGAGATAAATCCATATCTCTAAAAGATATGGGGATCCTATTATAAAAGGAGGAGAACCCAAGAGAGAAACTCACTTTTCATTGAACCCCGGCGACTCTCCCTTAAGCGTATTAGAGAAACTAGCTCGACCAAGAGATTATTGAAGAGTCCTTTCTCGCTGGTATTCGTCGAATACAAGATTAGGGGATCGAGATTGTCGTATGGCCAAGGGTTGAACCTAGAACTACGTCTGGCTTTGATTCCCATTGGGGTACGTAGGACCGGAATACAACATTCTGTCAAGCCATAATCTAAAACAACCCCCCATTGTTCACCCTTGGTCTGACGTTCTACGACGAGATTCCGGCAAGTCGGATCTCGGCAGGAACATTTGGCGCCCACCTTGGGGCAGGTAAAACTTTGCCCCGACCATCGTTCAACCACCACCAGTCACCATACGGGCTGGACCATACCCTCTAATCTCTCCAAATAGTTCGAAAAGAAAAGTCGAGTGAAACTGCTTGAACCCCGGCAACCATCACGACGATCCAGTCACCGGCAGTCGCGCTCCGTGCGCCCGCTCGGACCACCGCGTAGCACCTGCCTCCCACTCCCTGCTGCCGTTCGACACAACTCGACAAACGCTCTTTCATCTTTGCCCACAAATCTGTTGCGAGCCAAGCCCGCCGCCACTGCTGCTTATGAACCAGATCGCGAGCCAAATCTCAACTTCAGGAAGATGGATCTATGACGATCTCGAGTTCGCAACATAGATCTGCGAATTTGGAAAGGTTCAATGGTCCATCCTCATTCATCTAGATTTATATATCTTGGAGCACACCCAATGCTCGATGAAATGCCCAGATATATATTAGCTATAAGCATTGTGGTGCAGCGGGTGTTGGTGTCCCTCCAACCAACACAAAGGCTCTAACTGAGTCAGGATCAATTCAAGTTCTTAAGGTCGCTTCCAAGTGCCTGACAAAATTCGTGGTTTGAATTCGCGATGAAATCAATCCAAGTAGTGGAGAAGAAGGTGTCGGCCTCAAAGCGAAGAAGATATCTTAGAGAGCTCGGCCACCACAGCTCGGTCTCAGAGTGAAGAAGATGTCTTAGAGATCTCGGCCAGCACAGCTCGGCTTAGAGAGCTGATGTCTTAGAGAGCTCGGCCACCACAGCTCGGCCTGGGAGAGCTGAAGAAGATGTCTTATAGAGAGCTCGGTCTAGGAGAGCTCGACCGTAGTAGCTTGAGGGAATGCCTAAATCGAAGGCCGCGAAATGCTCAGGTGATATTGTTCTTTAAATCTAGTTTAAATCTAATATGATTTGATATGTTTTGCTCCACGTCTTTAATGTTGTGTTATGTAGCATCATATGATATTATTTATATATTTGAGCAAAGTGATGTTCGGATGATACCACTTCCAGAGTCACAAAATTTGCGACTACAAAGTGGTTGAGCTCCGGCTCCCTTGAAAATAACAGGTCGAAGCTATGTGCTTCCCTTTCCACAAGGTCGAGCTTCGGCTTCCTCAAAACTCACAGGTCGAGCCTTGCTCCCTTAAAAACTCACAGTTCAGCTCCGACTCCCGAAAGGTCGAGCCAAAACTCCCTCTCAAAATTTGACTAAGAGGAAGACGAGTCAGAGCTCCTCAAATTAAAACCATAGAGGCCGAGTTAGACTCCCTCTATAAAAATCATAGAGATCGAGCTCAAGATCCATTTAAATGGAAGAGTGTGGGGGAGAACATCTCCCTTGAAAAATAAAGTTCCATCAGCTCGAGCAATCAAACACCATACTAACTCATAAAAAACAAAAAGCCTAACCGAGCTAAAATCGATCGAGCTGTTGTCGAAACGCCGAATGATCAACCTCCGGCTCATCTAGTTTTATGACTAGTATGACCGTGGTTTTGTGCTAATTATATCTCATTTTTGCCCAAATTAGACTTGATTGTCTTTAAGCAGCATTTTGAGTCGTTTGAGTATTTTTAGGTTAATTTAGTTGATTTAGAGTCAAATAAAGCACTTATGCTATTTCTTGTTTTCAGGTTAATAAAGAGTAGCAGTTCTGGGATTTTTCGCCCCGCGATAAGGCATTCGCCTCGCGAGCCTGAAGGCTGACTGTGCCAGAAATTGCAAACCTCTCTGTCTCGCCCCGCGAAACAATGTCTCGCCCCGCGAGTAATCCAAACCTGGAAGACCAGAAGCCATCACGGCTTACCCGTGTTGAAGGTCACGGCTGTGACAGTTTGGAATTTGAAGAGTCTTGCCTCGCGAATGATAAGCTCCCCTCGCGAGAGAGCCAACCACTGAAGACTGTTCGTATTATTCACCTCGCGAAGGTGTGCTCGCCTCGCGAGCTCGCGGAATCCAGAAGCTGTATTTAAGTCTGTTTTAGGACAGAACAGAGGGTTTTTTTATCAGCTTTTGATCTTTTGTTTTCTCTTTAGTTTAGATGGCTGTAGAATTAGGTTTAATGATTTGTTTTTCTTTTGTAATGGATAGCTAGTCTCCTTGGATTAATCTACTGCGATTGGTTTCCATTATCACTTGAGGTTCTGTAATTCCTGTTTTGTATGCTTTTCTCTCTTCAATATTATGTTATATATTTCTGTTTGTTTAATTCAGGAGTGTATAGTGTTGTGTTGATTTATTCTGGTGATGTTATGTTCCTATATTGAATCGCGTTTGTTTAATTCGCGTGTGTTCGTTCATGTTCGTTTAGTTCATGAGGGCTTAACCCCGTTTGTTTAATTCGGGAATAGGAACATATATCTCGTAGTAGCGATTTCGTTTGTTAATTGTTGCTACAACCGAAAGGGGATTAGAATCTGCTTAGGGCTTGGAATTTACATGGACCGATGATAGTTGGGAAATCGAGAACAGTATATTAATCGTCTTTAGCTATTTGATAATCTTTTAAACTGCTCTGTGTTTTTTTAGCGAACGGATGCTAGCATTCAGGCCTTGTAGACACAGATTGGACAGCTTGCCACTTCCATAAATAACATACAACAAGCTCAAGGGTCAAACCAACTACCTGCACAGACAGTGATGAATCTCATGCCTCCAATCCTAATGTGAGTGCCATTTCTTTGAGATCTGGAAGAGTGGTCGAAGCAGCCTCTGAAAAAAAATGAAGAAACTGTTGAGGTAACTCCTGAGCCTTCTGTAGTTGTTGAAGATGAGAGAGTATATGTGCCACCAATTCCCTTCCCACACAGAGTGCAGAAAAATAAGAAGATTGGTGGGGAAGACAAGGAGAGGGAAATTTTAGATGTGTTCAGAAAAGTAGCGGTGAATATTCCCCTTCTGGATGTGATCAAGCAGGTGCCCAAGTATGCAAAATTTCTGAAGGATTTATGCACCAACAAGAGGAGGTTGAAGGGCAATGAGAGAGTTAATTTGGGAAGAAATGTTTCAGCCCTCATCCAGTCTAAGCCTGCACTTGAAAGAGTTACTGTTTCAGCCCCCACTCAGGCACTACCACAGAAGTGCAAGGATCCAGGCACTTTTACTATTCCATGCACTATTGGGGACAGCAGATTCGAAAATTGCATGTTGGATTTGGGAGCCTCCATAAATGTCATGCCCACCTCTATTTTCAATAACCTTGATCTTGGTCCCTTGCAGTATACAGGTCTCACTATCCAGTTGGTCAACAGGACCAGTGCCCGCCCCATGGGAATGGTAGAAGATGTGCTGGTACAAGTTGATGAGTTGATTTTCCCTGCTGACTTCTACATCCTAGACATGGCAGGAGAGACAAATTCAAGTAGATCACCAATAATCCTGGGCAGACCGTTCATGAAGACGGCAAAGACTAAGATTGATGTTGATGATGGGACCATGTCTATGGAGTTTGGTGATATTGTGGCAAAGTTTAACATCTTTGATGCTATGAAGCATCCCCTGGAAGAGCACTCTGTTTTCCAAATAGAGTTGCTCTCTGAGATTGTTGATGACACCCGGGAGGACTTGGTTTCTGATTTTCTATTTGTTTCTGGCTATGATGATATTTCTTCATGTACTGATTGTACTAACACTAACCATTGTGTGGTGTGTGCTGAGATTTCTGCATGTATAGCAGGTGATGGATTTGTTAGCGCAGTGAATGAAGAACGTGCAGAAGATGAATCAACACCGGAGACCCTCCCTACCTATCTGCCACCTCCCCCTGTGGAACCACCAGAGGGACTGAATTTTGCACCATGGCCAGTCCAAGGGGTTGAACCCCAATTTTATTGGGAGGACTTTGTTGAGAAAGAGGTCATCTTTGACCCAAGAAGGAGGGATGAGTCCACCGCATTGGGCAAGGTCACCATAATTGTCACGTGCTCACTCCTATATCAAGGCTGCAAGTTATGGGACCATGGAATGAACTCCCTCTCTTTGGCCTTATGCTACAAGCAATGGGATCCAGGCGGAAGCTCCCACCTACACTGCCACATGATCAGGGAGCACCCCTTCCTTTCCCTCACTCTGATTTTATAGTTATGTTGTTTCATTGGGGACAATGTATGTTTTATGTGTGGGGGAGGGAACTAATTGTAGTTTTGTTTTGTGTTTTGTTTTGTTCTTCTTTTAGCTCTTGAATAAATGGTGTGAGTCTTTGGTCGGTGAGCTTGATTGGTTTCGATTGATTTGGCACAGATTTATTGCATGATTTTGTGATGATTCCCCCTAGGTTGAAATTTTTTTTTGTTTTTGAAAAGTGATCCCCATGTGAAAAAAAATTGTTTGAAAATTGAACTTTGAGATATTTTGTTGTGATGGCATGATTTATGATAAGTTTGGGGTGAAGGGAAACACACACTAGGGATAGAATCTCGGTCAAACAATTTGCAAAATTGTCCAGGTGAGGATTTGAGCCTCCAACATGTTTTTGACTGTGAGAATCACTTTCACGTTGCACTTTCCCGAATTTGCTTGAATCTCTTTATGGTTTGCATATTTATGTGTTTGCATCAAATGATTTAGGCATTTTCTTTGTAAATAGCTACTTAGCCTAAAAAGAACCAGTACCTAATGCATGTTCCCTAGTTAGCCCCATTAAGCCTAATTAGCCTGTTAATTCTTGATGACCTTATGTTATGAGCCTAAAATTTGGAAAAACCATGTTAACCTGATCTTAGGATTAGGAGAGCATGGAATCTTAGCAAGAGAATGGTTGCAAGAAACTAAGTTTGGGGTGGCTAGAAGGATATGATGTGTTGTCTAGGATTGAGAAAAAGAAAAAAATAAAGGTTGGAGCCAAAGGGCAAAAAAGAAAAAGAAAGAAAAAAAAAGAGAACAAAATGTCAAAAAGGGTATTAAAAGAGAAAGGTTGTAGTCACCCAAAAGCATAAAGAAAAATGGAAAAAGGAATTGGAGTGGAAATTCAATGTATAAAAAAGTTTCATGCTCTCTTAGTTCCTAGGGACTTAAGCTAGTACCTTTGCATATCCTACCCTTAGCCAGGCCCCATTACAACCTTAAAAAGACCTTTTGATGTCGCATGCATGTTTTCCGTGGGAACCATTTTGAGATGAAAATCAAATTTATGGTAAGTGTTCTTGAAAAGTGAAATTGAGTGAAATGTTGATTACCTGACAAACTGAACGATTGAGTGAAACAATAAATGCCCTTGTGAGGAAGGCAGTTGTTTGAATTTGGTGATCTTCCTTTTGTGTGTAACTTGGATCCCTTGCTTAGATTACTGACTGCTTGAATGACGAAATTCTCAATTGTTTAGAATAAATGATTGTGGGGATTGCTTTGTTTGAAAGGGGGGAACATTGAAGAAAACTGTTTTGATGTATTGCTTGAAATCTGTGCAAAGTTGATTGAATCCCTTAAGCTTGCCAAGTCTTGAGTTTTTGAGTTTTAGTTTGCTTGGGGACAAGCAAAGTTTAAGTTTGGGGTATTTTGATCAGCCTCCGGCTCATCTAGTTTTATGACTAGTATGACCGTGGTTTTGTGCTAATTATATCACATTTTCGCCCAAATTAGACTTGATTGTCTTTAAGCAGCATTTTGAGTCGTTTGAGTATTTTTTAGGTTAATTTAGTTGATTTAGAGTCAAATAAAGCACTTATGCTATTTCTTGTTTTCAGGTTAATAAAGAGTAGCAGTTCTGGGATTTTTCGCCCCGCGATAAGGCATTCGCCTCGCGAGCCTGAAGGCTGACTGTGCCAGAAATTGCAAACCTCTCTGTCTCGCCCCGCGAAACAATGTCTCGCCACGCGAGTAATCCAAACCTGGAAGACCAGAAGCCATCACGACTTACCCGTGTTGAAGGTCACGGCTGTGACAGTTTGGAATTTGAAGAGTCTCGCCTCGCGAATGATAAGCTCCCCTCGCGAGAGAGCCAACCACTGAAGACTGTTCGTATTATTCGCCTCACGAAGGTGTGCTCGCCTCGCGAGCTCGCGGAATCCAGAAGCTGTATTTAAGTCTGTTTTAGGACAGAACAGAGAGTTTTTTTTATCAGCTTTTGATCTTTTGTTTTCTCTTTAGTTTAGATGGCTGTAGAATTAGGTTTAATGATTTGTTTTTCTTTTGTAATGGAGAGCTAGTCTCCTTGGATTAATCTACTGCGATTGGTTTCCATTATCACTTGAGGTTCTGTAATTCCTGTTTTGTATGCTTTTCTCTCTTCAATATTATGCTATATATTTCTGTTTGTTTAATTCAGGAGTGTATAGTGTTGTGTTGATTTATTCCGGTGATGTTATGTTCCTATATTGAATCGCGTTTGTTTAATTCGCGTGTGTTCGTTCATGTTCGTTTAGTTCATGAGGGCTTAACCCCGTTTGTTTAATTCAGGAATAGGAACATATATCTCGTAGTAGCGATTTCGTTTGTTAATTGTTGCTACAACCGAAAGGGGATTAGAATCTGCTTAGGGCTTGGAATTTACATGAACCGATGATAGTTGGGAAATCGAGAACAGTAGATTAATCGTCTTTAGCTATTTGATAATCTTTTAAACTGCTCTGTATTTTTTTAGCGAACGGATTGCTTTGTTTTATTTGTTTAATTTCAAAAAAACCCCCCCCCCCCCCCCCCCCCCAAAAAAATGATTTAGTGTTAGTAACAACCAAAGAGTCCTTGTGAGACGATATCCGAGTTGTCGCTCCCTATCTACATATTTTTGTAAATCGCTCGCTTTTTGGCGCGTGCGCGACAGCGCGACCACCGAACCTAAAGAGGCAAGAGCCTAAAAAGGTGATCGAGCTAAAATCGACCGAGCTGTTGTCGAAACGCCGAACCTAAAAAGGCAAAAGTCCTAAAAAGGTGACCGAGCTAAAATCGACCGAGCTGTTGTCGAAACGCCGAACCTAAAAAGGCAAAAGTCCTAAAAAGGTGACCGAGCTAAAATCGACCGAGCTGTTGTCGAAACGCCGAACCTAAAAAGGTAAAAGTCCTAAAAAGGTGACCGAGCTAAAATCGACCGAGCTGTTGTCGAAACGCCGAACCTAAAGAGGCAAGAGCCCTAAAAAGGTGACCGAGCTAAAATCGACCGAGCTGTTGTCGAAACGCCGAACCTAAAGAGGCAAGAGCCTAAAAAGGTGACCGAGCTAAAATCGACCGAGCTGTTGTCGAAACACCGAACCTAAAAAGGCAAAAGTCCTAAAAAGGTGACCGAGCTAAAATCGACCGAGCTGTTGTAGGCGAAAGTCCTAAAAAGGTGATCGAGTTAAAATCGACCGAGCTGTTGTCGAAACGCCGAACCTAAAAAGGCAAAAGTCCTAAAAAGGTGACCGAGCTAAAATCAACCGAGTTGTTGTCAAAACGCTGAACCTAAAAAGGCGAAAGTCCTAAAAAGGTGACCGAGCTAAAATCAACCAAGCTGTTGTCGAAACGCCGAACCTAAAAAGGCAAAAGTCCTAAAAAGGTGACCGAGCTAAAATCGACCGAGCTGTTGTCGAAATGGCCGGATCGAAGTGGCCGATCAAGCTAAAATTGAAAGGCCGAACCTAAAAAGGTAAGCAACAAAAACATGAAATAGTTGACTATGATAGGACCGAGCTCAAAAAGCTCATGAGACCAAATTAAAACGCCAAGCATAAAAGGCGAATAAGAACTTAGGAAAATTAACCGAGTAAATCCAAATGCTGGGTTAAATACCATAAGTATGAAGTCTTTATAATTCATAAAGCAAAAGTACATAGGGAATAGGCAAGAGTACGGAATATCTTAAAAATCTGCTGAGTTACTCAGTGGCATATTACCATAAGCAAAGACCCTATCAAGGTTGGAACCAATAGTGTCTTCAGCTTGCGAAGGAGCAACCGAGGATGGCTCGAGCACGACCACTTCAGTTCCTCTGTTCTCCTCCTCTCCCACAACCTGATCTTCATTATTCTCCTCTTCCTCATCATCGAGCTTGGACAAAGGAACCATTATGCCATCTTTATTAAAATCCTTGTCCACACCAGCTCTCGAAAGATCAGAATCAGGAAGAAAACGCTGGATTTGTTTTATAGCACGCGAGAACCCAGAAACGTGTTCCCTTATAATCTGGGCTTCAGCTTTCTTCAACTCGAACTGAAGCTTGCAATTAGCCTTTTTCTTAGTAGCAAGAAACTGCTGAAGATTGTCAACGGAAAGCTTTAAAGCCTTGGCAGCCCTCTGAAAGTCAATCCTTTCATCGTAGAGAGCTCGGATTGAGGAGAGGATTTGGTCTTCTCAAGCTCGACATTTCAAGTTTTCAATTGCCCAATTAGCCGAGCTTGCTCTTCACACTTTGCCACGACTTTTTCAAGCTCATCCCCAGTGCGCAAAGTTCGGGCAGCTTCCGCCTTCATGCTTTTCATTAATATAAAGCTCGTGGCTTGAAACACGGGTAATGGAGGAGACTCGGAGAGCATAAGCGACCGCGGCTTTCATGCTCGTGTCAGGGTCCTATTCTAGTAAAAGCCGAGCATATGTTGGCTTAATAACTTGAGAATCCACTAAAGGGCCCGAGCTAAAATTGTCTAGCCAAGAACAAAGGGCAGAAGCCCAAAAATCCGATGTGAAGTATTACTCCCTCGCACCAAAAAGCCGAGGTCGAGCTATGCTCCCTCGCACTACGCACTGAAAAATGTCGAGGTCGAGCAATGCTTCCTCCCTTGCACTAAAAATCCTAGACCGAGCAAAACACCTTCGCACCAAGGTAATGTCCACAGCAGATCATGCATATTAGAGACCAAGATTTGAAGGAAATCATGGTAGTGTTCGATCCAATAAGCTGGAATCCCAAGTAAGACTTGGCTTCGGACGAAAATCCGAGCAGTGCTCGGCCAAGTAAGTCGACAACCCAAGAAAGACTTGGTTCTACAAAAAAATGAATTTCCGAGCAATGCTCCCGAATCATAATCCAAAGTCCTCGGCGCCAAAAAGCATGTTAAGATATACGGGTTGACATTTAAGCTCTTTCACTTATTTCAAGCTCGGAGCTTGGGGGGCTTATGGGGATAAAGGAAGGATATTCCCGGAAATCACAGAGAAAGGATATCTCTTAGCCTACAACTCGATTGTTGTTATGAAGAACTTGTAGAAAACTATTTTCTCATACAAATTGGAAAAGATATTAGGAAAGTCTATTCTGAGATACACCTTCAAGATCGGTAAAAATAATGACATTCAAGGTCAAGTGTCAAGTTAGTGGGTATTTCAAAATCCACCAGATGAAAGGGTTAAGAGCTACTCGAAGAAAATGTTAAGAGCTCTCAAAAGCTTCAAAGACCGAGCTATATTCGGAAAAAGGTGAGTCAAGTTCAAACTCTCAAGATAAGCATCTTGAAAACATCAAAAATTTCAGCTGAAATACAAGCATTAGGTAAATTCCTAATGACCGAGTTTGAGCTTAACTTTCCAAAAGATCGGTTCGAGCCCGAATCATTGATAAGTTGAATCTCAGCTACCAGTTTCTAAACTTGTCTTAACAAAGGTAAGATTGAAGTATCTTCTGTTCAGAACATGTTACTGGCCGAGATGTGAACCTCAATCACTAAACTCGAGTACTGCCCGAGATGTGAAACTCGGCCACCGAGCTTGATTAGTCGAAGTAAGAGGATCTATGCAAATCCAGTACTTTATCGACACCAAGGACAAGCTCAGCTTCTTTCATAAAGCTTTTGCGCTATTCTGAGCTCAAAGCTTGGGGAGCCTATATACTAGTCGAGATGTTAAACTCGCCCACCGAGCCTACCAAACTAAAATATTGGACGAGAAATAAAGCTAGATCACCAAACCCAAACAATCAAAGGGAAATGATTACTAGACTCACCCACCGAGCCCGCTGAACTTAAGAATTCGCCGAAATGTAAAGCTCAGCAACTCGCCATGAGCTCCGGCTTCCTACTCGGTTCAAATCGAGAGGCGGGCCACGACCTCTCTTGCTTGGAAGTCGAGAAGCGAATCCTTCCAAGTAAACAACTCGGGAGTCGAAGACCGATTCCTCCCGAGGTTCAAATCGAGAGGCGAGCTACGGCCCTCTCGCTTGGAAGTCGAGGAGCGACTCCTTCCAAACAAACAACTCGGGAGTCGAAGACCGATTCCTCCCAAGGTTCAAATCGAGAGGCGAGCTACGACCCTCTCGCTTGGAAGTCGAGGAGCGACTCCTTCCAAGTAAACAACTCGGGAGTCGAAGAGTGATTCCTCCCGAGGTTCAAATCGAGAGGCGATCTACGATCCTCTCGCTTGGAAGTCGAGGAGCGACTCCTTCCAAACAAACAACTCGGGAGTCGAAGAGCGATTCCTCCCGAGGTTCAAATCGAGGGACGAGCTATGGCCCTCTTGCTTGTAAGTCGAGGAACGACTCCTTCCAAACAAACAACTCGGTTGAGCTCCGACTCCCTACTTGGTTGAGCTCTGGCTCCCTACTCGGTTGAGCTCCAGCTCCCGACTACTCGGTTGAGCTTCGGCTCTCGACTTATCGTTTGAGCTCCGGCTACTCGCGGGATATATATATATACCGAAGTATGAAGCTCTTCCAATTACCCCACCAACACTAAAGACCAAAGAAGAAACCAAGTTCCTAAGCTCGGCTAATGTTATGAAAGCTTCTACGCTTTACTAGCTCAAAGCTTGGGGGGCTTGTGTATTGGTCGAGGAGTGAAACCCGGCCACCGAGCTTGAATACCCGGCCCAATCTGGAAATTAAGGATGAGAAGTTAATATTACCTTTAATAAATCCTGATATTATCCGAAATAACCTTATCCAGGTTAAAAGAGATAATATCCCCTAAATTAAGGGATAAGATATTGATATTACCCTTAAATAATCCTGATATTATCTGAAATAACCTTATCAGGTTAAAAGAGATAATATCCCTTAAATTAAGGGATAAGATATTGATATTATCCTTAAATAATCCTGATATTATCTGAAATAACATTATCCTGTTAAAAGAGATAATATCCCTTAAATTAAGGAAATCACATCTCAAAGAAGATTTAAGAGATAAAAGGAGATAAATCCATATCTCTAAAAGATATGGGGATCCTATTATAAAAGAAGGAGAACCTAAGAGAAAAACTCACTTTTCACTAAACCCCGGCGACTCTCCCTTAAGCGTATTAGAGAAACTAGCTCGACCAAGGGTTGAACCTAGAACTACGTCTGGCTTTGATTCCCATTGGGATACGTAGGACCGGAATACAACATTCTGTCAAGCCATAATCTAAAACAACCCCCCATTGTTCACCCTTGGTCTGACGTTCTACGACGAGATTCCGGCAAGTCGGATCTCGACAGGAACAATAGTAGTTTGATATATAAGTTGTGTTTGGGTAAATAACTTAACTAAGCACTTATAGCATAAGGCCTTATTGTACAAGAGCTTATGCCATAAGAGCTTGAATTCAATAAGTCATGTGCGTTTGGATGCATATTTCCAAAAGCACTTATACAAAATTAAGGCGTTTGAATACATTACTATATAAGTGCTTATAGACATTTTTTTTTTTATAAAATTACAATAAAAATGTAATTTTAACAAACAATTTGATTGCTTCAACAAAAAAAACCAAATAATTTTAAGTATTCGTTTTTTTTTAAGTTAATCTCAAAACATATTTATGATAAAATTTTTAGATGTTAATTTAAAATGTAATATTGTCTCATTTTGATAGAAAATAGAATATTGTTCAAACATACCAAACAAGTTGCATTACTACCATAAGTTTGAGGCACAACCATCAAACTAGAATATTGTTCAAAAATACCATCAGTTGCATTAGTACCATAAGTTAGAGATACAACTATCAAACTAGAATATTGTTAAAAAGTACCAAACAAGTTGCAAGATATTTAAACTAGATAAATCCAGGCATCTGGTTTCTAATGGTGTCTCTGACTTGCTCCATTTGCCTAACACTTTGTTGATTTGGTTCCTCCCATGTGACTTCTTCTGATGTAGTTTCATGTACATCCATATTATACTCTAATTCAACATTCTCATCAAATAAAATAAATTCTTCATCACCTATGTCATTCCTTCTTATGAAGTTGTGCAAAGCCATACAAGCACCAATTATGTGAGTCGCAGTTTTCATTAGGAACGGAGGCATGTTGCCTAGTATCTTCCATCTAGCTTTGCAACACCCAAATGATCGTTCGATCGTGCTTCAGAGGCTAGAATGTAAATAATTGAACACTTCATTTCTTCCTCTAGCTCTCGGCCCTATTCTAAAATGAGGGAGATGATACCTAGTAGTTTTGTATGGTCCCAAGTAGCCCATAAAGTTAGGATAACCAGCATCAACAAGATAATATTTACCTGAAAATAAAGTATACAATAATTTAATATGTATTCATAATGGTGAAAAAATTTAAAATATATATATATATACAATTCATGAACCTGTAGGAGGATGCGGAAAATGCAACTCAGGCTTGCGTAAAGCTTCCATAAAGATTCTAGTATCATGTGCTGAACCCTCCCATCCTGCTAGCACAAAAGTAAAGCACATATCGAAATCACAAGCAACCATTACATTAGTTGTTGTATACCCCTTTCTGCAAGTGTACGGAATTTGATTTTCAACAGGGACTATAAGCTTCACATGAGTGCCATCTATAGCACCAATGCAATTCTTAAAGTAAGGATTATATCGGTCATCGTTGCTAATATGATGAGGAATGTCTCTAAAGGTTGGGTCAACAGGCTTTACAATATCCCTGGAAAGTGCAAGTACCGCCTTCAGAACCCGATGGAATTGTCTGGAAATAGTCTCTCCAGAATGTTGAAATCTCTACTCCGCATTACGAATTGAACCTGGTTGTCCTAACACATATAAGAAAAGACCAACTTGTTCATGAATACCCATGCCCCTTATTGGTTTTAGACCATAATTCTGCAAAACATTACACAAGTGCAAAAACACATTTTTTTTTCATCCTGAATTGTTGATAACAACGAACCCCATGTCCATTGAGAATCTCTTGAACCCATAAATGACCTGTCAATGCAGAAGTCCTACATGGCCTCTTTTCCACATGATTCAAGAACCACTGTGCAGCATGAATTACCATCGAAAACAATACCTTTTTTTTCTTCCTGCTTCGTGATAAATGACTTTAATCACATGAATCATCACTATCTCACCCAGAATCAGTATCATTGGTCGTGCTGTCGTGCACGCGCCAAAAAGGACGAGCGGGTTTTAAAACTGTAGTTTAGGGCGACAACTCGGATGTCGTTCTCAAGGACCCTTAAAGTGTTATTTTTCACAAAAATTAGTTTTTTTTTGGGGGAGGTTGGTTTGGGATGCAATCAAAGAGAACAAAACAATGAAAACAGAGCCATAAAATAAGGTAGTTCAAAGAGGTTATCAAATGACCAAAAATAGATTAATCTATTGCTCTCGATTTCCCAACTAAGCGAACACGAAACGTACACACGCAAATTAAGCAGATGCGATTAATTATAGGAACATGATATCACCGGAAATAAATCAACACAATACAATATACCCCTGAATTAAGCAAACAGAAATATAAAGCATGGCATTGAAAAGGGACAAGCATACAAAACAGGAAAATACAAGAACCTCAAGTGTATGGAAATCAATTACAATAGATTAATCCTAGAAACTTAGTTCTCCATGTAAAAAACGAAAACACACAGAAAATAAATGTAAACAGAACAATGGAGAAGCAAAAGGTTCATCCAAACTGTTCAGAACAGCTATTTATACTAATCAGAAATTAAGTCTACTCGCGAGGCGAAGCCTCTCTCGCGACGCGAATCCCCGTGAATACCGCAACCTTTGGTATTCTCGCGAGGCGAACACACCTTCGCGAGGTGAGGCACTGAAGAGTCTTCTTATTACGTCTGTTATGAATATCAGGGGCCAACCGTGATGCTTTATGACTTCCAGGCTCGCGAGGCGAATGGATGCTCGCGAGGCGAGACTCTTCAACTTCAAAACTGCCACAGCCGTGATCTTCGACACGGGTAAACCGTGATCGTCTCTGACTTTTCAGGGTTGGGTGACTCGCGGGGCGAGATTTTCGTCGCGGGCGAACCGGAGACCTTGCATTTTCTTGGAACAGTCAGCTTCGGGGTCGCGAGGCGAAGAGATGTTCGCGGGGCGAATCCCCTGCTTCTTTATTCCTTCAACTTCTTCTTAACCTGAAAACAAGGAAATAACTATAAGTGTATTATTTGACTCAAAACTAGCTAAATTAACCTAAAATTACTTTAGAGACTCAAAACCTTGCTTGAGGACAATCTAATCTAATTTGGGTGAAAATAGGATATAATTTGCACAAAACCCTGGTCATACTAGCCATAAAACTAGATGAGCCAGAGGCTTATCAAAATACCTCAAACTTAAACTTTGCTTGTCCCCAAGCAAACTAAGACTCAAAAATCATAAAGACTCAAGACCTGGCAAGCTTAAAAGATTCAATCAACCTTGCACAAATTCAAGCAACACATCAAAACAGTTTTCTTCAATGTCCCCCCATTTCAACAAAGCAATCCCCACATTCATTTATTCTAAACAATTGAGAATTTCATCAATCAAACAATCATTAATCTAAGAAGGGGATCCAAGTTACACACAAGAGGGAGATCACCAATTCCAAACAACTGCCTTCCTCACAAGGGCAATTATTGTTCACTCAATCACTCAGTTTGTGTCAGGCTATTAACATTGCACTCAATTTCACTTTTAAGAGCACTTCCCAAAAATTTGATTTTCATTTCAAAAATGGTTCCCACAGAAAACATGCAAGCAACATCAAAAGGTCTTTTTATGGGTTGTAATGGGGCCTGGCTAAGGGTAGGATATACAAAGGAACTAGGCTGAAGACCCTAGGAACTAAGAGAGCATGAACATTATTTACACTTTGAAATTCCACTCAAGTTCCTTTTCTCATTTTTCTTTATGCCTTGGGTGGCTACAGCCTTTTATTTTCTAATACCCTTTTTTTTTACAAGCCTTTGGCTCCATCCTTTTTATTGTATATTTTTTTTCTCAATCCCAACAACATATTACACCCTGCAGCCACCCCAAACTTAGTTTCTTGCACCCATTCTAAGATTACATGCTCTCCTAATCCTAAGATCGGGTTAACATGGTTTTCCAGATTTTTGGGCTTATAACATTAGGTTATCAAGAATTAAAGGCTAATAGGCTCAATGGGGCTAACTAGGGAACATGCATTAGGAATTGGTTATTTTTAGGCTAAGTAGCTATTTACAAAGAAAATGCCTAAATCATCTGAAGCAAACACATAATCATGCAAACCAAAAAGAGATTCAATCAAATTCAGGAAAGTGCAACTTGAAAAGTGATTTTCACACAGTCAAAAACATGTTGGAGGCTCAAAACCTCACCTGGACATTCATGCAAATTGTTTGACAGAGATTCTATCCCTAGTGTGTGCTTCCTATCACCCCAAACTTATCATAAATCATGCCATCATAACAAAATCTCAAATTTCAGTTTTCAATTTCACATGGGAATCACTTTTCAAAACAAAAAATTTACAGCCTAGGGGGAATCATCACATATCAATCATGCAAGCAATCTGTGCAACATCAATCAAAATCCAATAAACTTGCCAACAAAAGACTCAACACACAAATACTCCTGAGCTTCTCAAATTATTCAGGAGTTTTATTCAAAGAAAAGGAAAAAACTACAACTAGTTCCCTCCCCCACACTTAAAATATACATTGTCCCCAATGAACAAAAGAACTATAGAAACACAGTGAGGGAAAGGAAAGGAAACTCCCTGATCAAGTATCAGTGTAGGTGGGAGCTTCCAAGGAGAGCTCCTCAACATCAACATCCACAAGAACACCAGCATCCACACCATGGAATGGCTTAAGCCTCTGCCCGTTAACCTTGAAGGTCTTGTTGGTACCTGTACTTTGAATCTCTACTGCACCATAAGGGAACACATTAGTAACAACAAATGGTCCAATCCACTTGGACCTAAGTTTCCCAGTCATCAATCTTAGGCGGGAGTTAAACAATAATACTTTCTGACCCACAAAAAATTCTTTCCTAACAATCATCCTATCATGAAAAAGTTTTGTTTTCTCTTTATAAATCCTGGAGCTTTCATAGGCTTCTAGCCTAAGCTCCTCAAGTTGCTGCAATTGCAGTTTTCTTTCAACACCAGCTTCCTTCATGTCCAAGTTACAGCTCTTTACTGCCCAATATGCACGGTGCTCAACTTCCACCGGGAGGTGACATGCCTTGCCAAATACAAGCCGGAAGGGGGACATTCCTATAGGTATCTTAAAAGCAGTCCTCTGAGCCCACAGTGCATCTTCCAGTCGGAGGCTCCATTCCTTTCTATTCGGCTGCACCATCTTCTCTAGAATTTGCTTGATCTCCCTGTTTGATATTTCAGCCTGGCCATTGGTTTGGGGATGGTAAGCAGTGGACACTCTATGTACAACCCCATATTTTCTGAGTAAGGCTTCCATGGTTCTGTTGCAGAAGTGAGTGCCCTGGTCACTGATGATGGCCTTGGGTATGCCAAACCTGCAAAAAATGTTGGACCTAACAAATTTGGAAACAATTTGAGCATCGTTAGTCCTAGTGGGGATTGCTTCCACCCACTTTGAAACATAATCTACAGCCAAAAGAATATATACAAAACCAAAAGAAGGAGGGAAAGGACCCATGAAGTCCATCCCCCACACATCAAAAACTTCACAATAAAGCATGGGCTGCTGAGGCATCTCACTCCTACGAGTGATGGCAGGGCCTGCTGTTTGACATTCTTTACAATTCTTGTATACCTCATAGGCATCTCTAAAAATTGTGGGCCAGTAAAACCCAGAATCCAGGACTTTTCTTGCTGTCCTCTGTGGTCCAAAATGTCCTCCAACTGGAGAGGCATGAGAGAAATGCAGGACGGACTCTGTCTCATGATCGGGGATACACCTCCGAATAACCTGATCACTGCAAAACTTCCACAGGTAGGGATCATCCCACACATAGTACTTCGCATCGCTCTTGAGCTTGTGGAACTTATGTTTACTTGTACCTGCAGGAACAACACCAACAACTAGAAAATTAACTATGTCAGCAAACCAGGGGGTTACCCCATACAGATGTAACATTCTCTCATCAGGGAAATCATCTTGGATGGGAAAAATATCCTCATCCCTTGCTATCTGGCTCAAGTGATCTGCTACCAAATTTTCATCTCCATTTTTATCCTTTATCTCCACATTGAATTCTTGGAGCAAAAGCATCCACCGGATCAGTCTTGGCTTAGCTTCTGGTTTCTTTAACAGATATTTCAGAGCTGCATGGTCAGTGAAAACAATAACCCTAGAACCTAGCAAATAAGACCTAAACTTATCAAGTGCAAATACAACAGCTAGCAGTTCTTTCTCAGTGGTGGTGTAATTTGACTGTGCAGCATCTAATGTCCTAGAAGCATAGTGAATTACATGGGAAACCTTTCCCACCCTTTGTGCCAGAACTGCTCCCACAGCAAAATTGGAAGCATCACACATTAGTTCAAAAGGGAGTGTCCAGTCAGGGGGCTGGATGACAGGGGTAGAAGTCAACGCTTTTTTCAGATAGTCAAATGACTCCTTGCAATGGTCATTAAAATCAAACAGGGTATCATTCTTCAGCAGGTTTGACAATGGCAGAGCGATCTTGCTGAAGTCCTTTATAAAGCGCCTGTAGAAACCTGCATGTCCAAGAAAAGAACGGATCTCGCGTACGCAAGATGGGTAAGGCAATGAAGAAATCACATTAATTTTTGCAGGATCTACTGAAATGCCTTCCTTAGAGATAACATGACCTAAAACTATCCCTTGTTCCACCATAAAGTGACATTTCTCATAATTCAAAATCAAATCAGTCTCAATACATCTTTGTAGAACTAGACTCGGACTATGCAGACATGCATCAAATGAGGAGCCATATACAAGAAAAATCATCCATGAACACCTCTATGCAATTTTCAATAAATTCAGAGAAAATGCTAAGCATGCATCTTTGAAAGGTGCCAGGAGCATTACAAAGGCCAAATGGCATCCTCCTATAAGCAAACGCATCAAGGGGCACGTGAAGGTGGTCTTTTTCCCGATCCTCGGGGGCAATATGGATCCTGGAAATACCCGGAAAAGCCATCTAGAAAACAATAATGAGATTGACCAGCCCAATCGATCCAAAGATCTCGATCTATGAACGGCAAAGGAAAGTGATCCTTTCTGGTGGCCTGGTTCAACTTCCTATAGTCTATACAAACTCGCCAGCTATTCTGGACTCTAGTAGGCACAAGCTCATTATTTTCATTCCTAACTACTGTTAGACCGGACTTCTTTGGTACAACTTGCACCGGACTTACCCAAATACTATCAGAGATGGGGTATATAATACCTGCCTGTAGAAGCTTAGTCACCTCTTTCTTCACCACATCCAAAATCAGTGGGTTAAGTCGCCTTTGGGCCTGTCTTACTGGTTTAGCCCCATCCTCCAATAAAATTATGTGCATGCATCTGGAGGGGCTAATTCCTGGAATATCAGCCAATGTCCACCCAATAGCCTTCTTGTGCTTCTTCAGAACCTCCAATAGTCTTGCTTCCTGGTCAGAGTCAAGGCAGGAAGAAATGATGACTGGAAGTCTTTCATTTGTCTCTAGGTAAGCATACTTCAGGTTCCCTGGGAGTGGCTTGAGCTCTAAGGATGGTGGCTGCTCAACAGATGGTGCATTGGGAGTAGCCATGATGCCACAGACTTCGCAGTAATGCATACGCTCCAATCTCACTATCACTATCACTATCACCCCGCAAGGTTGAATCCGAAACTCCGCACAAATGTAACAAGGGTTAGTGTCAAGACAGCTTAGTACAAGTATATACATCATCAAAACCAGAAATGAAAGGAAAATTTGAAACAAAGTCCTCATGGGTATCCTCAATAAGCTCAGAAAGCAACTCTAAGTGGAAAACAGAGTGCTCCTCCAGTGGGTGTTTCATAGCATCAAAGATCTTGAACTTGGCAACAATACCACCAAACTCCATAGACATAGTCCCATCATACACATCAATCTTAGTCTTGGATGTCATCATGAATGGTCTGCCCAAGATTATAGGTGATCTACTGGAAGGTGTTTCTCCTGCCATGTCTAGGATGTAGAAGTCCGCAGGGAAGATCAAATCATCAACTTGCACTAGCACATCCTCTACCATTCCCATGGGTCGGGCACTGGTCCTGTTAGCCAACTGGATGGTAAGACCTGTGTACTGCAATGGCCTAAGATCAAGGTTGTTAAAGATGGAGGTAGGCATGACATTTGTGGATGCTCCCAAGTCCAACATGCAGTTTTCAAACTTCCTGTCCCCAATAGTGCATGGAATAGTGAAGGTGCCTGGATCCTTGCACTTCGTGGTAGTGCCGAGTAGGGGCTAAAACAACAACTCTCTCTCGGTGCAGTGCCTAGACCGGATAAGAGCCGAGACATTTCTCCCCAAGTGAACCCCTCTCATTATTCTTCATCTTCCTCTTGTTGGTGCATAGATCCTTCAAAAATTTGGCATACTTGGGCACTTGCTTGATCACATCTAGGAGAGGAATATTTACAGCTACTTTTTCAAAAACATCAAGAATCTCCTTTTCCTTGTCTTCACCACCAACCTTCTTATTTTTCTCGTAATCTGTGTGGGAATGGGATTGGTGGTCTGTACACTTTCTCAACTTCAACTTCAACAATAGGCTCAGGAGTTACCTCAACAAAGAGGCTCGGGAGTTACCTCAATAGATTCTTCATCTTTTTGAAGTGGCCTCAACAACTTTTCCGGATCTCGTAGATATAGCACTCACATTAGGATTGGAGGCATTAGGATTTATCACTAGTTGTCTTGGCAAACTGGGTTGTCCCTTGACCTTGTCTGATATTATTTATATTTGTGGCCAGCTGTCCAATCGTGTCCTCAAATCTTGAATGCTAGCACTTGTTTCTTGTTGAAATCGTGCCTGTGAAGCCGCAACTCTTTCGCTGAAACTGGAGGTTATTTGCAGCCATTTGCTTGATCATATCTTCTAATGAAGGTCCAGAAGGTGCAGAAGTGGTCACTGGAGGATTCTGAGGTGCCATCGGTTGTTGTTGGGAGGGGTTCCCATACCGCAGATTAGGATGATTCCTCCAGGTGGGATGGTACCTATTGGTAGAGAGGTCTGGAGTGCTGTACCGATTCTGACTGTTTCCTTGATTAAATGGATTAACTGCATAAGCTTGAGATACTTCACTGACAAACTCTTCCCTCTGGATGGGGCATGGATCATGTGGGTGCTCAGGTGAATTGCAGATGCTACATAACTTTGCAGGCTGAACTCTGTCTATTGCCAATTACCTTACAAAAGAAGTCAGCTCATCCAATCTATTCTCAATGGTGGCCTGGTTGGAAGATGAACTATGGATCTCATGCACACCTCTTGTCTCAACTGAATTTCTTCTGGTAGTAAACTGCTTGGAATTCAATGACATATTCTCAATGAGTTGCTTGGCAGCAGCTGGGGTCTTATCAACTAGTGCTCCCCCACTAGCAGCATCCAAAAGATTCCTATCCATAGGCAGTAATCCTTCATAAAAGTATTGGATCAGGAGTTGTTCAGATATCTGATGCTGGGGGCAACTGGATACCAAATGCTTGAACCTTTCCCAATATTCAGCTAGCGATTCATTCCCTTGCCTGATGCCACATATTTCTTTTCTTATTGAAGCAGCTCTTGAAGCAGGAAAGTATCTTTCTAGAAAAACCCTCTTCAAATCATTCCAAGTGGTGATGGAGTTGGGCTCAAGATACAGCAGCCAATCTTTTGCAGCTCCCTGGAGTGAAAACGGAAAAGCCTTCAGCTTGATACTATCCTCAGTGACTCCCTCTGATCTCGAGGTTGTGGAGCATACAACTTGGAATTCCTTCAAGTGCTTGTGTGGATCCTCACCTGCAAGACCATTAAACTTGGGCAACAAGTGAATAAAACCATATTTCAGTTCAAAAGGAGTGTCAGCACCAGGATATGAAATACACAATCCATTATAGTTGACATCAGGGGCAGCAAGCTGTCTTAATGTCCTCTGGTCTCCCATGTTTTCAAAAACAGTTTTGAAATTGGAATCACTACTAGTGCTAGCCCGAAATTCTCTACGGAGTGTGTGCAGTGTTCTTTCAATTTCCGGGTCAAAATCACACAGTTCAGGGCAATTAGACCTAGTAGCCAGACCAATTCAAAACAAAAACAGAAAATAAAAGAAAGAAAAGAAAATAGAAAAAATGCGAAAAATAACAAATCAGAGTCCCCGGCAACGGCGCCAATTTTTGGTCGCGCTGTCGCGCACGCGCCAAAAAGGACGAGCAGGTTTTAAAACTATTGTTTAGGGCGACAACTCGGATGTCGTTCTCAAGGACCCTTAAAGTGTTATTTTTCACAAAAATTAGTTTTGGGGGGGTTTGGTTTGGGATGCAATCAAAGAGAACAAAACAATGAAAACAGAGCAATAAAATAAGGCAGTTCAAAGAGGTTATCAAATGACCAAAAATAGATTAATCTATTTCTCTCGATTTCCCAACTATCATAGGTTCATGCAATTTCCAAGCCCTAAGCAGATTTTAATCCCCTCCCGGTTGTAGCAACAATTTACAAGCGAAACCACTACTACAGATACATGTCCCTATTCCCGAATTAAGCAAACGGGGTTAAGCCCTTCGTGAACTAAGCGAACACGAAACGTACACACGCAAATTAAGCAGATGCGATTAATTATAGGAACATGATATCACCGGAAATAAATCAACACAATACAATATACCCCTGAATTAAGCAAACAGAAATATAAAGCATGGCATTGAAAAGGGACAAGCATACAAAACAGGAAAATACAAGAACCTCAAGTGTATGGAAATCAATTACAATAGATTAATCCTAGAAACTTAGTTCTCCATGTAAAAAACGAAAACACACAGAAAAGAAATGTAAACAGAACAATGGAGAAGCAAAAAGTTCTTCCAAACTGTTCAGAACAGCTATTTATACTAATCAGAAATTAAGTCTACTCGCGAGGCGAAGCCTCTCTCGCGACGCGAATCCTGTGAACAGTCTGCAACCTTTGGTATTCTCGCGAGGCGAACACACCTTCGCGAGGCGAGGCACTGAAGAGTCTTCTTATTACGCCCGTTATGAATATCAGGGGCCAACCGTGATGCTTTCTGACTTCTAGGCTCGCGAGGCGAGACTCTTCAACTTCAAAACTGCCACAGCCGTGATCTTCGACACGGGTAAACCGTGATCGTCTCTGACTTTTCAGGGTTGGGTGACTCGCGGGGCGAGATTTTCGTCGTGGGGCGAACCAGAGACCTTGCATTTTCTTGGAACAGTCAGCTTCGGGGTCGCGAGGCGAAGAGATGTTCGCGGGGCGAATCCCCTGCTTCTTTATTCCTTCAACTTCTTCTTAACCTGAAAACAAGGAAATAACTATAAGTGTATTATTTGACTCAAAACTAGCTAAATTAACCTAAAATTACTTTAGAGACTCAAAACCTTGCTTGAGGACAATCTAATCTAATTTGGGTGAAAATAGGATATAATTTGCACAAAACCCTGGTCATACTAGCCATAAAACTAGATGAGCCAAAGGCTTATCAATCATTTGTACTAGTTGTAGACATCCTGTGCAATTTCCAAATATAAAGATAACATCATAATCATAAAAAGAAATGCATATAAACGATTAACAACATTTAATAACTTGATAAGTAATTTTTACACACATAAGTTCACCTAACAACACATAGCAAATCCAAATCAAATAAAAATAAAACAAGTCAAGGCTTCAAATAGAAATTAAACAGACCGGGAAACAACTACAAAGTCAAAGCTAGTACATAATTGATAATTCAAAGACGAGCAATATCAGCCAAAGTGTGGCTCTTGATCCAATTAAGCTGAAGGACGGGGTCATTCATTAGAACAAAGGCCTCCCTATTTGACTTGCGGTTCATTAGTCTAATACCTATTATATGAGTCTCCCCGCCATACTCCAACCCCGGCAATTGTTTAAGCATATCCATGCATTCAACCAGTGTAGGAACATTGCTAACATTGCTAACACTGGCACTAGTAGCAGAATTTTCAGTGTTCAAACTTTCAATTATGCGATCGAATTGCTCACACATTCGATGCCCAACACTACCTCTCTTGTTATACCCCCCACCCCTTTTCCTCTTGGACCTTTGACTAGAAGGACTTGGATCAATTGTGAGGTCTTCAATCCCCTCATATTCTTCCTGAACACCACGCTCCTCGGTCATTGGTGCATACCTTTCACTACTATTTTTTCTTGCTTCTTCCTCTGGGTCTTGAGATGGTGCATATGCACCAGTACCAATAGGATCAATATCCTTAAAAAGGATCTCCATTTCATTCAAATTTCTTAGACCTTCCTTTCTGAATTTTGCAAACTCGGGATAAACCTAAGATAAAAGTACTTCAAATTAGTAAATACTTTAAACATATAAACAAATATATAAATATATAATTACATCAAGGATATCAAATTACCTTAATCTTTTCATCCCACCAAGAATCGAGAGCAGCAATTGTCCCCTTATCGTGATCCATTCCAAGACCGGTCTCCAATGTTTCGAGTTTTTCCCACGTCCCGCCACTCTTTTCTCAAAATATCCCATTTATTTTTCATTTGCTTTTGCTCATAACATAACCCTGATTGTTCATTAAAACTCTTGATCAAGTTTGCCCACCCCACTTTGTTAAAGTGAGCGTGTGGCCTATTCCCAGCCCGTACTTGTTCAATACAACACTTAAGAAATAATTCATTATTTTTTTCATTCCAATCTGCCTTGGGTCGTTTTCCATTACCACTACCATTTCCATTCCCTTCAACTGGGTTTGAAGACATCCTAGAGGCAATTCTAACACAATATAAATACACAACATTAAGAAGATCATCTAATTTCGTAAACTACATAAAATAAGAAAGAATGAGAAGTGAAACCATTCATAGGCCTCAACATAACGACTATTCTATTAAAAAGACCATTAAGTTTAGCTCTCTCCCCAATCTTTGTCAATAATGTGTTTGGTTTAGAGTGGAAAAGGTCCCAAACACCCATTTGGACAAAGCTACATACTTTCCTTTAACTTTTATCCAAACACATATGACCTTTCCAACACCAAAACAAACACACAATCATCATTTCGAATTTGCCTATACTAGTATACTTGTGGTAGAAGTTTATGTTACGTTTTTGTAATCTTGTTTTACTTGCCCTGCTTGACTACTTTGATCACAGAACAGAAAACAGATACAAACCCAGATAAGATCTCGCAAAGAGGAAAAAGAAATGACCAATTTGACAACAAACAAGGTTAGTCAGAAACAAAAGCAATTCATAACCGTGAACCCAGAAAATTCAAGAAGCAAGCAGTGAAACAGATCATCTGAATTGTCCAAAACAGATCAGTCAGAAACATGCCATGCACATATTATAATCCAAAAAAGACAAAAGAAAAGAAAAACAAAACAAAACCAAACTGAATTGTCCAAAACTGAAATGCAGCTAACAGTGATCAATAAAATGCAGATCATCAAAAAGATGCAGAACATCAAAATAAAACTAAAATGTAGATCATCAAAAAGATGCAGCTAACAGCATAACTCAAGAGACAAACAAAAAGGTTTTCAACATTATCAAGAAGGTTAACATGCAGCTAACAGCATAAATCAGTTACACCAACAGATCAAGCAGATTACCAACAACAACACATCAACAGCAAAACATCGAAATCAACTCAGGGCAAGTTTTTTTAATAAACAGATCATCTAACAGAGGGGAGGGAGAAGGGGAAATGGAGAAGGGGGAAGGGAGATACAGGGAAGGGCGAAGGGAAAGGGAGAGAAAGGGAAAGAGAGAAGGGAGAAGGGAAATGGAGATTCAGGGAAAGGGAGAAGGGAGAAGGGAAAGGGAAAGAGAGATACCTTCGTGGATGGCGTTGCTCAACAGATCTCGCTGGCGGAAGGCGGAGCTCGGAGGAAGGCGGCGCTCGCTGGCGGAAGGCGGAGCTCGGAGGAAGGCGGCGATCGCTGGCGGAAGTCGGAGGATGTGCTAGCTCTAGGGCTCGAAGTCGCAATGGGTCTCTGATCGAAGTAGAAGAAGAAAAGGAAAAAGAAAGAAAAACGAAGGAGGAGGAGGCAGGATTCGAAGAGTGAAATCTTCGGTAATTTGCTCCGCATAAGGAGCTTTTAAATTTTCCATAAGCTTGTTTCCCCGACTTATGAGAATAAGGTAAAAACAACTTATGAAATGCTATAAGTTCTTTTGATAAGTTGTGCCAAACATGTGTCATAAGAACTTATGACATAAGATAAGTCATAAGGAGCTTATTTAAGCTCTCACAAACGCAGTCATAATCTCAAAAGGGTGATATTGATATAAATAAAAAAAATAACAATGACATTTATAAAAAAAAATCCGTTAAAGAGTTGAGAAATTAAATTGTGTAAATAATTTGATGCTAGTTTTTAAAGTACCATTATTGAGCCACGTGATACGTCATCCATGGATTGGCTCCTTGAGCAACACGAAAAGCCTATTAACGACCTCTCAAAAAAGGCCATTTATTGACTGAAAATAATTATCTATTAAATTATTGCGTTTCTTATATGTAGCAGTTCTTTAAAGATGATATGGTAACACGAGAGAGAGATCAAATGGATAATAATTACGTATTTGAGAATCTTTTTAATAAATTATAATATATAGGAATTAAATAAAGGATTTATATCAATTATAAGGAATAAACTATTTTTTTAACCAAATTTTTATATTTAATTTCTTAACCAATGTGGAATATCCTAAAGACATCTATTAACATTTGTCTAACTTTCAGGGTTCGTTTGATGGTCAGGATATGATAGGGATGGATAGAATAAGAGTGCATGATAGGAGTAGGATATGATATGAGCAGGATAAACTGTTATCCTATCCGACGTTTGGTGTCCACCAGATAACCAACTGGATAACATTGTAATTTTAGTACTAATTTTAAAATTTTGGTTTTTGTTCTGAATGTTTTCATATTTTATTAGATTTTAGTTTTTTATAATTTTTATTTCATAAAATTATATAAAAAGACAAAATTGTCCTTGTGACAAAATTGTATATAATATTTTAAATTTTTTAAATTTTTTTTAGTTTAAATTAATTTTGTTATAATTTTAAATATTCATTTTTAGTTTTTACTTTACATATTATAAATTATTAGAATTTTTTATTTATTTTTCAGTTTTCTAAAATAATGTGAAGTAACAAAATTAGCCTTGTGACAAAATAAAATTAATTTTTCAGATTTGAATTTATCAAGTAATTTTGTCTTATATATTTCAGAAACATTTAATGGAGGAATACTCCAATTATTTAGTTTCTGCTCTATATCAGGCAAAATTATTTGTTGTTCATTTATCAAAGAAGAATTTTGATTTTCATTTTGAAAATTATTTGAAGAATTTGTTTCACCAATTTCTTCAATTTTCTCTTTGCCCTTTCGGGAAATCATCTTCAGAAGGCTAGACATGATAACCTAACCCTAAAGCTCTAGTACCTATGACAGAGATTGATTTTGACCTTACCAACACCGGGAACACCAGGCTTACCAACGGATTTACAACCTACCTTAGGCTTTACTACCGGGAACACCCTTCAGGCTTACCAACGCTGAAGTCTGTTCATTGAGGATTTTGCAATTTGTGATGCACTTGGTGCAAAAGTATCCAATGTTAAAGGTTTTGATTTTGAGGAAGAGGAAGGGGATGCCCCACCTCTGGCTGACCCACCTCGGGCCCTGCTCGCCATTTTATGTAGAAGCCTGCAAAAATTCCCTGGTTAGATAATCAGGGATAAAATTATTTTCTCCTTTTAAAAATTCAATTTCAAAATCAAAGCAACTTAAAAGACTTTGCCATCCGGCAAAAATATGTTTTGAAACAAGATTTTTAACATCCTTTTCTAAAACATCTTTAGCTGCTTTACAATCAATTCTTAATAAAAACTTTTCATTAAAAAGATCATCTTGAAATTTTGAAATGCATAGTACTATAGATAAAATTTCTTTTTTAATAGTACTATATTTTTCTTGTGAGGAGATCCAAAGACCGGGAATGATATCGGACAACTGCTCGACTTTTGACTCGGGAGGATCCGTAGCAGGATGCCACCATATCCTTTTTCTCGATGCATCGATGTCAACAATAAGACTTGCATCCGGATGAGGAATACCAAGACACAGAAAGACTTGACATCCCTTTTAATATCGCCCACTAATTTTGACAACTCATAAGACCAAGGTTTAGGATTCTTAGTCTTTCTAAGTCTACTATATAGGGGCTTACATTTTATCCTAATGTTGGGAATAAACCTCGAAACATAATTTAAACAACCCAAAAATCTTTGAAGTCGTGTTTTATCTTTTAATTCATTTGGAAAATTATCAGCAAAAGCAATGCTTCTACTGATAGGAGTTATTGTGCCCTGAAATATTTCATGGCCCAAAAATCTCATTTTTGTTAAACAAAGTTTTGTCTTTTTGGCAGACAAAGTCATTCCATTTCTTTTTATTGTTTCTTTGAAAACATTTAAATGTTTAAAATGTTGTTCCAAAGAATTGGAAAATATTAAAATATCATCGATGTATATTAAAGCAAACTCAGAATGAGGCTTTAATATTTCATCCATTATATTTTGAAATACTGAAGGTGCATTCTTTAATCCTAAAGGCATTACATTCCATTCGTAATGGCCCAAAGGAACAGTAAAAGCAGTTTTATATTTGTCTTCTTCTTTTAAGGCTATTTGATAATAACCTGATTTTAAATCAAATTTTGAAAAGATAACTGCATCATGCAGTCTTTTGATAAGATCTTTTTTATTTGGAACAGGATAGTGAATCCACTGCAATGCTTTGTTTAGATTAACTTATTAGTATATTCTCAATTTAGGGTTTGACATCAGTCGCATTGTATCGATGTTAAATTAACGAAATTGTTTACTCTTGGAAAATGGAATTAAACTCAAGATAGCTACATCACTGGCCGTCCATTGACGTGCTAGCCTTCGATTGTTCTTCTGGTCGCTCGAGACTAGATTCCAACAAAAGTTTTGCAATTTATTTATTTTTTAAATCCTTTTTCTTTAATAAAATAATAAAATAGCAGCCATCGGCGTCCATGACACGTGTATGTATGATTATTATAGTAAATAAAATTGTGGTGGAAATTAACTTCAACCATGACATCTACTCGTGTCAAGATTTGAATGGCTCACCACATCGTTTTCACGTACAGAACCAATTAGATTAGATTTAGAGGAGTAAGAGAAAAACAAAAGGAGGATTTTTTAAGTGTTTAAAATATGAAAATCTCTTGTTTTATTATTATTATTATTATTATTATTATTATTATATACTAGTGTAGGAAGTACTTTTACATCAGTTAAAAATGTTTTTTAACATCTAAAAATTGTTTGACGTTATTCGAGCAGACGTTAGAAGTTATTCGAGCAGACGTTAAAAGTATAACTTTTAACGTCTGTTTAAACTGACGTGAAAGTTCATATTTAACGTCAGTTATATTATATACGTTAAATGTGCTACTTATAACGTCAGTTTGTGGCCACGATTTTGAACTACTAACAAAAAAAATGTTAACAGAAAGCACCTAGAGGAGAAGAGGGACATTTTTGCAAAGAATAAATTCATAAAAAAAAAAAATAAACCCAGAAAGTTTCAATAACAGAAAGCATCAAAGGTTACAAATCATAAACAAAAACAAACCATGAACAAAAAGCAAGAAAGTTTGGAACTTTCAAGAAAAAGCAGGAAGTTTCTTCATAGATTTTCATTCGCATGTTTTCTTCTTAGCATATCTAGTCCCTTCTTCGAAGATCTGACCCCTTCGCTCACAGATCTGGCCCCTTCATTTACAGTCTTCTTTAGTAAAATTAAGCATTATCACCCTTGCCAAGAAACAACCTTTGAATTAAGAATCTGAAGATATTGCAGAGAATAATATAGTTGACTCATATTCAGCACAATTATTGCTTACACCAATTTTTACTGGAAAAAAAACATAAAAAGTAACCAACCATGATACTGGCATTTGTGTAGCAGATTCTCTAAGACTTTGAGGCAAATTGGGTCGTCGTCCACAACAAGAACATGCATACCCATAGGAAAAGGGTCAGGGCCCCCCCTTCTCCATTCACCAAATGACCCCTTTGGTTCTCCACACTCATCTTGAGCGGTGGTTTCAGGGGCGGAGAGACTAAGGAAGAGACTTGAGGGTTTGAGACTTGAATAAGGGAGGATTAGGAAGAGAATGACCTAAAGAGGGAGGGAGGCGCTGCTACGGCAGTGCTAGGGTTTCGGAAGTGAAGGGTGAAACTTGAATGAAATGAGAGTGAGTTGGTTGGGTCGGTTTTAAAACAACTTAAAAGTCATCTTTTACTTCGGTTGTTTAAACAACTGACGTAAAAGATGACTCTTTTAACGTCAGTTGTTTAAACAACTGAAGTAAACAGTGACTCCCATCATATTTTACTTCAATTGTTTAAACAACTGACGTTAAAAGTGAACCTGATAATTACGGTTATGCCACCGTCTCTTTTGTTACGTCTCATTTTTGTTTAGCATGCGTGTACCCTTCTCGTTTATTGCATCTTTTTCACTAGTGATATATATAAGATTAGTTCTTTAAAAAAAAAAACAGCTGTAATCTTTTTATTCATATATATTGTTATTGATTTGTATTGATAATATGATTACCTATATTTTAGGAACAGACCAATTAATATTTTTTATACATATAATAGACTTCGTAATCCTGAAATAAATCAAGAAATATAAATAAAAATAAACTTTAAGAGACAGTCTAACATATTCTAAAATATTATATATATATATATATATATATATATATATATATATATATATATATATATATATATATATAAACTTCTTTTGAAGGTGGTGTATCAAAGTCATCAGATGTACTGGCAACTTGATACAACAACTGATTTGTATAATTTAATTGGTGTTGTATATTTTTGATGTCATATCTTGTCGGATTTTGAACAGATAAAGTTTTGTCATCTTCTTTCATGGATTTGAAAGGAGATGCAGTAATTTCAATGTTATCAACATTTGGAATTGTGATTTCTTCCAAAGGTGGAATAACCGAAATTACTTCCTTACCCTTAGTAGTTTTCCAAATTTTCTTTGCAGAGTTAAGAGTTTTTAACTCTAAATTTTGAAAACAGTGATTTTGAAACCATTCGAAGTAGGGAACAGTGTCGTCCTCTACCTCCTCCAAATAAGACAAATAAGATTCTCTGTATTGTCTTATTTCAGATTGAGAAAACGAAGAAAAAAACCATTTTCGTTTTTCTTCATATTCAGGTTTTAAAAAATCCTTTTGAATTTTTTGTTTGTCAACAATAAGTTTTGTAAGAACAAAAATTTGATTTGGAGTTTCAAACGCTTGATTTATTTCAGATAGAGTCGGAGACTCTCTCTGAACTTCATCTTGCTGAATATTAGGTTGAACATTTTGAGGTGTTGCAACCCTATATTCAGGTTGAGGTATAACAGGATGATCTCTCACTCCTGCTAATCTCAAAGAATGGAATGAATCCATTGATCTTCGTGAATTGTTTGAATCAGTTTGTCTTGATCCTTCAGGACAAGTCCTAAAAGATCTTGATGAATTACTTCTATTAAAAGGAGCAAAACTAATTGAAACATTTTCTGAAGAATATTCAATGGGTATACTCATTACAGAAGGTTCTGGCTCTTCTGGAGGCAGAATTTCCTGTAGATTCCGTTCTAGATTTCTAGAGACTTCATTATGATTCAGTCTCCTTGGTGTAACCGCATTTGATTTATTTAAATTTACTTGCAAAAGCAAAGTATCTTCTTTGGAAGATATATTCAATGCTTTTGGCGAAATATTCGTTCTCATGGCTTTATAATATATTATATATATTACAGCCATCGGGTAGGAATTGGGATTCCAAATTCCTTCCTTTATTTTAATATCCAATTTTATATTATGTTTATTTTTACCAAGACTTTCCAAAGACATGGTATAATTTGGAAAATTATTAAAGAAAGTGGGACCATCATGAAGATTGGTCTCAATTATTGATAAAATCTGATCCTCGAACTTTGCAGGACGAGTATCTCTTAGGCATACGCACACAGGTGTATCTATGCCTAAACGATGTAAAGGTTTTATGGCAACTTGGATTAAGCCAATATGCAAAAATTTATATTTTTGTTTATGTTCCTTCAACATAGATAGATTCAAGAGATTTATAGATTCTTGAGTCTTATCTACCTTGATGGTATATTCAGCAGTTTTAATGATAAAATCAGATTTGAATTTATCAAGTAATTTTGTCTTATATATTTCAGAAACATTTAATGGAGGAATACTCCAATTATTTAGTTTCTGCTCTATATCAGGCAAAATTATTTGTTGTTCATTTATCAAAGAAGAATTTTGATTTTCATTTTGAAAATTATTTGAAGAATTTGTTTCACCAATTTCTTCAATTTTCTCTTTGCCCTTTCGGGAAATCATCTTCAGAAGGCTAGACATGATAACCTAACCCTAAAGCTCTAGTACCTATGACAGAGATTGATTTTGACCTTACCAACACCGGGAACACCAGGCTTACCAACGGATTTACAACCTACCTTAGGCTTTACTACCGGGAACACCCTTCAGGCTTACCAACGCTGAAGTCTGTTCATTGAGGATTTTGCAATTTGTGATGCACTTGGTGCAAAAGTATCCAATGTTAAAGGTTTTGATTTTGAGGAAGAGGAAGGGGATGCCCCACCTCTGGCTGACCCACCTCGGGCCCTGCTCGCCATTTTATGTAGAAGCCTGCAAAAATTCCCTGGTTAGATAATCAGGGATAAAATTATTTTCTCCTTTTAAAAATTCAATTTCAAAATCAAAGCAACTTAAAAGACTTTGCCATCTGGCAAAAATATGTTTTGAAACAAGATTTTTAACATCCTTTTCTAAAACATCTTTAGCTGCTTTACAATCAATTCTTAATAAAAACTTTTCATTAAAAAGATCATCTTGAAATTTTGAAATGCATAGTACTATAGATAAAATTTCTTTTTTAATAGTACTATATTTTTCTTGTGAGGAGATCCAAAGACCAGAATGATATCGGACAATCTGTTCGACTTTTGACTCTGGGAGGATCTGTAGCAGGATGCCACCATATCCTTTTTCTGATGCATCAGTCTGAACAATAAGACTTGCATCTGGATGAGGAATACCAAGACACGGTAAAGACTTGACATCCCTTTTAATATCAGCCACTAATTTTGACAACTCATAAGACCAAGGTTTAGGATTCTTAGTCTTTCTAAGTCTACTATATAGGGGCTTACATTTTATCCTAATGTTGGGAATAAACTCAGAAACATAATTTAAACAACCCAAAAATCTTTGAAGTCGTGTTTTATCTTTTAATTCATTTGGAAAATTATCAGCAAAAGCAATGCTTCTACTGATAGGAGTTATTGTGCCCTGAAATATTTCATGGCCCAAAAATCTCATTTTTGTTAAACAAAGTTTTGTCTTTTTGGCAGACAAAGTCATTCCATTTCTTTTTATTGTTTCTTTGAAAACATTTAAATGTTTAAAATGTTGTTCCAAAGAATTGGAAAATATTAAAATATCATCGATGTATATTAAAGCAAACTCAGAATGAGGCTTTAATATTTCATCCATTATATTTTGAAATACTGAAGGTGCATTCTTTAATCCTAAAGGCATTACATTCCATTCGTAATGGCCCAAAGGAACAGTAAAAGCAGTTTTATATTTGTCTTCTTCTTTTAAGGCTATTTGATAATAACCTGATTTTAAATCAAATTTTGAAAAGATAACTGCATCATGCAGTCTTTTGATAAGATCTTTTTTATTTGGAACAGGATAGTGAATCCACTGCAATGCTTTGTTTAATGGTTTATAATTTATAATCATTCTGGGTTCGCCACGCTCAATTTCAGAATTATTATTAACATAAAAGGCAGTGCAACTCCAAGGGGATTTGCTTGGCCTAATCAATTTTTTATTTAAAAGATCTTGAATATCCTTTTTACAAAATTCTAAAGTCTCACTATTCATTTGAATAGGACGAGCTTTAGTTGGGATATTTTTTTTCATCGAAGTCCTTTTCATACGGTATATATATATATATATATATATATATATATATATATATATATATATATATATATAATTGATGCATTTCAATGCTATACATGTGCCCTTCTTGCAAATTGAATTTAGCAATGCCTTTGTGGAAAGATACGTCAAATTGTCGATTAAGAGAATTTTGCACATGTTAATATCCCATCTCTTCTTGAGGTATAATTAAAGAACTTTGGTATTTTTTTATTAAATTGTATGAGTGTGAGGAAGGTATTCAACAATAAGATATATCCTCCTAATCTTGATTTTACTTCCTTCAGGTAAAACAAATTTATATCAAAGTTGTACTACTGAGATAACCAAGAAATTAAAATGTTTCACTTCATTCCAATATCTTCGAGCTGGTGCATAGCTAAACATTGTTAAATATTGCTAGTAAACTGTCTCGAAAGTTATATATTGCTTTGGCATTTATTGTGTTGTTTAATTTACATAATACAAAGAGTATATGATATTTGAATATCAAGTTTTAAACACCATATGTAATATCGTATGTGTTTAGTTCTATCTCTTACTTATTTTATCATTATATACACGCATCTCAAGAATACACCAGAAAATCAAAGAAACAACATATGATGTCCCAATTTGATTGTTTAAATATAATTTCTGTAATACAAAATCCTCGCCTTTGCCAGGGTTTAATTTGAAGGCCGAGACAAAACTGTCCTTTAAGAATATTTCATTTCAATATATAA